>JAPPVO010000013.1:140826597-141026597 GCA_030407325.1 Camellia japonica
TTTCGAAAATGGTTTGAAAGTGCTACTTGCAAGTAGGCTAAAGCGTGGATTTGCCACCCTTAAGCAAGCTTGAAAACAAGATTTTGACACTTCGCAAAGTGGGCTTTAAAATTCGCATTTGATGAATTGTCCCAATTCAGGCAATCAAGCCTCCACCCACAGGCATTCATATAGTTAAGGACTTAAGCAAATAGCCTCATGGAAAGCATGCTATCATGGCAACACTCACACTTATGCAAGTATGCTAAAGCGTAAAACTTACAGTGTCCTCCAAGCTAAAACAGAAAACTAGTTAGAAACATGCATGATCCTAACTATGTTAGATGCCTAACGCAACACATGCAAAATGCAACTAAAAGGCTCAGCTATTTAAGATGGCATATAAATGCAACACTTGATAACATGCTTTGAAACACGTATTCAAGTAAGCGTATTGAAATACGATGTAGTTTGAATGATGTGTCGAGCTCGGTGCATGCAAAACAAATGAATGATGCAAACATGCAAACATAAGGTATGCTAATCAAAACGTGCCCTAAACTAACCATCGTAAGCGGTTAAGTAAAAAGGAGAAAGAAGTGGGGTGGCGAGACATGCACACACACACGCACACTTATTACAACATTGCGCCCTCTCGCAGGAGGGTCCGAATAAATAAGCTAACTAGCTACGCTAAGCTAAGCTAAGCTAATTATCACAGACCAACTAATTAACTAACTTAGCTAATTAATTATTACAAACCAAATTGAATTGAATAACTAGCTAATCTAAGCTAATCAAAATATTACAAAGATGAATTAAATTAGCTAAACACATTGACTAACTAATTACAAAACTGGCAAATTAACTAGCTAAGTAAAGTAGTAAAATGGCCTAGAGGGGAGGGAGACATGCATGCTCGGTTTGCTTCGCCTAAAAATGCATTGCCTTGCCATGAGTTGCCTCTGTTTTCACTCGCGGTGATCTCAGAACATCATGTGAACTTCTAGATTGCATCTGCCTCAATACAGGAATACTTTGGACAATTTCTCCTGCAGGTGGCCGGCCGGCCACCTCAACTGGTCGGTAGGCTACCTCAACTGGCCGGCCGGCCAGTGAAAGTGGTCGGTAGGCTAGTGCAAGTGGCCGGCCAGCCACTTCTCTTTCCAGAATTATGCCTTTGCTACAACAGAAAGCAATAGAGCCAAGACAATGTATTTGGCAAGAAATGTGTGTACTACCACCCTCATCATCATGTCTCAAGCTCAAAGAAGTGTGGTACTTGGCTCTGAAGCCACCAATCAAGCATCTCAATGCATGATGGCCGAAGAACCAAGCTTGTACAAGCTTAGTGAATGCGCACATAAGACTCAAAGTGCCTCCACCCTATCATGAATGATCAAGGGTGTCGGCGACGAAGAAATGCAATACATTTCATCACTTTGAGTATGAAACGTCCCACATTTCTTGTGTTTAGATTAACGTCTGATCCAAACACATGCAATGCAACACACATATGTTATCTTGGCATGTTTTACTTTGCTCAATTCTTGTTTACACATTTGAGCTTACCAATTAGTCCATTAACCGGTTAAGTTCAATGTGAAAGGTTCTCTAATTTGAAAGATGACCTAAGCTTTGAGTGCCTTGAGCATGAAGGAAGTATCATGCTATTGGTTAGTAGAAATCCTCAAGGGAGGATTAAAACCAATAGGCATGAATGCCTCAAGTTCATGCTCAAATCAACAAGGGGCTTAAGGCCACTTTCAAAGTGAATGAAAGTTTAAAACAATGGAGTGCAATGACACATATTTCAGCATTGAAATAGCATGCTAAGTGACTTAAAAACAATGCAAACAACTCATGTAATGCATGTTTAAGGACTTAACTCATTAAGCTAATGAAAGGGGTTATACCATAACCTTGCAACACAAGCCTCAAAGGGCCAAACCAACTCAAAACAGATTTAAAGCATGCCAAAACAAAGGCTAAATCATGCTGAGATTGAAGCTTAAAAGGCGAGAAAATCATGCACAATAATTGGCTCTCAAGCAAGGCATAATACACAACCCTCAAAAGCAATGAAGAAGTGAAGTATGTGAGAGTGTGACAGAGGTATATGCTTTGAAATCACATGCCAAATGATGCCATATCATGCAAACAACGCAAACAAAGCATGTTAAGGGCCTTGAAACACAAAACTAGTGAAGTTACCTTCACTATGGCTATACAAAGCAAGGCTCAAGGGACCAAGATAACTCAAAACAAAGTTTAAACATGTCAAAGCAAGGCCAAAAACATGCTGGAATAGAGCCAACACATGCTAGAATAATAGGCTACAACATTATTCATTCAAGGCTATTAAGCAAGATTACACTACAAGTGTAAGATATAAGCAACAAGTGGCCAAACCAGCCAAAAACAGAGTTAGAGCAGGTCCAAAAAGTCACAAAAACAAGCTTGAACTAGGCTTCAAAAAGGGAGTAACACATGCTCACTTGGTAAGCCACCAACACATGCAAGCAAGACATAAGGAGAGGGGACCACCCCCTCCCATTTTGGACCTCAAGACCACCTTTCCACCACTGAAATTCCTCTTGAATTCAGTGGTTAAAGGACCAAAAAGAGATTGTTTCAAAAGCTTTAAATGATGGCACAAAGCTTAGCAAATAAGCAATGAAAGAGGGTGGACCACCCCTAACTCCAACAAGGACTCAAACTAACATTTTTAACACTTAAAAATAGAGGTTTTTGTAGTTGACAACTAGGCCAAAACAACATGCAAAGGTGGCCTAAACTAGTGTACAAAAACAAGCTTAAAAGGGGACAAAGCTTACCCTTGAAGAACAACAGCAAGACAGCAACTTCTGAGCCAAAAACCAACCTGTAACAGCCCAAATAAGACCCTCAAGTACCTCAACAACAAGGTAGTGGTGTTTGACTAGGTGTTCTGGTGCAAATATGTGAAGAAAATGCACTTTCAAGCACAATATAGCACAATATATATATAGAGAGAGAGAGAGAGAGAAGGAGAGGATTCTAGAGAGAGAGAGAATTTTTGCTTCTCCAAAATTATGAACCTCTGAAAAGGGGGAAGAACCTCCCCTTATATTTGCTTGATAAGCGAAAAGCTTGCTTGACAAGCGAAAAGCTTGTTTCCATCCCTCCATACACGTGTATGGAGGATGGCTCAGTGAGCCACAACTGGCTCAAACGATCTGAAAATATCTAAAAAGGAGAAAAAATGGCCGTCGGCCAGTTAAGGTGGCCGGCCGACCACTTGAAGTGGTCTACAAGAGAGAAAAGTGGCCGGCAAGTGCCATAAGTGGCCGGCAAGGCTTTCCCCTCCCCTAGGCAAGAGGGATCAGGGTTTGGCCCAAAAACAAGGCCAAAACATAGAGGTTTTAGAGGCTCGAAGGTAAGGCGCATAGCCGAAACCCTCGGGCACTCAAACCAAGCACAAATACGCGCAATCATCGAGTGCACAAACGATGACGTCTGAGTCTTAAGGTCTGTCAAAAATGGGATGTCTATAGCCGCGAGTCACTAGGAATCAAGTCATGCGTATGTTCAAGCACAACTGTGGTTAACTTAAATCTTCCATCATTTTGAAGAGTCGCTCTTACCTTTGCTTTACATTCAATTTTTGATGACAAAGATGGTTGCAGAGGGTGTACTTCTGATCTTTTTGTTCTCTTCCGTGCACGAGTACATTCAATTCCGAAGTATTTTACTACCCCATCTTGTCCAATATTTTGTGATCTATAAGCTATGGCGAACCCAAGGTGTTTCGCATATTTTGCATAAAACGCGTATACTTCTTGCTTTGAGGTAAAAAAGCATCACCTTCTTATGTTCTTCAACTTCATCACTCTCATTAAATAAAGGATTCATTTCCGGTTCTTTAACTTCCTCACTCCCATTCAATGAATGATTATTTGAATCAATGTCCATTGAAGCATATTTTAAAATTATTCAGCTTGTTTGGTTTTGATTTTCAGAAAACACTTTTAAGAAAATTTATTTTTTTATTTTCCGTATTTTTTTTTGTTTTCAATGATTTTTTTAAAATATTTTAAGCAATTTTTTTAATTTTTAGACACACCTAACATAAATATACTTAAAAATTATAATATTTTTGAAAAAAATCTTTAAAAAATTCACTAAATACCAAAAATATAAAAAAAAAAATAAAAATTCAGTACATTTTTTATATTTATTAATTTTAATATTTTATGACAAATATTTTACTATTTAGATACATCTAAGCAAGGTGCATCTAAAAAAGTAAAACAATTGCTTAAAATTTTAAAAATATTCACTAAAAACAAAAAAAAACACGAAAAATAAAAAAACTCAATGTTCAAAAAACTAAAATAAAACACACTGATTAATTTTTGTAAAATACAAGAACATAAAAATAAAGAAACGCACACAAAAAAGAAAATAAATAAAATTCAAACACACATACGAAGAGCATAAAATTTTTGTAATTCATACCAAAGTATATTTACATTCACAATTGTTGCAGTTCACTGTAACGCCCTCAAAATAAACCCATAAATCATACATTCTTGACATGCTTAGACGTAAAAGAATAAAGCATAATTACATATCATCAGAGTATTCATTACAAAATGTATTACATGTTGACAACAAAAGTAAGTTCCCTATAGGCTTACAACTTTCTAAGTCAACACTTGGTTACAAAACGAGAGTACTAACTCAAGATACAAATTAAGCCCTTGGCTTGATATACATGTAATACAAAGAAAAACAACAAAAGTCCAACAGCCTC
Source organism: Camellia japonica (assembly GCA_030407325.1). NCBI lineage: Eukaryota > Viridiplantae > Streptophyta > Magnoliopsida > Ericales > Theaceae > Camellia > Camellia japonica. The sequence goes on from JAPPVO010000013.1 coordinate 140,831,375, forward strand.
AAGCCTCCCAAGCTACGTCCTTGGAGATGGCATGCTACTTGTACCTAAAAATGATGTCCCATATAGGGTGAGCCAACGCCCAGTAGAGATATGCTAAACATGATATAAGCAATAACTAAAACATTGGCCACTGATAAATGTTTAACTCATATGAATCAATTCATAACCCATTTCAATTACATGACCAAGTGTCCATGTTTTAATCCAGTTCTTATCCAAACTTTCATTTCATAACCCTGGCTCAGAACCTGGCCATGTACCTTAACAGAGATTTCATCTCACGTCAACAGTTCTTCCATTTCAAGTGTAACGCCCTCAAAAAAAATATATAAAACCCATCACTTTAGACATGCATTGATATAACAGAAATCAATCATTTCTATTCATCAGAGTAGTTCTTACAGCAGTATTACATGTTAACAACAAAAGCAAATGCCCTACGGGCTTACAGCTTTCCAAGTCAACACTTGGTTACACAAAAGAAGAGTACTAACTATATACAAAAGAAGCCCTTGGCTTGATATATATGTAATACAAACAAAATAAACAAAAAGCGTCTTCCAAGCTATGTCCTTGGAATCAATTCTTAATCCATTACCATTACATGGCCACTATGTTCATGTTTCATTTCATTTTCCATTTCTTATCACGTTCACAATTCACAACAACGGCTCAGAACCTGGCCAACAACTCCAAATGAAATAATAATTCATATTAAACGTTTCCCATTTCTCAATAGATAAGCATACTAGCTATATCAAAACCTCAACAGATAAGCATATAAGCTACATCAACATTTCAACAAATAAGCATATGAGCTATATCCACACTTCAACCGATAAGCATATAAGCTATATCAACACTTCCATAGATAAGCATATGAGCTATATCAACACATTTACTGACAAGCATATGAGCTGTATCCACACTTCAACCGATAATCATATAAACGATATCAACACTTCCATAGATAAGCATATGAGCTATATCAACACATTTACTGACAAGCATATGAGCTGTATCAGTGGAGTCCATCGCCTATCTCCTCCCAAACAACATCCGGTTTAGAGATCTATCCCCTATCTTCCCCTAAACCGTGGAGTACATCCCCTATCTCCTCCCCCCACACACAACGTATATACACATAGGTCATATACATAATCAATCAATACATAACGTTAATGTATTCTATCAACCGTCATACTCTATGACACATCGAACTCATTAGTTTTAGTTTGCCTAATCATCATGCATTGTCTACAACAATCATAGCTACCCTCCACCGGTAGCCCAAAACAATTATTTCTAAACAGATAATAAGAGCTCCAATAGATAAAATATCAATGTTCTCAAAAGTGAGCGATTAATAAATCCAACTTCACTAATCCATCTCATAATGAGCCAATTTCATTATATACAACTCAATTTCATAAATCCATAACTTACCCAAAATAATTATACCAATTAATTTATACAACAAATTAGGGTTTTCTACCCCTTTTTCCAATAATGATCCAATGGTCCATATATCAACAACCAATAACAATATCATTATTTTGAAACCCAAAATGCACATTTTAGAATCAAAATAACAAAACTCTTCTTTAACATTTTCAAACCCTAGATCCCAAAATCAAACCATTTAACAAAATGCTCAATAATATTGGTCAAAACCCATAATAGTGAGTAGGAATCCCTACCTCAAAAGTTGACACCCAACGAAGAAGATGAAGAAAACGGAAATGCTCCAAATCCTGAGATTCTTGGATCAAAAGATAGCCCTCGACGATCAACAACTTTTTTGTAAAGGCCAAAGGTTAGGAAAACACTCTAGCTAGATCAATCCTAACAGAGAAGTTAGGTTTTAGAGTGAGGTGCTCTCCAATGGCCTTTTCGGAAAAGTAAGAGAGAGAAAGGAAATCAAAAAGTGATCTAAAAATGTGAAACCCGGTGTGATATACAAGTCGCCCCGCTCGAGCGTGGAAACCCCCGCTCGAGCATCACTCACAGACTCTCGCTCGAGCAGCGGATACGCACTCCCAGCACTTTTGCAGAGCCAGGTCCCCGCTCGAGTGTCCAACTCCCCGCTCGAGCGTCACACACAAACTCCCGCTCGAGCATCCAAACTCCCGCTCGAGCGGCCAACACTACAGTGGAAATACTGGGAGGGTGATTTTCCCGCTCGAGCGCCAAAACCCCCGCTCGAGCGGAGAAGCTACAACAAATGCCCCGCTCGAGCGTCAAAAGCTCCGCTCGAGCAGACATGCCAAAATCTGGGCAACTACTTTTGGTTTCTAAGCTCAATCAACCTGTTTCAAACCTGCCCAACACAACCCAAGACTCAAATATGAAGAGTAAAGGATGTAAACAAGACAAACACAACAACCAACTCCTCGGAACCTAAGTCCGGATACAACAATTAAAGAAAAGGGAAACCGGGATCGCTATAACCTCCCCCCCTTAAAGAATTTTGTCCCCGAAATTAAACACAATTTTTTCAAAGATAGGTTTTTCTCCATTTCCAACAATATTACAACATAATATTAAACATTCCGACCCATTACTGGTCAATCTCATCTCTTGTCAGGAGGCAATTCACATTATATATAACAACCTGCATTATCAACATGCATTCCTTTGAAATTTATCAATTTCAACTCATTTTCCACAATTTCATAACACATGCAACATTAATATCATGCTTGCATTTCCACAATTTACTTAGCATATACAATGTTAAACCAACTTCCATTTCAATGCAAGTTCTACAACTTTTCCATAAACCAAAACATTTACAATGTTTTACAACTTAAGACACACATAATGTTCTTAAAGTTCAATATTATTACAAAATTTCATTACATGATTACACATCAATAAACATGTCTGGATATTTCTCACAGACTTCCAACTCACGTTCCCAAGTGGCTTCCTCCACTCTGTGATGCTTCCACAAAACTTTTACCAAGGGAATGGTCTTGCCTCACAAGACTTGATCCCGCCTATCCAAGACCTGAACCGATCTCTCCACATAAGAGGCATCCTCATCTACCTCCAAATCGGTCCAATCCAACACATGGGACGGATCCGGCTCGTACTTCCGAAGCATACTAACATGAAATACGTCATGCACCCCAGACAGCTGCGGTGACAAAGCTAAACGATAAGCAACCTCCCCAATCCTCTCAAGGATCTCAAAGGGACCAATAAACCGAGGGGATAACTTCCCACTCTTCCCAAACCTCATCCAACCTCGCCTAGGTGATATTTTCAAGAAAACATGATCACCTACCTCAAACGCCAAAGGCCTCCGCCTACGGTCGACATAACTCTTTTGGCGACTCTAGGCTATAACAAGCCTCCTACGAATAAGCTCAACTTTCTCCGTCGTCTCCCTAACCAACTCCGGACCCAACAAAGGTGCATCACCCACCTCGGCCCAACAAACTGGAGACTGGAAACTATTGTTTTAGCAAACTCCACCAAGGGCAAGTGCCTCTCCCACGTCCCACTAAAGTCAAGGACACAACCTCGAAGCATATCCTCAAGGATCTGAATAGTATGCTCGGACTGCCCGTCAGTCTGAGGATGATAAGCCGTACTAAAGGTCAACTTAGTGCCTAGGCACTCTGCAAACTCTGCCACAACCTAGTAGTAAAACGAGGATCTCTATCTGAGACGATCGTCACTGGGACCCCGTGCAATCTCACTATGTCCTGAATATACAAGTAGGCAAGATGATCTACCGAATCTCTCACGCGCATAGGAATAAAGTGCGCTGACTTAATCAGCTGGTCTACAACCACCCAAATAGCATCACTACCCCACTGAGTCCTCGGAAGACCTACAACGAAGTCCATAGTGACCACTTCCACTCGGTAATAGGCAAGGGTTGCAACAAACCCGATGGCCTCTGATGCTCGGCCTTCACTTGCTGACAAGTAAGGCACTTCGATACGAAAACAGCCACATCTCTCTTCATACCCGCCACCAAAACTGGCGACCCAAATCCCGATACATCTTAGTGCCTCCCGGATGCACCGCAAGACGTGAATGGTGAAATTCTCGGAGTACTTCCTCTCGGCAAGACTCCGGCACAAACAAACGGTCTCGGTATCTCACACTCTGGTCGGGATACACCGTCAAACCCTTCTCAACCTTCCCACTGGAGATCTTCTCTCGGAGGGATTCTACCTCAAGGTCACCTCTCTGTGCCTCTAACACTCGAGTCACAAGTGTAGGCAGCACAACTACAGAAAACAAGGCCGCAGCCTCAACAGATTCACCCAGAAGCAAATCAAACTCGCCAAGTGCACCCAACATCTCCTATTCTCGGATGGCTATACAGGCTACATCACTAATGGAATTCCTACTAAGGGCATCAGCCACAACATTGGCCTTTCCCGGGTGATAGTGCAACTCGAAGTCGTAATCCTCAATAAACTCTATCCACCTCCTCTGCCTCATGTTCAAATCTCTCTGTGTAAACAGATACTTCAAACTCTTATGGTCCGTGAACACCTCGAACCTCTCACCATAAAGGTAGTGCCTTCAAATCTTTAAGGCAAAGGTCACTGCTGCTAACTCTAGGTCATGCGTAGAGTAATTCTTCTCGTGTATTTTCAACTGACGTAAGCCATAAGCTACTACTTTCCCCTCTTGCATCAACACACAACCCAAACCCTCTCGTGAGGCATCACAATAAACCGCATAACCCAACCCTCTCTCCAGAATAATCAACACCGGAGCGGTGGTCAATCTAATCTTCAGCTCTTGGAACGACTTTTCACAAGTCTCACTCCACACAAACTTGACCCCTTTTCGCATCAATCTAGTCAACGGCGAAGCTAGCCTAGAGAAATCTTTCACAAACCGGCGGTAATACCCAGCTAATCCCAGAAAACTGCGGATCTCAAAAACACTCGTAGGCTGTGCCCAATCTTGCACTACCTCAACCTTGGATATATCAACAGACACCCCTTCCCCGGATACCACATGGCCTAAAAATTTGACTTCCCCTAGCCAGGACTCACACTTCCCAAACTTGGCATACAGCCTATGGGCTCTAAGCAACTCAAGCACCACTCTCAAGTGTTCCTCGTGCTCCTCCTCTGAAGGTGAATAGATAAGAATGTCGTCCACGAAAACAACTACAAAGCGATCTAGGAATTCCTGGAAGATCCGGTTCATCAAGTCCGTAAAGACTGCCGGTGCATTAGTAAGCCCAAATGGCATCACCAGAAACTCATAATGGCCATACTGCGTACGGAAAGCCGTCTTCGGAATATCCTCCTCCTTGACCCTCAACTGGTGGTAACCCGATCTCAAGTCTATCTTAGAGAAACAACGGGAACCCTTCAATTGGTCAAACAGATCATCTATACGGGGCATAGGGTACTTATTCTTGACCGTAGCCCGATTCAACTTCCGGTAGTCAATACAAAGTCTGAAGGCACCATCTTTCTTCTTAGCAAAGAGGGCCGGTGCTCCCCACGGTGAAACACTAGGGCGAACAAAGCCCTTATCTAGCAATTCCTGGAGTTGAATCTTCAACTCACTCAGCTCGGCTGGGGAAAAGCGATAAGGTGCCATAGAAATCGGCACTGTGCCGGGCACTAAATCAATAGAGAACTCTATCTCTCGGTGAGGTGGAAAACTAACGAGATCCTCGGGAAAAACATCCGAATACTCACAAACCACCCTCCGCAATACAATCTGGGTCCCATCACACTCACCACTCATAAAGCTAGCAAGTAGACCACTAAGCTCACTCCGCCCTCGCGGATCATACATCGGTGGCAACACACTACCAACCCGATCCCCTAAGAAATGGAAACACTCCCCGCTCAAGGTACAAACTGTGACCCTCTGGCGGTAGCAATCAATAACTGCCCGGTATGACGATAGCTAGTCCATACCCAAAATAACATCAAAACCCTTCATGGGCATAACAACAAAGGGAAAAGGAAGCCTACGGTCGACGACCTCTATATCACAACCTCTACATCCGTGTCTCAAAATCAATTCACCCCCAACAGGTGATACTACACAAATAGGAGATGCTAATAGTGCCAACTCCAACTCCAACACAGATGCAAATGCAGCAGATACAAAAGAATGGGACGCACCTGTATCAATCAATACACTAGCAACCGAGTTCCAAAACAGAAAGGTACCTCTCACTACTGATGGAGCCGGTACTAGGTCTTGCACGGTAACAGCATACACGCGCCCTGTAGGCCTCTGATCCACCTGCTTACCTCTAGGAGCAAAAGACTACTGCACTGACTGGGACGACGAAGCTCCCGGATTGGCCCTCGAGGCCTGCACTGACTGAGCTGGCTGATAACTCTGCGTCTGCCTAGAACCAGACGCTCCTGAAATGGCACTCAACTACGGGCAAAACCTCTTCAGGTGCCCGGGCTGACCACACTGATAGCAAGACAAAGGGTGGCCCCTGCCCTGACTCTGGCCCTGAGGTCTAGCTGAAGAAGAAGCAGCTCGCTGACCCCCTCCCTTCTGCGGGCAAACCGAAGACTTATGACCCAGCTGGCCACATGCAAAACAAGTCAAGCCTCCCTGACTACCTCTCCCAGATCCTGCACTCGGCACTAGAAAGGTCAATCTAGCCAAACCACCCTGAGACTGCTGAGGGTTAAAGCCCCTCTATCTCCTGCCATCATGGCTCCTCTTGGAACCCTTATGCTTCTTCTCATCTTCCTCCTGCATCATAATCTCCATATGAGCTGCAGCATCCACCAAACGTCTATACTCCCAAATAAACGACCCTCCAACCCTCAACTTGAGTCCACGCCTCAACTTCTGCTCAAACTCTAAGCAACGACGTTCTTCAGACGCCACAAGTTCAGGTGCAAACCTCGACAAACTAGTAAAAGTAGCCTCAAACTCGGCCACTGACAAACCCTGCTGTTTAAGCTGCAAAACTGTTCCCTCAGCTTCTCTCTGGCAGCTGAAGACAAGAACTTCTCCTGGAAAGCATTCATAAAAGCCTCTCATGCACCGCCAACACTGCCCTTCTCATACTTCCACCATTGACCCGCATCTCCCTTCAGTTGGAAGGATGCCAAGGTCACCTTTAAAGTCCCATCCTCGATGCCAAGCATCTCGAATGTCTTCTCCATCTGTTCCAACCACTCGTCAGCCTTAAGTGGCTTCTTCGGATCCCCAACAAATTCGTCCGGGTTAGACCGGAAGAACTCCCTCTTCAAGAAAGAAGGCCCTACCTCAGCAACGTGGGCTTGATCCTGATTTCCAGCTCTGAGAATACCCAAAGCTCCTGCTATTTCTCGGGCCAAGGCACTCATAGCCTGCTGACCCGCTGGCTCGGCCACATTGGCCTGACCAACCCCTTCCTGCTGTGCCGGAATATCATCCGGTAAAGGCATCTCCTGCCTACCACGCCTGCCACGCCCTCGTCCTGACATCCTAATAAAGGTAACAAAGACTATTAGCACATTCACAAATGTGCCGAAGCTATAACACTCATGTCCTAATACATAGACAACTGTAATCCACTCCACGTAAGCACATAATCACGTAAGCAATTACGAATTTCATTTCCGGATAATGATAGTCCCGAGGCGTTACTAGAGTTCCGGTAGAAACAGCATTGATCAAGTGCCTTTCCAACAAGGCTCCCAAAAACCCAAGGATCCAATCAACATCCTAGAAACTACATTCCATACCCACATAGTCACATAAGCATGTTATCAATTAAACACATAGCATATGACACTACATCTAAGTCTATATCAAGCGAGACAATCCTATTGTGATACTAATCACTTCCCACGTACCCAGTATTCGAACCCAGTACGCTCTGATACCAAGTTGTAATGCCCTAAAAAAAAAAAAAAACATAAAACCCATCACTTTAGACATGCATTGATATAAGAGAAATCAACCATTTCTATTCATCAGAGTAGCTCTTACAGCAGTATTACATGTTAACAACAAAATCAAATGCCTTACGGGCTTATAGCTTTCCAAGTCAACACTTGGTTATACAAAAGAAGAGTACTAACTCTATACAAAAGAAGCCCTTGGCTTGATATACATGTAATACAAACAAAACAAACAAAAAGAGTCTTCAACTCTCATCATCATCCAAGTTATGTCCTTGGAGGTGGCATGCTACCTATACCTGAAAATAATGTCCCATATAGGGTGAGCCAACGCCCAGTAGAGATATGCTAAACACAGTATGAGCAGTAACTAAGACATTAGCAATTGATAAATGTTTAATTCCCATAAATCAATTCTTAATCCATTACCATTACATGGCCACTATGTTCATGTTTCATTTCATTTTCCATTTCTTATCACGTTCACAATTCACAACAACGGCTCAGAACCTGGCCAACAACTCCAAATGAAATAATAATTCATATTAAACGTTTCCCATTTCTCAATAGATAAGCATACTAGCTATATCAAAACCTCAACAGATAAGCATATAAGCTACATCAACATTTCAACAGATAAGCATATGAGCTGTATCCACACTTCAACCGATAAGCATATAAGCTATATCAACACTTCCATAGATAAGCATATGAGCTATATCAACACATTTACTGACAAGCATATGAGCTGTATCAGTGGAGTCCATCCCCTATCTTCTCCCAAACAACATCCGGTTTAGAGGTCCATCCCCTATCTTCCCCTAAACCGTGGAGTACATCCCCTATCTCCTCCCACACACGCAACGTATATACACATTGGTCATATACACAATCAATCAATACATAACGTTAATGTATTCTATCAACCGTCATACTCTATGACACATCGAACTGATTAGTTTTAGTTTGCCTAATCATCATGCATTGTCTACAACAATCATAGCTACCCTCCACCGGTAGCCCAAAGCAATTATTTCTAAACAGATAATAAGAGCTCCAACAGATAAAATATCAATGTTCTCAAAAGTAAGCGATTAATAAATCCGACTTCACTAATCCATCTCATAATGAGCCAATTTCATTATATACAACTCAATTTCATAAATCCATAACTTACCCAAATTAATTATACCAATTAATTTATACAACAAATTAGGGTTTTCTACTCCTTTTTCCAATAATGACCCAATGGTCCATATATCAACAACCAACAACGATATCATTATTTTGAAACCCAAAATGCACATTTTAGAATCAAAATAACAGAACCCTCCTTTAACATTTTCAAACCCTAGATCCCAAAATCAAACCATTTAACAAAATGCTCAATAATCTAGGTCAAAACTCATAATAGTGAGTAGGAATCCCTACCTCAAAAGTTGACACCCAATGAAGAAGATGAAGAAAACGGAAATGCTCCAAATCCCGAGATTCTTGGATCAAAAGATAGCCCTCGACGATGAAAAACTTTTTTGTAAAGGCCAAAGGTTAGGAAAACACTCTAGCTAGATCAATCCTAAGAAAGAATTTAGGTTTTAGAGTGAGGTGCTCTCCAATGGCTTTTTTGGAAAAGTAAAAGAGAGAAAGGAAATCAAAAAGTGATCTAAAAAGGTGAAACCCGGTGTGATATACAAGTCGCCCCGCTCGAGCGTGGAAACCCCCGCTCGAGCGTCACTCACAGACTCCCGCTCGAGCGTCCAAACCCCCGCTCTAGTGGCGGATACGCACTCCCAGCACTTTTGCAGAGCCAGGTCCCCGCTCGAGCGTCCAACTCCCCGCTCGAGCGTCACACACAAACTCTCGCTCGAGCATCCAAACTCCCGCTGGAGCGGCCAACACTACAGTGGAAATAATGGGAGGGTGATTTTCCCGCTCGAGCGCCAAAACCCCTGCTCGAGCGGAGAAGCTACAAAAAATGTCCCGCTCGAGCGTCAAAAGCTTCGCTCGAGCGGACAGGCCAAAATCTGGGCAACTACTTTTGGTTTCTAAGCTCAATCAACCTGTTTCAAACTTGCCCAACATAACCCTGTAGACACCCCATTTTTGACCGACCTTAAGACTCAGACGTCATCAATTGAGCGCTTGGTGATGTTGCATATTGTGCTCATTCTGAGGTTGCGGAGTCTCGGCTACGAGCCTTGCCTCTAGACTTCCGGACTCTTTTGTGCTTTGTCTCGGTTTGCGAACCAGGCTTGGTTTTCTCTATTTTCTCTTCCTGAAGGGAGGGAGAGGTCTCGTAGATCATCTCTCAATGGCCGTAGGCTACATTTCGTGGCCATAGGCCATTTTGCCCATTTCAGAGCCCGGTTCCCGGTTTTCAGAGCCGTCAGGCCGTGTGCCTCGGTTCGGGACCGCCTAACCACCTCTGTTTGCCCCGGTTTTTGGCATGTATCTTATTTACTCCCTTTTTAGGGACACTGTGGTCCGAGAGACCAACTTCGTGGTCGTGCACCACTCCCGGTGCCTAACAGCCCACTTTCGGGGCCTCGAACTGCGTGTTTCGGCTCCCGAACCTTCATTCTACATTTTGGGCTCCGACCCAAACTTGAGATAGTCATATTTTGAGGTTCTTTTCATGTTTGATTAAGGACCTCTTACTGTTTGACATCTCCATCTGTCACTTGCCTTTTTACCTCTTTTTGGGCCTTTTTGCACGGTATTTTAGGCGTACTTGTGGGCTGCGTTGGACTTGGGCATAAACTACAAAGTGTCTTATTTTGAGCCCCTCTTCAACTTGTTGAAGGACTCTTGGCCATTTGAAATCCGTAGCTGCCACTTTCCCTTTTGGCCATTTTTGGAGGGAAACTTGAAATGTTTCCCCCCCTTTTTTCCCCCCCTTTTTCTAAACGTTTTTGCCTATATATACAGCCCTCCAGATCTGTTTTAAGGGTTACAAAATCTGATTTAGGTCTCCTATATACAAGCTCTCTCTCTCTCTCTCTATATTCTAACCCTAAAACTCCAAGTTCCTTGCCCCCTTTCTTCATCACCCCTAGCACCACCACCACTACACCATTTCCAGCAGCAAGGAGGGCCTTCCAGAAGCTAAGAGGCACAATTTTCAGTCCTAGAAGCAGCCAAGGTTTTGGTCTACAAGGGTAAGCACTCATTTCCCCTTTTGAGCTCCATTTTTGTACCATTCCTCTACCCTACTTTCTCACTGTTTTAGGCTCCGACCCTAACTGAAAGGGGCACCCTTTTGATCTGTTCTTCATCTTTGTTTAAGGGCTCAATCCTGTTTGGGCCCTCCATTTGGTACTTGTTTCAATATCATCTCATATGCCTTAATCTTGCGTGCTTTAGCTAGCCTATGAGTGATCTGTTTCTGAGCTTGATATGAACTGTGAGTAGGCCTACTTTGAGCCCCTCTTCAACATTGAAGAAGGGCTCAACCATGTTTGGAAACTTTATCATGCACTTGCTTTGTAATCTCTCGTATTTACCGTAAAATTGCATGATTTGTTTGGTCTGTCTAGCTTCTGTTTTCGGCCATCATCAGGTCTGGAAAGAGTCTTATTTTGATCTTATGGACATATTTCATGAAGGGTCTTTGTTGGTTGGATGAATGTTTGGGGTACCTCATGTTATGGCCTATAGTATCCTAGTTCTTGCATGGCATTCTTAGCATATTTGCACACTGAGTTGAGGCATGTCATCTACTGTGAATATGCATATTTTTGGTCCCTCATCAGTGTTGTAGAAGGAAATTTTTCCATTTGAGCATCGCATACATCACTTGTTTCAATACCCCTCTCTTGGCCCCCGTTTTTGCATGCCATTGTTGTCCTATCTATGCTTACTATTTGGCCATGTTTTGTACTGTAAAAATGCTATTTTGGGGGCTTCCTTGCTACTGTTTTTCATGTCGTGTACCAATTGTGCATATTTAGTATAGCTATGGGCCATTTCGAGTGCCTAAATTCGCATTTCGGGACTATTCCGTGCATCGGGTGTACTTTGGCCATGATTCGGGACTGTTTTCCCCCACATTTCAGTGCTGAAATTCCATTAGTATGTTTGCATATCATTTGCCATGTCATTTCATGCTTTATGCCATTGCCTCGGTTTGCGTGCCCGTGTGCACGCATTTCGAGGCACTTCATTTTCATCCATTGGCCTCTTATGTAAGTGTGGCTGAGACCCGCTTATGTTAGTGTAAGTCCATGTTGCATTGTATACGCCATTTTAGTCTCATTGCATTGCGTATGCCATGTCTTCGGTTCGCGTGCATACGTGCACGCATTCCGAGCGTCCTATTTTCATCTCATGGCGCTGATTTTGGCATGCTTGCGAGTTATCCATGTTAGTTTTAAGTCCATCATTGCATTGCATGTTCATATGTCATGTTTCATGCCTTGCCATGCTTTGATAGAGTGGCATTCGTGCCTTAGGATCGGTCCTCGGTTTGCGTGCATACGTGCACGCGTTTCGGGAATCTCTTTTCCTCTAATGGCCCCTTGTATGGTGTAAGCCCATCTTGCATTGTTTATGCCATGTTCAATGCGTTGTGCATGTTATGTTGTTAGCATCGTGTATGCCACGTAGTTGCATCGCATGTTTGCGTACTTAGCCGCCATGCCTAGGTTGCATTTCATTGAACATGCATCCTTGCCTCTTGACTAATCATGATAGGGGTTGGGGCCCTTGATTTGTTTTGTGCATTGCATTCTATTTGATATCAAAGTTGCTAACTTGGCTTTTGGGCCATCATGCATTGAAATGTGTGATTGATGGCCCGGGGTCGAGGGCCATACTCCCTTGAGTCCATTACATGATAGGGATGTGTCCATGCATACATTTGCCTAGAAATTCTATACCTTGCACTGCTGGTCTGCTGTTGCTGTCAAAACTGTCTTCTGCAGGAATTTTGTGCCGACCGGCAGTATAGAGTGCCGACCGGCAATGTATTTAGTGTCGATAGCTTCATTTCCAGCCGGTGGACTTTATACACGGCCGGTGGACATTCCATCCACCGATGATGATTCTTAGGATCAGGGAGCCTATTCTGGGACTTTACAGTCTTCCAGAGAAGCAGAACAGTAAAAGCAGAGCCAACAGCTATGGCAACGAGTTTCCAGGCGAAGCAATCCGAGCATGCGTGCATCCCTTCCCGAGGCCTTTTACTGCTTTCAGTAGTTTAATTAATTTGTTAATTAATTAAGGGTCTGTAATAATTAATTAGCTAGATAGTTGATTTATTATTTGGGACTGTATATTATTCTTTTGGTCCCTCCGTGTGAGGGCATATTTGTAATAAGGGTGTGTGAGTGTGTGTATGTCTTCCAACCCCCATTTCTTTCTCCCTTTTATTTACCTGCTTATGATGGTAGATTAGGGCATATTTAATTTAGCATACCTTATGCAATGCATGCGTGCATCCATGCATTGTTGACATGCATCGGGCTCGGCACATCATACAAACTGCATCGTACTTTCAATTCCAAATTGAATACGTGTTATTTGTAGCATTCCATATGCCACGTTTAGGATAGCCGAGCCTGCCTAGATTACATCTTTGCATGTGTGCATTAGACATTTCAGTATGCTTAGGTCCATGCATGGATTTCTAATAAGCTTCTGTTTTGGCTTGGAGTACTAGGTGAGCTTTTATGCTTTAGCATATCGCATGTGTGTGAATGTTGCCATAATAGCATGCTTACCATGAGGCTAAGTGCTTATGTGATATAACTGCATGAATGCCTGTGGATGGAGGTTGAATTACCTAAATTGGGACAACACATTAAACTGTGAGTTTTAAAGCCCACTAGATAGTGGCAAAACCGTCTTTTCTAAAAGCCCGCTTGAGAGTGGCAAAACCTGCATTTTAGCCTACTTGTGAGTAGCAAATCATTTTCAAAACAAACATGTGGTGTTTTGTTCCAACTTAGGCGATTTGGTCTATACTTGTTTGCTGTGCGCATAATATAGTAATTCTAGGCTAATAACCGGAATAAAACGCATAAAGTTTTCAAAAAACGGATATCACGGTTAGTAGAGGCCGGTCTTCGGACCGGGAAAGGGGCTCATAGCTGACCTTCCCCGATCGTACCCAAGCTCCCGAGCCAAGACCACTTTGGTGATGACGGACATGTGGCCTTCGGCACCGAGTCAGGGTTTCCTAAATTTCCCATTTTAAAATATTTAGGTGGCGACTCTGTAATCTGGCAAAGCAGTCCATGTTTGGCACTACTTTTTCAAAATCTGTTTTTCTTCAAAACGATTTGCCGGATTTGGACTCTTTGGTTCAGATTTAGAACCGCGACACAAATCGAGTCCGAACTGTAGCCGAGGTCCCCCGCGGACGTGCTACAAACCCAAGACTCAAATATAAAGAGTAAAGGATGTAAACAAGACAAACACAACAACCAACTCCTTGGAACCTAAGTCCGGATACAACAATTAAAGAAAAGGGAAACCAGGATCGCTATATCAAGTGAGATAATAACTCACATTAAACACTTCATACTCATAACAGATACACGTTTTGGTGCTGTATCAATAACACATGATAACACTTCCAAACTTCATAATTGATACACATTTTAGTGTTGTATCATTGTCAAACAAAACACTTCCATACTTCATAAATGATACACATTTTAGTGTTGTATGAATGTCAAACAAAACACTTCCATACTTCATAAATGATACACATTTTAATGCTGTATCAATGGAGTCCATCCCTTATCTCCTCCCAAACAATATCCGGTTTAGAGGTCCATCCCCTATCTTCTCCTAAACCGTGGAGTACATCCCTTATCTCCTCCCACACAACACAATGTATATAAATACATATCATATACATAATCAAATCAATACATAAAATTCATGTATTATATCAACCGCCATATTCGATGGCATACTCATTTGATTAGTTTTAGTTTTCCTAATCATCATGCAATGTCTACAACAATCAAGACTATCCTCCACCGATAGCCCAAAGCAATTATTTCTAAACAGATAATAAATGCATCAACAGATAATTTATCAATATTTTAAAAGTGAGCGATTAATAAATCCAACTTCATTATCCCATCTCATATTGAGCTAATTTCATTATTTTCAACTCAATTTTATATTCACATAAAAAATGTCATTAATTACATAAATGACCCAATTATACCCAAACATGGCATTTTTCTCCCTTTTTCCAATATTGATCCAAAGGTCTAAATATCATCACTAACATCAATAATCACCTTTTAGGACCCAAAACATACACATTTGAGTCCAAAAAACAAAACCCCTCTTTTTAGAAAACATAACTCAAACCCTAACTTCCCAAATATCAACCATTTATACAAATAGCTCAACATCTGTGTTAAAACGTATAAGAATGAGTAAGAATCCCTATCTCAAGAGATGAACCCAAGGAAGAAGATGAAGAAAAACAAAATTGCTCCAAACTTCAAGATTCTCGAATCAAAATGTAGCCCTTAACGATCCCCACACTTTTTACAAAGGCCAAAGCGTAAAGGAACACTTCTACTAGATCAATCCCTAGAGAGAAGTTGTGTTTTTAGAGAGAGGAGCTCTCCAATGGAGTTTTGAAAAAGGAAGAGAGAGAAAGAAAAGTGAAAAGTGATCCAAAAGGTTGAGATCCCGAAGTGATATACAGACAGGTCCGCTTGAGCGTAGAATAGGATGCTCGAGCGTCAAGCACCAAAACTGGACCCGCTCGAGCGCCAAGATACAAACACAGAACACATCCGCTCAAGCGCAAAGGGAAAGCCGCTCGAGCATAGATTTCTCCCTCCTAGTACTTTTACAAACAATGAACTACCCGCTTGAGCGCCAAGATACCCGCTCGAGCGCGACCCACTCGAGCATAAGAAAATCCGCTTGAGTGTGAAAAACACACCTGCAGAAGTTTTGCAGAGGCACGAAATGCTGAGCGTGTGTAAACCCCGCTCAAGCGGATCATCTGAAAACTAGGTAACAAGATTTGAGACTTAGGCTCAACCAACTCGTTCGAAACATGCCCAATACATCCTAAAACTCAAACATGCGGAATTAAAGGATAACAACATGATATACAACCACCAACTCCACGGAACCAAGTCCGGAGTACAACTAAATAGTAGCGGGAAAATGGGAATCACTATAACCTCCCCCTTAAGGAATTTCGTCCCCGAAATTAAGGACAAGTTTTTCAAAAACAAGTTTTCTCATCTCCCAACAACTTTACATTTCAAAATATAACAACTTGACCCATTACCGGTCATCTCATCTCTTTTCAAGAGGCAATTTACAACATTTTCCACAACATGCATCATAAATATGCAATCCTTGAAATTTAACAATTTCCAAAACTATGTTCCACAGTTCTATATCATATTTAACGTTCATGATATATTTCCATTTCCACTATACATTCAACATATGCAATGTTACATTAAACTTCCATTTCAAAGCAAGTTTCAAAATACTTCCATAAACCAAAACATATACAATGTTTTACAACTTAAGACATATATAATGCTCTTAAAGTCTATCAGTATTACAAAATCTCAATACATGATTATACATTAACAAACAAGTCCGGATATTTCTCACAGACCTCCAACTCACGTTCCCAAGTGGCTTCCTTCCACTCCGTGATGTTTCCACAAAACCTTTACCAAGGGAATGGTCTTGCCTCGCAAGACTTGCTCCCGCCTATCCAAGACCCGAACCGGTCTCTCCTTATACGAGGCGTCCTCATCTACCTCTAAGTCGGTCCAGTCCAACACGTGCGATGGATCCGGCTCGTACTTCCGAAGCATACTAACATGAAACACGCCATGTACTCCGGATAACTGCGGCGGCAAAGCCAAACGATAAGCGACCTCCCCAATACTCTCAAGGATCTCAAAGGGACCGATAAACTGAGGGGATAACTTCCCACTCTTCCCAAACCTCATCAAACCCCGTCTAGGTGATATTTTTAGAAAAACATGATCACCCGTCTCAAATGCCAAAGGCCTCCTCCTACGGTCGGCATAACTCTTTTGGCGACTCTGGGCTGTAACAAGCCTCCTACGGATAAGCTCAACTTTCTCCGTCGTTTCCCTCACCAACTCCGGGCCCAACAAAGGTGCATCACCCACCTCGGCCCAACAAACCGGAGACCTACACGGTCGGCCATACAAGGCCTCAAACGGTGCCATACCGATACTCGACTGAAAACTGTTGTTGTAGGCAAACTCCACCAAGGGCAAGTGCCTCTCCCACGTCCCACTAAAGTCAAGGACACAACCTCGAAGCATATCCTCAAGGATCTGAATAGTACGCTCGGACTGCCCGTCAGTCTGAGGATGATAAGCCGTGCTAAAGGTCAATCTAGTACCCAAGGCACTCTGCAAACTCTGCCACAACCTAGCAGTAAAACGAGATCTCTATCAGAGACGATCGACACTGGGACCCCGTGCAACCTCACTATGTCCCGAATATACAAGTCGGCAAGATGATCTACCGAATCTCTCACGCGCATAGGAATAAAGTGCGCTGACTTAGTCAACCGGTCTACAACCACCCAAATAGCATCACTACCCCGCTGAGTCCTCGGAAGACCTACAACGAAGTCCATAGTGACATGCTCCCACTTCCACTCGGCAATAGGCAAGGGTTGCAACAAACCCGCTGGCCTCTGATGCTCGGCCTTCACTTGCTGACAAGTAAGGCACTTCGATACGAAAACTGCCACATCTCTCTTCATACCCCCACCAAAACTGGCGCCCAAATCACGATACATCTTGGTGCCTCCCGGATGCACCGCAAGGCGTGAATGGTGAAACTCTCGGAGTACCTCCTCTCGGCAAGACTCCGGCACAAACAACGGTCTCGGTATCTCACACTCAGGTCGGGATACACAGACAAACCCTTCTCAACCTTCCCACTGGAGATCTTCTCTCGGAGGGACTCTACCTCAAGGTCACCTCTCTGTGCCTCTAACACTCGAGTCACAAGTGTAGGCTGCGCAACTAGAAAACAAGGCAGCAGCCTCAACGGATTCGCCTAGAAGCAAATCAAACTCGGTAAGTGCACCCAACATCTCCTACTCCCGGATGGCTATACAAGCTACCTCACTAATGGATTTCCTGCTAAGGGCATCGGCCACAACATTGGCCTTTCCCGGGTGATAGTGCAACTCAAAGTCGTAGTCCTCAATGAATTCCATCCACCTTCTCTGCCTCAAATTCAAGTCCCTTTGTGTAAACAGACACTTCAAACTCTTATGGTCCGAGAACACCTCGAACCTTTCACCATAAAGGTAGTGCCTCCAAATCTTTAAGGCAAAGATCACGGTTGCTAATTCTAGGTCATGTGTAGGGTAATTATTCTTGTGTATTTTCAACTGACATGAGCCATAGGCTACCACTTTCCTCTCTTGCATTAACACACAATCCAAACCTTCTCGTGAGGCATCATAATAAACCGTGTAACCCAAACCTCTCTCAGGAATAATCAAAACCGGAGCGGTGGTCAATCTAACCTTCAATTCTTGGAACGACTCTTCACAAGTCTCACTCCATACAAATTTGACCCCTTTCCGCGTCAATCTAGTCAACGGTGAAGCTAGGCTAGAAAAATCTTTCACAAACCGGCGGTAGTACCCAGCTAATCCTAGAAAACTGCGGATCTCAAAAACACTCTTAGGCTGTGCCCAATCTTGTACTGCCTCTATCTTGGATGTATCAACAGACACTCCTTCCCCGGAAATCACATGGCCTAAGAACTTGACTTCTCCTAGCCAGAACTCACATTTTCGAAACTTGGCATACAGCCTATGGGCTCTAAGCAACTCAAGCACCACTCTCAAGTGTTCCTCGTGCTCCTCCTCCGAAGATGAATAAATCAGAATGTCGTCCACGAAACGACACAAAACGATCTAAGAATTCCCGGAATATCCGGTTCATCAAGTCCATAAACACTGCCGTGCATTGGTGAGCCCAAATGGCATCACCAGAAACTCATAATGGCCATACCGCGTACGGAATGCCGTCTTCGGAATATCCTCCTCCCTGACCCTCAACTGGTGGTAACCCGATCTCAAGTCTATCTTAGAGAAACAACGGGAACCCTTCAACTGGTCAAACAAATCATCTATACGAGGCATAGGGTACTTATTCTTGACCGTAGCCCGATTCAACTTCCGTAATCGATACAAAGTCTCAAGGCACCGTCTTTCTTTTTAGCAAAGAGGGCCGGTGCTCTCCACGGAGAAATACTAGGGCGAATAAAACCCTTATCTAGCAACTCCTGGAGTTGAATCTTTAACTCACTCAACTTGGCTGGGGCAAAATAGTAAGGTGCCATAGAAATCGGCGCTGTGCCGGGCACTAAATCAATAGAGAACTCTATCTCTCGATGAGGTGGCAAACTGACAAGATCCTCAGGAAAAACATCCGAATACTTGCAAACTACTCTCGGCAACTCAACCCCGGTCTCATCACACTCACTACTCATAAGGCTAGCGAGAAGACCACTAAGCTCACTCCGCCCTTGCGGATCATACATCGGTGGCAACACACCACCAACCCGATCCCCCAAGAAATGGAAACAATCTCCGCTCAAGGTATATACTGTGACCCTCTGTCGGTAACAATCAATAACAACCCGGTATCACGATAGCTAGTCCATACCCAAGATAACATCAAAACCTGACATAGGCATAACTACAAAAGGAAATGGAAGTCGGCGATCTGCTACCTCTATATCACAACCTCTACACCCTTGTTTCAAAATCAACTCACTCCCAACAGGTGATACAACACAAATAGGAGATGCTAACTGTGCCAACTCCAAACCCAAAACAGATGCAAATGCAACAGATATAAAAGATTGGGATGCACCCGTATCAATCAACACATTAGCAACCAAGTTGCAAAACAAATAGGTACCTCTCACGACAGATGGAGCCGATACTAGATCCTGTGCGGTAACAGCATACACGCGCCCTATAGGCCCCTGATCTACCTGCTCACCTCTCAGAGCAAAAGACTGCTGCACAGACTGGGATGACGAAGCCCCCTGATTGGCCCTCAAGGCCTGAACTGACTGTGCGGGCCGAAAACTCTGCCTTTGCCCAGATGCACCAGATGTGCCACTCAACTGCGGGCAAAACCTCTTCAGGTGCCCCGTTTGACCACACTGGTAGCAAGAAAGTGGCTGACGTTTGCCCTGACTCTGGCTCTGAGGTCGAGCCGAAGATGAAGCTGCTCTCTGCCCTCCGCCCTTCTGCGGGCAAGCTGGAGACTTGTGGCCCAGCTGACCACATTTGTAACAAGTCACGTCTCCCTGACTGCCTCTCCCAGAGCCTGTACTCGGCACTGGAAAGGTCGATCTAGCAAAACCTCCCTAAGACTACTGAGGGTTAGAACCCCTCTATCTCCTGCCATCACCCTGGCCATCCTGACTCCTCTTTGAGCCTTTCTGCCCCTCTTCCTCTTTTTGCATCATAATCTCTATATGCGCCGCAGCATCTACAAGACGCCCATATTCTCGAGTCATAGACCTTCCAACTCTCATCTTGAGGCCATGCCTTAACTTCTTCTCAAACTCCAGACAACGACGTTCCTTAGACGCTACCAACTCAGGTGCGAACCTGGACAGACTAGTAAAAGCGGCCTCAAACTCGGCTACAGACAAACTCAGCTGCTTAAGCTGGCAAAACTGGTCCCTCAGCTTCTCTCTGGCAGATGGAGACAAGAACTTCTCCTGGAAAGCATCCACAAAAGCCTCCCAAGTGCCACCAATACGACCTCTGATGAACTTCTACCACTAACCCGTATCTCCCTTAAGCTGGAAAGATGCCAAGGTCACCTTCAAAGCCCTGTATTCGATGCCTAGCATCTCAAACGTCTTCGTCATCTGTTCCAACCACTCATCCGCCTTAAGTGGCTCCTTCGGATCCCCAACAAACTCATCCGGATTAGACCGGAAAAACTCCCTTTTCAGAAAGGAAGGCTCTGCATCAACAACCTGGGCTTGAACCGGATTCTCAGCTCTGAGAATGCCCATGGATTCCCTTAAAGCATCTGCTATCCCACGGGCTAAAGCGCCCATAGCCTGCTGACCTGCTGGCTCGGCCACATTGGCCTGACCAACTCCCTTCTATTGCGCCGGAATGTCATCCGGTATAGGCATCTCCTGCCTCCTAGGCCTACCACGCCTACCACCACGTCCTCGTCCTGACATCCTAATAACGGTAACGAAGAACATTAGCTCATTCACAAATGTGCCGAAGCTACAACACTCGCGTTCTAATGCAATGGACAACTGTAATTCACTCCACGTAAGCACATAATCACATAAGCCCCTACGAATTTCATTTCCGAATAGTGATAATCCCGAGGCGTTACTGGAGTTCCGGTTAGAAACAGCATTGATCAAGTGCATTTCCAGCAAGACTCACAGAAACCCAAGGATCCAATCAACATCTAAGAAACTAAATCCCATACCCAAGTAGTCACATAAACATATTATCACATAAGTACATAACATTACACTTAAGTCTCTAACAAGCGAAACAAACCCATTGTGATACTAATCACTTCCCACGTACCCAAAATATTCAAACCCGGTACGCTTTGATACCAAGTTGTAACGCCCTCAAAATAAACCCATAAATCATACATTCTTGACATGCTTAGACGTAAAAGAATAAAGCATAATTACATATCATCAGAGTATTCATTACAAAATGTATTACATGTTGACAACAAAAGTAAGTTCCCTATAGGCTTACAACTTTCCAAGTCAACACTTGGTTACAAAACGAGAGTACTAACTCAAGATACAAATTAAGCCCTTGGCTTGATATACATGTAATACAAAGAAAAACAACAAAAGTCCAACAGCCTCAAACCTTCCAAGCTACGTCCTTGGTGGTGGCATGCTACCTGTACTTGAAAATGATGTCCCATATAGGGTGAGCCAACACCCAGTAGAGATATGCTAAACATGATATAAGCAATAACTAAAACATTAGCCATTGATAAATGTTTAACTCATATGAATCAATTCATAACCCATTTCAATTACATGACCAAGTGTCCATGTTTTAATCCAGTTCTTATCCAAACTTTCAATTCATAACCCTGGCTCAAAACCTGGCCATGTACCTTAACAGAGATTTCATCTCACGTCAATGGTTCTTCCATTTCAAATGAGATAATAACTCACATTAAACACTTCATACTTCATAACAGATACACATTTTGGTACTGTATCAATAACACATGACAACACTTCCATACTTCACAATTGATACACATTTTAGTGCTGTATCAATGTCAAACAAAACACTTCCATACTTCATAAATGATACACATTTTAGTGCTGTATCAATGTCAAACAAAACACTTCCATACTTCATAAATGATACACATTTTAATGCTGTATCAATGGAGTCTATCCCCTATCTCCTCCCAAACAATATACGGTTTAGAGGTCCATCCCCTATCTTCCCCTAAACCGTGGAGTACAGCCCCTATCTCCTCCCACACAATACAATGTATATAAATACATATCATATATATAATTAAATCAATACATAAAATTCATGTATTATATCAACCGCCATATTCGATGGCATACTCATTTGATTACATAAATAACCCAATTATACCTAAACATGGCATTTTTCTTCCTTTTTTAAATATTGACCCAAAGGTCTAAATATCATCACTAACAACAATAATCACCTTTTAAGACCCAAAACATACACATTTGAGTCCAAAGGACAAAGCCCCTCTTTTTAGAAAACAGAACTCAAACCCTAACTTCCCAAATATTAACCATTTATACAAATAGCTCAACATCTATGTTAAAGCGTATAAGAATGAGTAGGAATCCCTACCTCAAGAGATGAACCCAAGGAAGAAGATGAAGAAAAACGAAATTACTCCAAACTTTAAGATTCTCGGATCAAAATATAGCCCTTAACGATCCCCACACTTTTTACAAAGGCCAAAGGGTAAAGGAACACTCCTACTAGATCAATCCCTAGAGAGAAGTTGTGTTTTTAGAGAGAGGAGCTCTCCAATGGAGTTTTGAAAAAGGAAGAGAGAGAAAGAAAAGTGAAAAGTGATCCAAAAAGTTGAGATCCCGAAGTGAAATACAGATAGGTCCGCTCAAGCGTAGAACAGGACGCTCGAGCGTCAGGCACAAAAACTGGACCCGCTCGAGCACAAGAAGTCCCGCTCGAGCGCCAAGACACAAACACATAACACACTCGCTCGAGCGCAAAAGGAAAGCCGCTCAAGCGTAGATTTCTCCCTCCCAGTACTTTTATAAACAATGAATTACCCGCTCGAGCACCAAGATACCCGCTCGAGCGTGAAAAACACACCTGCAGAAGTTTTGCAGAGGCACGAAATGCTGAGTGTGTAAACCCCGCTTGAGCGCAATAAGACCCGCTCGAGCGGATCACCTGAAAACTGGGCAACAAGATTTAAGACTTAGGCTCAACCAACTCATTCGAAACATGCCCAATACATCA
Source organism: Camellia japonica (assembly GCA_030407325.1). Classification (NCBI taxonomy): domain Eukaryota; kingdom Viridiplantae; phylum Streptophyta; class Magnoliopsida; order Ericales; family Theaceae; genus Camellia; species Camellia japonica. The sequence continues at coordinate 140,854,784 of JAPPVO010000013.1, forward strand.
TAAAACTCAAACATACGGAATTAAAGGATAACAACAAGATATACAACCACCAACTCTACGGAACCAAGTCCGGAGTACAACTAAACAGTAGCAGGAAAACCGGAATCGCTATATTCACTATAATTTGAGGAGCGTCATCTCCCCTCAATTAAAAATATATAAAAATTAGAATAATAACTATTCACTAGCTATTTAAATTTTGACAAATGCTAATAGATGCCTCGTAAGTATTGTTTAACGTTATGTTTGGTTAAGAGATTTAAAAAGAGATTTAGAAAAAGAAATAAAAAAGATGTGTAAAATTTAGTAAAATGTAAGTATATTTTATTCACATTTCACCTTCCTTTTCCATCTCCCTTTCCAAATTCTCTAACCGAACATAGCGTAAGAAAAAATTTATAATACACACTTTAAAAAAGGTTTGTACTTATGCTTCAATTATGATATTTGCTTATGACATATTATAGTGTTAAATTATGACTTTGTTATAACTCATGGCGGTATTATGATTTAGTTATAATATCTTAAATTTTAGGACAAATTACATATACCCCCGTCGAGGTTTGGTAAAATTATAGATACCCCCCTGAAGGTTATATTTGCATAACAAATTAGGGGGCAAATTGTTATGAAATATAAATCTCAGGGGATAATTTGTTATGAAAATATAAACCTCAGGGGGGTATCTATAATTTCCGAAACCTTAGGGGGATATTTGTAATTTAACTAAACCTCGAGGGAGGTATATGTAATTTGTCCTAAATTTTATATTTAGTTATGATCAAAGAGATCTTTGATTATATCTCAAGAATTTGATTATGACTCATTGCAATATTAGTTATGATTTAATTATGACTTATTGTGATTGTTATTTTAGTTATGACCAAAAAGATCTTATACTTCAAATAGTGTTTGATTATGACTTATTGTGGTCCTATTAGCTATGATTGAAAATATCATAACCTGCATATAGTACATCCTGGTGAGGATTGAATATAATATAATGACTCATTATTTAATATTGGAATTAAAATAAAAATTATCTTCAAAATAGATGAAAAGTTAAAAAGTGCATTTTTAAAACATATAGGGTAAATTTTATACTCACAAAGAATTAATTGCTTTTAATAAAATATCTATGTTCTGCTGGGTAGCTCGAAAATATGTTTTGCGCTTGTTGTCATACGCTTAGTAAGTGAGTAAAAAAAAGAAAAAAAGAAAAAAGAAACATATAACAATTAAAACACAAAACACATTAGAGAGGAGAGGAGAGGACCAAGCGCGGGAAACAAGAGAGCAGACAACCGATCAACTTGGGTGTTCGTCGACGACTAACTTAGGTAAGCTGCGACAGTGAAACATCTTCTCCGATGATGACCACCTATGTTCAAAATCCCTACCGCCGTGCATAGGAGATTAGGTAAGTTCCTCTTCTGATTTTTTTTGCATTTGTGATAGGTGCAAATCTATTGATTTTTGTGATGCATTTGAGATGTCTGCAATGGTCTGGGTTTGTTTTTTTTTTTTTTGTTGGTTGTATGGCCAATGTTTTGGTAGTGATGCATTCCAGGTGTTTGATGAAAGTCCACATAGAGAAATTGTAATTTTGTTAATAAAAATAGTAAATTCTAATGCATTCATATATGAAGTGGGCATTCCAGGTTTTTGTATCAATTATGATGCATTCCAGTTTAATGAAAATAGTAAATTCTGATGGTTTGTAATTTTCTTAATGAAAATAGTAAATTCTAAGGAAAATGATTTAGAGTAAATTCTGATGCATTCTAAGGAAAATGAAAATAGTAAATTCTGATGCATTCATGTATGGAATGGTTTGTAATTTTCTTAATGAAAATAGGAAATTCTAATGCATTCTATGAAGTCAAAATTATGTTTATTGCTTGAATGTGAAGGGAATTAGTTTAAATTTGTGAAAATATGGTTTTTTTTTTTTCGATTAGTGAGGCTTTTTTTGTGTACAAAATGTGAGGGGTTTTGGACGTACTTGTCATACAGTCTGGTTTGGGAGGTGAAAGAATACATGGACTGAATTTCTATTAATACACTCTACCTTTTAACTATCTACATTTACTTACACTTTCTTTTATGTCTGTTTGTTGGTTATGTAGACTGAATTTCTGTTTCAAGTTATAATAATTGTACTATCAAAAAAATTAAATTCTCCAGAAGGAACTATTATTTTTTGAGACAGAGAGAGTATTATTTTAGTCCTTGATGTTTAAAAAATGACTAATATTTTGAGACAATAAAAAATGAAAAAAAGACTAATATTTTGGGACGAAAGAAGTATTTTTTTGTATTTTAAACTTTAAAATATCATAATTTTTATATTACACATCTATTTTTATAAATAAAATCTATATTTTTAGATGCTACTCTTCAAGTTTTATCAAATAAGACTAATATTAAATATAAAATAATACCAAAAAAAGAAAAAAGAAAAAAAGTAAAGCAGCTATATGAAACATTGTTGTGCAAAACAAAGAAATTTATTACTTTTAAAATTGGAAAAAATTGGAAACGGAAGAATTCTTAGTTTCATACAGCTACAATAATTAATAAAAAAAATTCAAAAAATTATATTCAATATTAATTTTTTTTGATACAATTTTTTGTGTAAATTTCAAAAATATAAATCTTATTTAAAATGAATATTTATAATAAAAGTTATGAAATTCTAAAATTTTGAAATAACAAAAAATAAAATAAATGCCACATCAACATCTTGAAGTGGCGCCACTTCAGTTAAAGAGAAATTATCTAGTGCTTCTAGGACATGGCCAAATGGTGGTTTAAGACCAGATGTGGGGTTTATAATTTTGTATTAAGACATGAAAATGTGATATTTGGTGATTAATAGATGATATTGTTATATAATACACCTGAAGCACTTAATAATTTTTATTGTAACTAGACACGCACATTTGCATGTGTGGGTATTTATGAAAAAAAATAAACTAGCAGCACTTATTGCAGGGGTGTAAATTTGGCCCGGCCCATGTTGGGCCTCACGAGTTCATCAAAATTCGGGTCGGCCCAGCCCACATAACAAAAAATTAGGCCCAGGCCCAAGTCTAGGGATATTTGGGCCTTGAGCGGGCCGTGCCAGGCTGAACAAATTTTTGTCTACCCAAATTTTATTATTTTTGACTAAAAATGGCACTAGGCCTTGGCGCGGGCCGGGCCATGAGTGGGCCGATAGGCCAGGCTAGGCGGCCCGAGTCGGGATTGAAATGATGGCCCAGGCCCAAACGGGCCGGACCTATCTCGGGCCGCCCATGAGTCGCGGGCCATTTTTACACTCCTAATTTATTGGCATAAAATCTAGTCCAAGTTTTTTCTATTGATCTGTTAAGTCCAATTAGTGGAGAGTTTCTTTCCGTGTGGTCCTATTTTTTATTTTAATAGTGTTTTGGTAGACAGCTATACCTTTTTATTAATGTGACATGTATGATGTGATATTCCAATGTGACAGGTATTAATTTAACACTCCAACAATGTGACACTCCAAAAAAATTAAAAACTCCTTAGTGTACTTTTCGCAAATGTGACAACGTGAAAGATATGATGTGACACTTCAAAACTTTTACTCCAAAAAAAAATAAAAAATTATTTAGTGTACTTTTCCTTAATGTGACAACATGGCGAGTATGATATGACCCTTCAAAAAAATAAAAAACTCTTTAGTGTACTTTTCCCTAATATGACAATGTGGCAGATATGATGTGACGCTTCAAAAAAAAAAAAACTCTTTAGTGTACTTTTCTCAAACGTAACAATGTGGCAGGTATGATGTGACACTCTAACAAAAATATATTCTAATGTGGCAGGTATTAATGTGACAATCTAACGATGTGAAACTTAAAAAAAATTAAAAACTCCTTAGTATACTTTTTTCTAAATGTGATAACGTGTCGGGTATGATGTGACACTCCAAAACTTCTACTCTAAAAAAAATAAAAATTCTTTAGTGTACTTTTTTCTAATGTGACAATGTGGCGAATATAATGTGACACTTCAAAAAAAATAAAAACTCCCTAGTGTACTTTTTTCAAATATGACATGTGACACTCCAACGTGGCAGGTATGATATAACACTTTAAAAAAATTAAAAATTCTATAGTGTATTTTTTTCAAATGTGACATTCTAACGTGACGGGTCAGATAATGAGGGGAGAGAGTGGTCTGTGTGTCACGTACAATGCATCAAACCACAAAACAAAAAGTATAAAAAGCCTGAGTATACTTTTTTGTCGTGTGTCACCCAACGATGCACATAATATGACAAGTTTTAAGCATACACCAAATAAAAACCTTACATAAAGTAGCTTGTGATTAATCCAATGGCACTTGTGTCTTTTCCATAATGGAGAGGACCAAATGGATCACAAGAAAAAAAAACTAGGACCAAATGAAACATAAGATCAACATTTAGGATTTATGAGTAACTTTTCCATTTTTCCCCCCTTTTTAGCTTTTCATATTTTAAGTTTTCTTCCTTTACTCCCAAAGCTAACCTATACTGAATATTAGACAAAAAAAATCACAATAACTGTCACATAACATAAAAAATGTATTATTATACTGGAGTTTAAATTTATGTCAGATGTGTGAATTATATATAATAAATATTTTTTAGTCACGTGACTATCAATGTATTATTTTTTGTCTAATTTTGAACAAAAATTAACTTTAAAAGTAAAATGAAAAAAACTTAAAACATGAAAGGTCAAAGTTAAAAAAAAATAAAAAATAAATTCAAAGGCCAAAGTGAGAAAGTGACTTAATATAAAAGGAGAAAAGTGTAATTTATTTTTTATAAAATATATATTTTAATCAAAAAAATCATTAAAAATGTCAAAAATCATATAAAAAAGTCAAATATTCTTTTCTCTTCCCTTTACACACCTTTTTTTTTTCCCTTCACTTTTTCCCTACGCAGTAAAACAATCAATATATTTTAATTTATTTTATCTTATATTTTAATTAAAAAATTGCTTTCCAAACTAGCCTAAATGCCTCATTACACTTTTGGACAAACCAAATTTGGCATCTCTATCTTTCAAAATGGCGCCTCATTATTGTACTTTTGGACGAACCAAATTTGGCATCTGTTTCAAAAAGGGGCCTCAAGTATGAATATTATTACTTTAACCAAATATGTAATTCTTTATTAGTAAAGCAACTGATACATGGGAGAGTAAACACCCGAATCACTACACTATGGGGTAATTTGGAAAGATTGATTTTTCAATATTTTTTAGTCACATCACTTCAGAAGAGGTGATGTTGTTACTTGGTGCTGTGTAGCGAAATGGGCCCATTTCAGGGCTTATTTCGATAAGTCGAACTGTTCATATTTAGAATATATCAAGTAAAACATGTCTGCAAAATATCAAGTTAATCGAAATGTGAGTGGATGAATGGGTAAACGATATTCGATTAACTTGATATTTTGCAAGCATGTTTTACTTGATATATTCTAAAATATGAACAATTCAAATTATTGAAATAAACCCCGAAATGGGTCCATTTCGCTGCACAACAATTGCTACTGCACATCTCGAGCAGCAGCATCCTCAATTCCCATTACCTTTTTTCTTTTTTACACAAAAAAATAAAAAAATAAAAAGCTAAAAAACACCAAAAAATAGCTTTTAACCATCTTCCCAAAACAACCCTTCATCTATTTTGAAGACAATTTTTATTTCAATCCCAATATTAAATAATGAGTCATTATATTATATTCAATCGTCAAAAGCGGTATACTATATTCAAGTTATGATATTTTTAGTCATAGCTAAAAGGACCACAATAAATCATAATCAAACACTATTTGAAGTATAACTAAAGATTTTTTTTGGTCATGACCAAGATAACAATCACAATAGTCATAATTAAATCATAACTAATATTGTAATGAGTTTTAATCAAATTAATTGAGATATAATCAAAGATCTCTTTGATCATAACTAAGATAATAAACATAAGATGTTATAACTAAATCATAACACCACAATGATTTATGACAAAGTCATAATTAACACTACAATATGTCATAACCAAATCATAATTGAAGCATAAGTATTGTGGAGACACATTTTATAAATGACAGCATGTGACTAAGATGATGCCAAAGTGTCAACTGACGTGCTACGTGGTTTGGTCATGCACCGAGATGATCTTGGCTAAGCCGAGCTTGTCTGCGGAGATACCGGAAATCTGAGATGAGCGGATAAGAGACAAGAGTCCTAGAACAAGAGAGGATCTCAGTTTGGATAAAGATAAAGCTCTTAGGGAGTTTATCCCTATCTAGCTGAGAGTCTAGGATGAGCATTGAGCCTGAATCCACTGAAGTGAGGCTTCTACATGGATCAGGCCAGTGCTAGTTATAAGAGCAGGACACCCTCGTGGGTCTCAAGTATGTGTGATATACTATGAGCAGTAAGTTCTTTCTAGTGAGTTTAAGCACAATTTGCTATTTTTGAGAGATATTGATTACTGACTTGATTGTCGAAGTGCCCCCCGGGTGGACAAACCATCGCCGGATTCTTATCTTTCTATGACAGGTTGTTCGGGCTTAATCTATTCTACAAGTACTCTTAGCTGAGTTCTCCGTTTGGTTGTGTGGTCAAAAATCAACACCCATAATTTGACACCGTCTGTCAAAACTTAAGGAGAATAGATGGCCAACAACGGGTAGGGAGAAAAGATCGGGGACGATGTCCTAGGGATGAGTAGTAAACATCTCGACCCTAACATCGAAGAAGAAAACCATAATAAAGGAGCACGAGATCAGAATCTCGGGGATAAAGACGTCAGCAAAGAGGGAGACGCCCTGAAGAAATCAGGTCGAGATGAGTATTACAACAAAAGCGATCTCTAGGTATGGAAGGATAGATGCCTAAGGAGGGACAGCGAGCTAAAGGGAATGGCCAACAAGTTGACAGATCTAGAATTGGTTGTCAACTTCATGATGCAGAACAACATCATGCAACCACCGTTTCCATAGTAGGACACGCCGATGTCAAGGGCCAAGACTAACGCCCAGAAAGGTGGGCAGAAAGCAATCCCAGTAGTCCCTCAGCATGACAAGGAGAAGGAACGATCACATCGGCCTTCACGGGATGTCGGGCGAGCAGAGTCAGTGAGAGGTGAGTCTTAGAGGACGCCGCATACCAAGGGAACTTATGTCAAAGAACATCGGCACGTTCAGAGGAAGGGATTTTGCTTTGATACAGTGAATGAAGAAAAATCCAAGAGGACACACCACGACGCTAGGAGCAGCGCGCAAAAAAGGATGAAATCTGTTGATAGCCGAGCTCCCAGATGAACGAATGAGAATTTAAGGGACTACCTCTAGAGGAAACGACAAAACGCCGAGGTCACATCTCCCGTCAACCCGAGAACGCCGTTCTCAATGGAATTGGATAGGTTTGAGGCCCTAAAAAGGTTCCATATGCTGAGGTTTCAGATTTATGACGGTAAGTCTAATCCAAACTTTCACGTCGGCTTATATCTGAATTTAATGGCTTTGTATACCGGGAATGAACAGTTGCTGTGCAAGGTGTTCCCCTTATTCTTTGGGGAAAATGCATTGGATTGGTTTCACAAGTTGCCGAAAAGAACTGTAAAGAGTTGGGAAGGCCTAGCCGAGATGTTTATGGCCAGGTTTGCTACGTACAAGTTGCAGCCACTAAGGGTAGACTCCCTGATGGCTCTGAAAATTAGCGAGGGTAAAAGCCTCAGGGCTTATGCCAAAAGGTATTATGAGGTGTTCAACCGAATACCGAGATGCAACTAGGAGTTGACGGTCGTGTCTTTTAAGAACGGCCTAGAGGATGAATGCTCACTTTGGAAGTCGCTGGCAAAAACACTACCAAAGAGTATAGAGGAGCTCATGGCACAAATCGAGAAATATGCTAGAGCAGAAGAGGATATGTCGGGAACGAAGGCGCCGAAGCAAGAGAAGAGAAATGGCTCGCTGAAGCGAGGTCGAGGTAATACTGGTTTTAGCAGGCAGGAAATAGGGCTAAGGGCTACACTGGCAGTCACCACTGTGTTTCGGATCTCGGTTTATAAAGTTCTAGAAAGGATTAGAAACCAGCCGTATTATAGAGCGCCGAAGAAGATTCCTGGTGAGTTTATGGGAAGGAGCCTTGGGAAGCACGGCGTTTACCATAATGAGGATGGGCACCTGACTTTAGGGTGCAGATCCCTGAAGACACTTGGAAGACCTAGTTAGACAGGGTCACTTGAGGGACCTAGTAGATGAGGCCAGAACGAGGGAAGAGCAAGCAAGGCTTTCCCCAGCATCAGCAGCACCACAACCACAGCAAGCAGAACCTCGGGTGATCAATGTGATCCATTCAAAGGTTAATGAGAATGATATGCGAGGAGAGCCCCAAAAGGTGAGGCACTTACAACATGTGTATCAGGTGTAGCAAAAGAGGCCTAGGACAAACGAGTACCAGGGACCAATGGTGTCCTTTACTGAGGCGGGCCTAGACATGGTGTAGCATCCACACAACGATGCTCTGACGGTAGAGGTTTATAGTGACGGTAAAGGTTTATATTGACGACATGGTCGTGAAGACCAAAGAACTTGGGAACCATTTGGCAGACTTAAAGACAGTTTTTGATATTTTAAAAGCATATCGGCTCTGACTCAATGCTTTGAAATGTGCATTTAGAGTTAGGTCTAGTAACTTTCTAGGATACCTTGTCACCAGAAGAGGCATTGAAGCAAGCCCAGATCAAATCAAGGCCATCCTTGACTTGAAAATCCCGACATCATCAAAATAAGTGCAGATGTTAACTGGAAGGGCCGCATTATAAGCCAAAGTTAAGACAAGTGTAAACATTTTTTTAATTTGTTAAAGAAGGCCACAGATTTCTTGTGGACAGAGGAGTGTGAAGTCGCCTTGGCTGACTTGAAAAAATACTTGACAACTGCTCTAGTTCTGTCAAACCCAATACCTGGAGATGAACTGTTCTTATACTTTGCAATTTCAGAGCACGCAGTGAGTGCAGTGGTAATCAGAGAAAAGAAGGGAGAACAAATGGCAGTATACTATGTAAGTAAAACCTAGCAAGTGTAGAAACCAGGTACTTACTCCTCGAAAAATTGACACTGGCCTTAGTGATGGCTTCCAAAAAGTTGAATCATTATTTCCAAGCCGACAAGATTGTGGTGTTGACTGAGCATGCCTTGAAGTCCCTGTTGCAGCATGGAGATCTGACAGGAAGAATACTGGATGGGCAGTAGTGTTAGGCCAATATGACTTGGAATTTAGGCCCAAAACAGCAATTAAGGGTTAGGTTCTAGCTGACTTTATGGCCGAGTTCCCCCCTAGTGCCATCCCTTGTCGGACTCCGGTGAGCCGCGGCTTGGGATGTCCAAGAGAGTAGGAAGAAACCCAACTGGGGCCCAAGAACCCCACTCTAGCAAAACAGAAGAAAGAAGAGAAACTAAAGCCCTGCGACATCTACATCGGTGACTCCTTCCACCTGTTTGTTGACGGAAGTTCAAACCGTCAAGGAGCAGGGGTAGAAGTAGTGTTCGTATCGCCAGATGAGTGAATATTAGAGCAGTCCATTCGTTTGGGGTTTAAGGCCTCAAACAATGAAGCAGAGTATGAGGCACTGATTGTAGGATTGAAGTTAGCAGCAGAAATGGAAGCCGATGAGGTGGTAGTCTTCTGTGACTCCAAACTTATTGTGAATCAGGCAACAGGCGAGTATGTAGCCCGAGATGAAAGAATGATAGCTTATGTCAAAGAAGTTGTTAGACTGCTAGCATTGTTCCAGGATTGCCAGCTACAGCAGGTTAGCCGAAATGATAACAGTCATGCCGATGCCTTGGCTAACCTAGCTAGTGCAATGAAATCAGGAGAGACAAAGACAATAATGGTTGATTATTTGTCAGGGCCAAGTGTAAAACCACTAATCACAGAGTACGAAGCAATGTGTGTAGAGATGAGTCCAAGCTGGATGGATGTAATAGTAATGTTCCTAAGGGATGACAAGCTTTCGAATGACCGCAGAGAGGCGCATAAGACCAGATTGAAGTCGGCCAGATTCTACTTGTCAACAGATAGCCATCTCTACAGAAAGTCCTTTATTGGGCCCTTTTTGAGATGTGGGCATCCCTCCCAAGTTGAGGACTTCTTGTATGTAATTCATAAAGGAGTTTGTGGAAGCCATGCAAGTGATAGGTCACTTGTCCATAGAGCCATATCCCAGGGACACTGGTAGCCATACATACAAAAGGATGCTGAAGCCTATGTTAGAAAGTGTGAGAAGGGTCAAAGGTTCGCCTCTTTGATACATCAACCAGCAGTAGATCTGAACCCAGTGTTCAGTCCTTGGCCGTTTGCCCAGTGGGGCATGGACCTAGTGGGACCACTGCCACAAGCAACCAGACAAAGAAAGTTCTTGCTAGTAGCCACATATAACTTCACAAAATGGGTAGAGGCTGAACCCCTTACAAAGATTCAAAATATTGATGTGAAGAACTTCATATGGAAGAACATCATCAGAAGGTTTGGGATCCCAAGGGCAATAATAGCAGATAACGGTACACAGTTTGACAGTAAGCTAATCAAAAACTTCTGTGCAAAGTACAAAATTAAGAACTACTACTCTACTCCAAGTTTTCCTCAGAGCAATGGTCAAGTAGAAGCATCCAATAAGACTATCTTGGATGGGATCAAGAAAAGGTTGGAACCCACAAAAGGGAAGTGGGTAGAAGAGTTGCCCAATGTGCTCTTGGCATATTGGACTACACCGAGAATATCAACTAGGGAGTCTCCTTTTGCCATGGCTTATGGCACTGAAGTAGTTATTCCACTGGAAGTCGGCATCCCTGGAATTAGAACCTAGGGAGTGGAAGATGGGACCAATAAGGCATTCTTAGCCCGAGATCTGGATCTATTGGAAGAAAGAAGGAGAGAGAGTAGCAGTTTGGCTGGGGGCATACCAGCAACAACTTGCTAGGGCTTATAACAAGAAGGTCAACCCAAGAGAGTTCAAGGTTGAGGACCTCGTCCTGAGAAAAGTTGTTGGCAGCAAGGAGGATTCTAGGGAGGAAAAACTTAGCCCAAACTAGGAGGGGCCTTATAAAATCATCTCGGTTGCCAGCAATGGGGATATCGGCTTGAAGACACTAATGGCAAGGAGTTGTCAAGACTCTGGAACACTTGCAATTTGAAGTTTTTTTATCATTAGTTTTTTTTTTTTGTTTTTCAAAGTTTATTAGCCGAAGTAATAATAAAATGCTAGTTTGATTTTTATGAATTTGAAATTTGTGCGATAGGACTGACCAGTCCTATGACGATGTTTTGAATGAAACATGACAAATAACTTAGACTTGTTATATGGCAGAGTTGAATTATACTTGCATATAATAGAGTTAAACTAAGTTGGTGATGTTTCTGAATGAAACATGATGAATAACTTAGACTTTTTATATAGCAGAGCTGAATTATACTTGCATATAATAGAGTTAAACTAAGTTGGCAATATTTCTGAATGAAACATGACGAATAACTTAGACTTATTATATAACAGAATTGAATTATACTTGCATATGATAGAGTTGAACTAAATTGAATTAACTTAGACTCGCCATATTGGCAGAGTTGAACTCATTTGAATAAAATCAGACTTGCTTAATGTGTCGGTAGAATGAAACTAAGTTTGCTTTAGTTAGATTAACAGAGAAACCAAGGTCAAACACCTCGGCTAATCTTTGTTTGAATTTGACTTCGGCAAAAGACTATAAACGCATAATGTGAGCTTAAGTGGAGTTAGGTTCACATCAGGGGGCAGGGAGCAAGAATGATAAATAAGCTTGCGAGCTTGGCACTTGTTGAAATTTTTAGAAGAAATTTACAAGTTAGACTGGGCTTGACACTTGTTGAAAATTCAGAACAATTTACAAGATGAAGTTAGCCGAGATGATAAGAGAAGGGGTATCCGAGGTATTCATTACCCGAGATAACCAACCATGCTATCAGGCTTGGAAGGGTTGGAAGGGTGAAGTCCTGCTAGAAGATAGCAAGTACAAGTAATGGAAGAACACTTGTAAAAATGTTTGAATCAAATATTTTTAAGTCTTGTTTGACCAAGATCACAATAAAAGGTGAACTCCGAGGTAGTTTGGTTCGAGGTAACCAACTATGGGTGGATTCGAGGTAATACTTATCCAAGGTGTTCTAAGCCCATGTAATCACTCAAAGAAAGTTGTGGAAGTGCAAAAATATTCTAAGTATGGAAGCGTACAATACATAAAAGAAAAGCAGTAAAGCATAAAGAAACAAGCATACATTTAACACTTAGAAGAAAAGAAGGCATGCATTCAAAGTAGAAACTTGTTCAGATACAAAAAGACACTTCGGCCTGGCATAAGAGATTACTTGTCCAAGTTACAAAGAGAAGTTACAATTGAAAGAGAAAAGTTCAGAGTAAAGAAAAAATCCTAAGTGCTGGAAACATTGGCATTTATGTCAGATTGCTCAACCTCGGCTACTGGCGTTGTGTCAGCCTTGGTTGGCAGTAAGGCTTCCTTTTTTGCCGCTATCTCAGCGTCAATTTCGAGCAACGTATCATCGAGGCTTTTCTCGGCTGTATGGACTTCGGTTTCAGATGTTCTCTTCTTAGAAGAGATGCTTTTGGAGATCTCGTTCTCACCATCTTGAGTCAAGTCTAGGACTTTCTCATTCAGAGTGGGGGACTTGGCCCCAACTACAACCTCCCCCTCTTCATCAGTATCATCAGCCTCAGCGTCCTCCTCCTCAACTTCATCCTCAGAGTCTTTTCAAGAAGGAAGGAAGGGAACATTGAACTGGTTGATATCTCTGAGTGGGGAGTCCATAAGAGTAGACAACTTGTTGAGTGTCGCCGTCCAACCGAGGTAATAACCTCAGTTGCAAGCTGGATTGACTAGCTCTTTGTATTGGTCACGGACGGTGGCTTGGCCTTCTTCAAAAACTTTTTCGTTGGCCGCCTTGACCTCAGCCTCTTTTGAGTCAATGGCCTCCTTAGCTCTATCACCCTAGCCTTGGCAGCCTTTGCCTCGGCCTTAGCAAGCTCGGCAACAGCATCAATAACTCCGACTTTAGTCTCAACCTCGGTTTGAGCAGCCTTGGCTTGATCCAGCAGATTTTGATTGCTGGCCTCAACATGGTTGAAGGAGGAGAGGAGTTTGGTAGCTTCTTGAGTTTTCTTTACCAACTCCTTCCTCATTATCTCGGTCTTGACCGCATATGAGTGCGCATGATGGATAGCCTATAAGGAATGAAACAGATTAGTAAAAAAGTGTTTTGGCTAAGTATTGGAAAGCTTGAAAGGATACAACAAGAGACTTACCAAGACTGAGTGCTGCATCATTGAGTCGAAGTTCTCGTACTCATGAAGATCAACCATGTGGTTTATATCTTCTGGTAGGAGTACGACCGTTGACAGGGCGGCGCTGACCTTGCCGCTTTCAATCGCACAGTCATCGGCTTTCAGAGGTTTGTCCCCCACCATGACTTCGGGTGCCCAGGTCATATTGCGAGGAAAGCTGTTGCTTTCCTCTAGGCGATCTGACATCGGCTTCTTTGGGGGTGGGGCGTCAGGTGTTACGGCCTCGGCTGGTCTCTTTTCAGCGGCGGTTGAACTCTTCTCAATCCCAGTCAACTTGGAGATTGGCACAATGTCCTCAGAGTCAATCTGAGTCACTGTTGCCTTGGCCTTAACCTTCTTCACTCTCTTTGCCTTTCGTTTGGACTGGGATGGAGAAGAGGAGGGCTGTACAGTCACAACCCCAGGAATGTTAGCGAGAAGATCTTCAATTGCGGCTAGTTTACAGCCCATCTCATCGGCTGTTGCAGCGACGGTAACCTTGGTGCCAAAATGAATTACCGAAAGGGTAATAGGCAGATTTGAAGGGTCGGCCTCCAAGAACTCAAGACCTCAACGTCTTCTACTTCAAGTTCTGTTGGTTGGAGCATTAGCAGGAACTCTGCGTCGACGCTGACATTGAGCTAAAGGAATTAGCTAGGGGGCAGAAGTGGACGGCTGGTCGGTAGGATCAGATGTAGAGGCCTGGTCTGGCCTTAGAGATGAAGTGGCTGGTGGAGTTATGGCAGAAGGAGGAGTCTTGCTTCGGCAGGGAATGTCAGGAAGGACAACCTTGTAGGTCGGAATATAATTGAGCAGTAGTGGGGCCTTGCTTTTTCAATAGGCAAGCCCAATAGCCTTTTCAGATCTGGGTTTGGGAAGAAGGTCTAGCGAAAGTCCTTTGATGGCTGGGGAAGAGCTGCAGAAACATAGAAGAAAACATTAGTATCAACAGATGAGTTGATGAATCTTAAACATGGAGGGTTATGGATGACTCCATTCTTACCATCACTCTTTTTAAAAACTATTCGGCGCAGAGGATAGAGATGAAGATCGTCATTAGGCGCAAACTCCCAATTGCCCGAGACAATGAAGTAATCATCTCCAGCACCCTTGTTGGAGTCTGGAAGGTTGGCTATTAGTCTGTAGGCAGTGGATCTAGGCTTAAGGTAATATATGTAGCCTTTTTCAGACTTAAGGCCACACATTGTGTAACAAAATTGGATGTCGGCTAGTGCAATCCTAGCCTTTTCTCAGCGGTAAGGGCGATTATACCGTTGATAACCTTATAGGAATTGATGGCTAGCTGTATAGGGTTGAGTTTGTAGTAGTGGAGGACTTCCCTAAAGAGGGTGTCTAAGAGGAACCTAAGTCCACACTCTATGAAGGCAACTACTGGGAAGGGCATGTAATCTCCATCAGCCATGATAGAGTCCTTCTCCCTAGCCAACCTGAGTTGAATGTCAGCTGGGATGGAGAACTCTTGTCGGAAATACTCTATTTTGGCCGGGGGTGTCTACCGTTCACCTCAAAATACCTATGATGTCAGTTTAGTGAAGTTGGAGCAAGATTTCGAGAAAAAGTGATTGGTATGGGTCTAAAGACCTCACCTGAGAGTTTGTTTCAGTTTTACCTAAGTGTTTGGTTTCTAGCAAATCCCAAACCTAAAAACTAAGCACGAAAACAAAGATGCAATGGCAAGAATTTGGAAAACAAGTCAAAGAGAAACATAAAAGAACATGATTCAAACTCAAGAAAGCAACAAAGATTTAAGAACACTGAGTAAGTGTGTGCAAATGTGCAAAAGTCAAGAGCAGTGACAAATTGTTAAAGCATTAAACACATGAACAGTGCGTATGTGTGTGCAAGAACCACGAACAGTGTATATAGACATAGAGATATATTGAATAACACAAATCGAAAGCAAGTATGTTTGACAACAGAAAATGGAGTCAATAGCAACATGTGAGGCATTTAAACAGACACAATGTAAAACAATATGGCGAAGAACAGTACAAGTTATTCGAAAATATGAACATAAATACGAATAGAAATTAGAGCCTTACCGACTGGAGCCGAAGAATGAGACATCGGAGTGAGATACGCCGGAGTTAGACGACTTGAACAATCAGAGTCAAATGATGAAAGGCGTGCCAATGGTGACAAAAAAGGCAGTTGTAGAGCTTTGAGGGTATGAAAATGGCAGTTTGGAAAAATTTTAGAGAGAGAATCTCAAAGTAGGGAGAGGGAATGCAAATTCACAAAGTGAAAAGACGAAGAGAGAGAGAGAGAGAGAGAGTGTGTGTGTGTGTGTGTGTGTGTGTGTGTGTGTGTGTGTGTGTGTGTTTTGTCAAAAACTAAAAAGGCAGCAAAAATGGAATGAATACACTTTAGGCAACTTGCTTGTTAGGCGACGTGAACAGAATCGACGCGGCCTAATATCACATGTCTAGTATGAACCAATAGGGCAAGGACTGGAGAGAAAAATGATTGAAAAGACCGTGCTTGACAGCTCATGCGCAGCTAGAGCTCTTACAATTCTTGAAGTAATGAGGCCATGATCTTGGCCATAGAAGCACAAGTGGTCTTGGTTGAAAGGTTTAAAGAAATTGATTCTTGGTTCTTGATCTTTGGTAAATCGGACAGTTAAGTCCTGGTTATATGAAGCCGATGAGTCATGATCTCGGTCGAAGAGAAAAGTGAACTTTAGCCAACATGATATATGAAAAAACGATGTAGGTTCCATCACCTTAGGTTGCCGAGATAATAAAACCTAGAGGGCAATTGTAGGGACACATTTTATGAATGACAAAACGTGGCTAAGGTGACGCCGAAGTGTCAGTCGAAGTACTGCGTGGCTTGGTCATGTGCCGAAATGATCTTGGCTAAGACGAGGTTGTCTGTGGAGATACCAGAATCCGAGATGAGCGGATAAGGGACAAAAGTCCTAGAACAGAGGAAGATCTCAGTCTTGATAAAGATAAAGCTCTTAGGGAGTTTATCCCTATCTAGTTGAGAGTCCATGATGAGCATTGAGCCTGAGTCCACTAAAGTGAGGCTTCTACAAGGATCAGGTCAGTGGTGGCTATAAAAGCAGGGCACTACTGTGGGTCTCAAGTATGTGTAATATACTGTGAGTAGTAAGTTCTTTCTTATGAGTTTAAGCATAATTTGCTATCTTTGAGAGATATTGATTACTGACTTGATCGTCACAGTGCCCCCAGGTGGATGAACCATCACTGGATTCTTATCTTTCTGTGACAGGTTATTCGAGCTTAATCTATTCTATCGGTGCTCTCTAGCTGAGTTTTCCGTTTGGTTGTGTGGTCGGAAATCAACACCCACAAGTACATACATTTTTTGAAGTGTGTATTATAAATTTTTTCTTAAACAATACTTATGAGGCATCTGTTATCATTTGTCAAAATTTAAATAGTTAGTGAATAGTTGTTATTCTAATTTTTATGTATTTAAAATTGAGGGGAGATGACTCTCCTTAGATTTATAGTGAACTGCAACAATTGTGAATGTAACTATACTTTTGAATGAATTACAAAAAATTTGTTCTTCGTATGTTTCTTCTTCTTCTTCTTCTTCTTTTTATTTTTATTTTTATTTTCTTCCTTTTTTTTTTTTGTTGTTGTTGTCGTCGTCATCGTCGTCGTCATGCGTTTTTTAATTTTTATGTTTTTGTATTTTACAAAAATTATAATTTTAAAATGTAATAATTGTACTATGAAAAAAAAAAGGTTGACTTCTCCAAAAGAGACTATTATTTTGGAACATAGAGAGTATTATCTTAGTTCTTGATTTTTAAAAAGAGACTAATATTTTGGGATAATGAAAAATGAAATAAAAGACTAATATTTTGGGACGAGGGAGTATTTTTTTTGTATTTTAAACTTTAAAATATCATAATTTTTATATTACACATCTATTTTTTTTTTTAATAAATAAAATCTAAATTTTTAGAACCTACTCGTCAAGTTTTATCAAATAAGACTAATACTATTAAATATAAATAACATACAAAAAAAAAAAAAAAAAAGTAAAGCAGCTATATAAAACATTGTTGTGCAAAACTAAGAAATTTATTAATTTTAGAATTGGAAAAAATTGGAAACTGAAAAATTCTCTATTTCATACAACTACAAGAATCATTAGGTTTGTTTCCAGTTTTTTGAAAACACTTTTTAGAAAATTTTATTTTCCTGTTTTTCGTATTTTTTTGTTTTTACTGAATTTTTTTAATATTTTAACAATTTTTTTTTTTTAACTTTTAGACACATCTAACATAAATACACTTAAAAAGTATAATTTTTGTGATTTTTTTTAAAAAAAATTCACGTAAATATCAAAAATCAAAAAAAAAAAAAAAACGAAAATTCACTATATTTTTCGTATTTTTGTGTGTTTATTAATTTTTTTATATTTTTTTCACATATTTATTTTTTTAGGATACATCTAAGTAAGGTAGGATTTGAAAAGTAAGAAAAAATGCTTAAAATTTTTAAAAAATTTCACTAAAAATAAAAAATATGAAAAATAAAAAACTCAGTTTCAAAAAATTGAATTTAAATTGAAACGAATATATTGAATATTTTTTTTTACAAAAAATTATATTTAATATTAGTTTTGTTTGATAGAGCTTATTGTGTAAGTTTTAAGAATATAAATTTTATTTAAAATGAATGTTTATAATAAAAGTTATGAAATTCTAAAATTTTGAAATAACAAAAAAAAAAATAAATGGCACGTTAACATCTTGAAATGGGTCCACTTCAGTTAAAGAGAAACTATTAGTGTTTCTAGGACATGGCCAGACGGTGGTTCAAGACGGGGAGGTGGAGCCCATAATTTTGTACTGAGACATGAGAATATAATATTTTTGTGATTAATAGATGATTTTGTCATATAATACACATGAAATACTTAGCCTTGGGAAGATGGATTGGGATGAGTTTAGGCTTATTTTAGTCACAAAAAGAAAAAATATGTTTTTTAATTCAATAAGACAAAACATCACATCCAACTCATAATTATTGCATTCTTTCTCTCACAAAAAGTCAAAAAAGTCATAAAGTCCTTCCCAAACGAGGTTTTTTAGTCTCAGGCTAAAATAATCAAAAAGTCAAAAAGCCAATCTACTTCCCAAATGAACCCTTAATAATTTTTCAACAATGATTCATATCACTAAAAAACAAAAACTACTAATAGCACTAATGCCACAAAAAAAAAAAAAAAGAGGCTATAGGCACCACATCATTAGTGGTACAATTAGAGCACCACTTTTAGTGATCTCAACCATTTTTTATAATTTTTTTTGTAACTATACGGGCATATTTGCATGTGTGGATATTATGAAAACGGGTTGGGCTTCCCTTCAGTCCGTGATCGGATTTGAGGATATTGTTAGACCCGTAAAATCTTATCACGGGTTCCGTTTTGATAATCTGAACCGTTCAATGTGTAGAATTCGTTGAGTGCTATATACCTGTATAAAATCACGTTAATCGAATATTGATAATTATCTTATCGGATCAAATTTTTATCAATCATTTATTTTTCACCATCTATTTTTTTATACAAAACTAATTTAACTATGTAACTGTCGATATCCGATCAATGTGATATTTTATAGGAATATAATACTTGATAAGTTCTTGTTGGCTACATAATTTTGTAAAGCCAGTTACATTCGACACGTGGCAGAATAAGGGTATTATGGAAGATAATTCAAGTCTTCGATCCTGATCGTACACGTGGCATGAACATTGGTTCTCACGTGATCTGAGTAGCACTAGATCAGTAAAGAGATACAAGTGACGTGGCTTCAACGGTTACTCATATTCAAATTCAAATACAGGAGGGAAGCTCAACTGCAAGAGATGGCGTAGTGGGACTACTTCTAAGGCAGCATGATCAGCGATCATGGAGGAGCAGTTCGACGGTTTGAAGTGCAGTTCGAAGGTCATCTTGACAAGTATAAATAGCAGGGAAGCCCTCAGAAAAACCCCCAGACTCAGATCATACAAACCAGTCTTTACTTCATATTTTCTTTCCAGTTTTACATTTCCTGTACTTTAAATACCTGCACTTTAAATACCTGCAGCACTGCACTTCGATTCATAGGAGTAGTTTCAAGTAGATTCAAGTAGACTGTTGCTGTAAACCTCTTCGAGGCTGAGTTTGGACATTGTAAGTGTTCATTTTAATGAAATACTTCGATTGTTCTTCATATTAACTGTTATTTCTCTTAATTTCTCCTAAGTCAAGCCACCAGTAAAAGTCCTCTTCATTGAGGCTGAAAGAACTAAAACACAATCGTCTGATAATTGGTTGGCAATTATAATTTCTGTAAGGACTGATTGATCCTTGCTGGCACGCTCGCATTTACAAAAATACCCTTCGAAAAGCCAAAAAGCCAACATATATTTTTGGCACGCCCAGTGGGACTTTTAAAATGGCTAGACGAAGACGACAAGGAGAAAATGAACGCTGGAAGAAGGCGTAGAAGGAGAGGTAGAGATACCTAATCCAGAGGATAATGTGGTAACACATCCTGTGGAACTCCTATGTTATCAGAACCTATGGTCGAACAGACCAGTACTTCGGACAAGAACCATATGTTCATAATATTGGACGAAACCAAGGAATTGGACCATCCACTGTTCCATCTACCAGCCAACAAATCCATGGGATGGCTTAGTAGATGCTATGGGACAACAATTAATGAACACAATGGAAAGGTGGGCAACATCCTTTTTGGATCGAATGAATAACCACCAACCAACAAATACAAGACACACAGAGTTTTAAATGTCCCTCAGCAAAGATTGGCTAGAGAAAACAGCCTATGCAAGTTAATGGACATTAATGGTCAACTAGTACTCAGAACTATGAAAGACCATCACCTCAGTCTTGGTATGAACCCATTTCGGCCTATAGCAGGCCAAAATGCCTCAGTACTTAACAATGAAGCCACACAAGTTGGTGGATCTGGCCAAGTACAAGAAACTGGCATAAGAATGGTTACAAATCCCATGTTCGAAGCCATACCTGGCACTAGGGGATAATAATCCCTTATTCGAATTTATACCCGGGGGGTTGGAAGGTTTTCCCAAAATGGAAGGGACACAACACCTGTTCCAGCACCTTTCACAGGTCCTTTCGCAGGACAGGCTCAAAGGGGTTACCCATACCCCCAACAGCAACCTGCACCACAGGGGCAACCAGTCCCAAATGTACCACCTTATGGACCAAGAGGACCACAGGCACAAGTTTGTCCACCAAACCCTGTGTTTGTCCCTCCAGTAGTCGTTCAGCAAGCACAAAATATGGTCCCTAGGGACCAAATCGCTGATATCGTTAGGGAGATGTGTGGACCAATGGCTCGGGGGGTCCAGACTCCTGTATACAGAAAACCGTACCCAGAATGGGTAGATAGGGTACATGAATACCCAAGAGGATTCAGAATACCAGATTTTACCCTATTCTATGGAACTGGAAATCAGTCAACAGTAGAGCATATTGCTAGATTTGCTGCTCAATGCGGTGAATTCACTAATCATGACTATATGAAACTGAGATTATTTCCAAATTCTCTAACTGGGGGAGCATTTGTATGGTACATCAACCTTACACCTGGCTCCATTCAAAATTGGCAACAAATGGAAGAGGCATTTCATGCCCAATTCTTCCAATCGGAGCCAGAGGTTTCCATGGCAGACTTGGCAAGATTGAGTCAAAGGCCTGAAGAAAAGGCTACTCAGTTTATTGCCAGATTTAAAAGGGCTCGAAATAAATGTAGAGTCATCCTTCCAGAGCCAGAATTTGTAAGATTGGCTCAAAACGGTTTAGAGTTCAGGCTTCGAAAGAAGTTTGACTCAACTGAATTCAGGGATTTGGTCGAACTAACCTATAAGGTGTCTCGATATGAAGCATTACTAGAGGAGAACAAGATCGAAATAATGCTTCGTATAAGACATATTATAGAGATCCAATTATGAGATCGATGCAGCAGAGATTGTGGGCAAAGAACCTGTAATCTGTGAAGCATTAATTCATAAGGATACAACCATCGACCAGCAGTTTAAAAAGAAAGACTTTCACAGAAAGTACTCTTTCGATTTAACAAAAGCAGATGACATTTTTGATCATTTGCTTGCAGCCAATTTCCTTAAGTTACCAAAAGGAGTAAAACTGCCATCTCCAGATGAACTTAAAGGAAAAGTATACTGTAAATGGCATAATTCTTGGTCTCACTCGACTAAAAACTGCATTGTTTTTCGAGACAGGATCCAAGAGCAAATTCGGAAAGGAAGTTTGAAGTTCCCAGCCAAAACAGAAAAGCCATGGGATTGACAGTAACCCGTTTCCAGAAGTTGGAGAAAGCGCGGCTAATGTGGTTGTACCAAACTTTCAGAATCTATCTCTGCAGGAATTGGAAGAGGTCAATGTGCAAATGCATATTGCCAACCAGACAACTGCCAAGAAGGAGACTAGAAACCCACCAGTATTGGACAAGGTTTCTCACATCAGAAGGAACACTCTGATGAAGAAGCACTGGATGACGATTCCTTGGAAGCAGCTGTAATGCAGAGGATGTGTCCCAGATGCAGACTAGCTACAAATGGTTGAAGGGGCTTCCAATTGATGGGAAGCAATACTATAGGGATGTTCAGAGACGTCCTAAGTCAACCAATGCTTACAACAAAAGGCCGTATCCGGCTAGTGATAGGCAGCGACCATTAGGGGTTGAGCCTGCAGTAGACAGAGTGCATGCTAAAGGTAAGAGGCCCTTGTATGAGTCTAGGCCACCTAACTACTACAGAATGGAGAGCAGCCATTCTGAAAGAAGATTGGAGAGGAGTTCAGGTTATGGGACTAAAGCCAGAGATTGGCCCCCTAGACCAACCTCACACAGAACAGAAGGTGACCACCTCCATCGAAGGCCAGAATCAGGCTCGAAGCATGAGGTCAGAGCCAAGCACTTACCTCACAGCCAGTTTCGAAGATGGCTTCGAAGGTGAAAAAGGAGTTCAACATCTGAGTCAGTAAGCTCTTGGGTACCTGGAGTTCCAGATTGGTTTGTAATGCAAAACAAACCTAGGGAATGCCTGCCAGGAGAGATGTTGGAATCCAGGCAGGATGGTCAAGCCTCCTTTGGTGGCTCCGAACAACTGGGTATTGCTGAAACACCCAAAGACAAAGGAACCAATATGGTTCCAGTTTTCCAGATCACAAAGGAAAGATTCAGCGCAGGTACACCCAGTACCAGCAAGATCTGAAAGAAAGTGGAGAGAGTTCTTCACAGGTCAAGACAGAAGAAAAGAAGACTTCGAAGTCAGACCATACTCCAAAACCGACTCTACAAAGCAAAGTGGTTTGTAGCAGAGAACAGTTGGCCCAGGTTCATTCTGAACTAAAGGCCAGAGAGAAGTCTAGTTTGGCAGGGTTGGAGAAGGCCCTGATGGAAAGTGATAGCGAAACGGAAGAAGAGGTTGGCATGAGCCAAAAGAAGGAAATGGCAGAAGAAGAAATGTTCGAAGCCTTCATGGCTGAACAAACATTTCTGACTAAAGAGCCAGTTGAGAAAGATCCTTTGAAGGAATCAGTTAGCAACGAAGTGCCAGAGTACAGCATGGAGGATGCTGTTGAAGTCACTGAGCAAGGTAGCCAAGGGGGGAAGAAAGTACAGCCAGCCATCCAGTTTGGCTCATTTCCCCCTGTATCAGTCAATATGGTACACATACTACCTCATGAATTCCAGGCTGGAATGAGGACCAGGTGACCAAGACATGGATCCAATTCCTGTCTCTAGTGAGTCACAAGTGAGTATGGTACAGGATGCTCCTGAAATGGCTACTCCAATGGAAACTGAGTGTGAAAGCGAGGAAGAGGTGAGCATCAACCTCTCATATCCTTTTGAATATCGAATTCCATGACCCAACATGTCAAGCCTTTGTACATCAAGGCTTTCTTCGATGGGATACAGCTGAACCGAGTCCTAATAGACAATGGGGCAGCGGTAAACTTATTACCGAAATCTTCTTTGAAGAAACTAGGGAAAAAGAATCCCAGGTTGATCCCAACCAGCACAACCATCGCTGGCTTTGCTGGAGATAAACAGATGGCTCAAGGGATTCTGCCTATTAACTTGAGTGTGGGAACCAGGGACTGCATGACAGCATTCTTCGTAATCGACAGCAATGCTAAATATAATGCTTACTTGGGAGAGATTGGATCCACACTAACAAATGTGTGCCTTCCTCTTTGCATCAGAAATCATGATGGCCTGGGCAATGGAGAGACAGAGGAGATTGATGCAGATCCTCAACCCTTCATAGCCTGTGCAGACTTTGCAGAGGCCAAGTTGTATATTGAGGGAGTGACACCACTCAGTATACTGAGGAAAGCTGATGGCTCAGCCGAAGTGACGGCTGATGAGGAAGTGACACACCTGAAGCACTTAGTCCAAGAAAGTGCTGATGAAGAGGTTGTCGTGAAAGATGACAATGATGCCTGGTTATAGGCAAAGAAGTGAAGAACGAGAAGCCAAGTCCTTGGCTTGATTAAATTCTCATTGGACGTAAAAGCAATAGTCCAGAAAGTACAGAAGCAAGAGAGAGAGCCATGATAATTGGCTGTAAACAAGAGCAGCAACAGGTCAGAAGTTTGACCCTTGGGAAATACTGCGCATTGGACATTGAAGCAAAAGTCCAGGAGATACAGGAAGAAGACGCCTTGTGGACAGATTTTGTCTATGAGGAAGAGGGCAGAGATGTCGAATTAAAGAACCTAAGAGCAGAACAAGGCGAAAAGGTTGCTTCGAAGGTTGAAGAAATCAAAAAAGAAGCTTCAATGAGTTCTCAGACACAAGACCCCTTAGAAGAAGTGAATTTAGGGGAAGGTCCTGTACAGCAGCCCACCTATATAAGTACTTGCTTGAATGTTCTGGACAGAGACCAGTTATTGGTTGTTCTAAAGAAATACAAAGATTGCTTTGCATGGTCCTATAACGAATTACCAGGATTGGATAGATCATTGGTAGAACATAGGCTCCCTATGAAGCCTAATTTCAAGCCATACAAGCAGAAACCAAGAAGGATGAGTCCAGAAGTAATTCAGAAGGTCAAGGAAGAAATTCTTAGACTACTCAAGGCAGACTTTATTAGGACAGCCAGGTATGTTGAATGGCTATCTAATATTGTGCCTGTAGTTAAGAAGAATGGCAAAATGAGGGTATGCATCGATTTCAGAAACTTAAATCTAGCAACTCCTAAAGATGAGTACCCTATGCCTATAGTGGATCTGCTGGTAGACAGTTCAGCAGGGCATCAAGTTTTATCAATGATGGATGGCCACTCTGGTTATAACCAAATATGCATTGCAGAGGAGGATATCCACAAGACAGCATTCAGATGTCCTGGGAATATTGGCACCTTCGAATGGGTTAAAATGCCATTTGGTCTGAAGAATGCTGGGGCTACATATCAGAGGGCTATGAACACTATCTTTCATGATCTCATTGGAGGGTATCTAGAATGTTATATTGATGACATTGTGGTGAAATCCCAGTCCATGGAGGAGCATTTGTTTCATTTGGAAGCAGCTTTCGAAAGAATGAGGAAGTTCAAGTTGAAACTCAATCCTCTTAAGTGTGCTTTTGGTGTAT
The DNA here is from genome assembly GCA_030407325.1 of Camellia japonica. NCBI lineage: Eukaryota > Viridiplantae > Streptophyta > Magnoliopsida > Ericales > Theaceae > Camellia > Camellia japonica. Next base: position 140,879,868 of record JAPPVO010000013.1, read on the forward strand.
CATCTGGAAACTTCTTGGGTTATGTAGTGCACAAGAAAGGAATACAGATTGATCAGAATAAAGCTAAAGCCATCATTGAAGCTAGGCCTCCATCAAGTAAGAAAGAATTACAAAGGTTCCTGGGCAGGTTAACTTTCTTCGAAGGTTCATTTCTAACACTGCAGGGAAAACTAAAGTATTTTCTTCCTTGTTAAGGCTGAAAGATGAAGAGGAATTTGTGTGGACAGCAGAGCATCAAATGCTTTCGAAGGTATCAAAGCCTACTTGGCCAACCCTCCAGTGCTGATGCCACCAAAGGGAACAAGCCCTTGAAGTTGTACATAGCTGCAGCAGAAGATTCATTGGGAGCTTTTTTGGCCCAAGACAATGAAGAAGGCAAGGAGCAAGCTATTTATTACCTTAGTAGGTTTTTAAATTCTTGTGAATGTAAATATTCAGCTGTTGAAAAGCTGTGTCTTGCTTTGTATTTTGCTGCAATGAAATTAAGATATTATCTTTTACCTACAACTGTCTTGGTAATTGCAACCACAGATTTGGTTAAATACATGTTATCTAGACCTATGTTGAGGGGAAGAATTGGCAAGTGGATACTAGCCTTATCAGAATTTCATCTAGAATATGTCCCTCAAAGGGCAGTAAAAGGGCAAGTTTTAGCCAATTTTCTGGCAGACCATCCATCTCAAACAGAAGCCAAGAGATAATGGAGCTTGGTATGGCTAGTGTTGAGCCATGGCAGATGTGGTTCGATGGATCGAAAGCCAATGGTTTAATGGAATTGGTATTGTGATTAAATCTCCACAAGGGGTAGAAACCACACATGGTTTCAGAGTGGATGAAGCCACTTGTTCCAATAACCAGGCTGAATATGAAGCCTTAATAGTAGGGACTAGAAATCCTCATTGGATTACAAGTACATGCAGTTGACATATTTGGGACTCTCAATTGGTGGTTAACCAATATAGTGAAAAGGGATTTTCAAGTGTCAAAGCATTAGCATCCTACCATATTATGTGTTGTTGCATTACATCTGCTTTCTCAGTTTCAAATAGCAAATGTAACCCATGTTCCAAGATTCTTGAATAATAGAGCTAATGATGTGGCTCAAAAAGCTTCGAACTTCAAGAGAAGGGTAATACCCAAAGGGACATAAGCCAAACAACATATCAGAGATTAATACAACCTTTGAATAAAAGGAATGTGATCTTGGAAGTCAATCATAATGACTTACAAGAACAAGATTGGAGACATCCAATAATGCAGTATTTGGCTGGTCCATCTTCGAAGGCCAGCAGAAGGGTCAAATTGCAATCCATGCAATATATGGTATATGGTAATGCTCTCTATAAAAGGGGGGGAGATGGCTTATTGCTGGAATGTTTAGGCCCAAAAGAAGCATTAACAGCTATGGCTAAGGTTCATGAAGGCATTTGTGGTGCTCATCAACCTGGTGTGAAGATGAGATGGTTGCTGCGAAGGCATTCCTACTATTGGCCAACTATCCTTAAAGACTGCATAGAATATGCAAAGGGGTGCCAGGCATGTCAAAAGCATGGCACAATAAGGCATGTGCCCATAACTGACCTACATGCAGTAGTGAAACCTTGGCCATTCAGAGGGTGGGCCATGGATATGATGGGAAAAATACACCCACCTTCTTCGAAGCATCATTGTTTCATTCTAGTGGCCACTGACTACTTTACTAAGTGGGTCGAAGCTAAGCCATACAAGGCTGTAGACCAGACAGAGGTCATCGGGTTCATTAAAGATTTGATCCATAGATTCGGCATCCCACAAACCATAACAGTTGATAATGGGACTGTGTTCGATGGAAAAATGGTGAAGTCTTTTGTGGCAGAATTTGGAATTAGCCTTGTTAATTCCACGCCCTATTATGCACAAGCCAATGGTCAAGCTGAATCATCCAATAAATCCTTGAAAAAAGGTATACAAAAGGTTGTGGAGGATAATCCTAGGGATTGGCATAACCTTTTGTTGGATGTTTTGTGGGCTTACAGAACCTCCCCAAGGTCAAGCACAGAGTTACTCCTTATGCCTTAGTATATGGGCATGATGCAGTTTTACCTGTGGAAATTAATGTTAAATCTTTGAGGGTAAGATGCCAAGATCAGTTAGATCCTGAGCAGTACCATCAAAGTATGTGCTTGGAATTAGAAGGCATAGATGAAGCCAGAATTTTGGCATTAAATAGCATTCTTTTCCAAAAGAAGAAAGCAGCCAAGAATTATAATAAGAAAGTCAAGCATATTGGTTTCGATGAAGGTGATTTGGTATGGAAAACAATACTCCCAATAGGAATTAAAAGCCATAAGTTTGGCAAGTGGTCACCTAACTGGAAGGACCATATCAAATTCATAGAGTTCTGCCTTTTGGAGCATACCATTTGAGAAATCTGAATGGGTATGTACATCCCAAAAAGATTATGGCAGATATTTGAAACCTTATTTTCCAACCATTTGGGAAACACAAGGAGTAAAATTAAACATTAAGCACAAAACATAAGACTACTCAAATGATAGACAAAATTTGTTCTTCTATAAAGAATTAAATACATTGTGCCACAAATTGGCCCAGAAATCATTACAATGTCTTAATTGTTTTTGTATAGTGGATTTCCTATTACTAAGTGATGGAAACAATTGAATAGCTGCAGCCATGTCTTCTTTTCGATCAGCCAGCCCTTGGTTGGTGATGTGCAATTTGGTATCAGTTCTAACCAAGGCTTGGTTTACTGCGGCCAGCTCCTCTTCAAGTTGAGCTTTCTTCTCCAGCAGTTGGACTCGAAAGTGAGAGGCAAAAGAGTGTGGTTCCTTAAGCGTTGATATCTCGGTATGCACCTGGGAAACAAAACTCTGGTCCCTAGCTAGTGTCTCATCTGCAGTCTTAGCAGCATGACAAATGTTGAGATAGAAATCAATAGTAGCTGCAGCCTGGGATAGATGACTTGAGACATTCATGCCAGACTGCTCAGCAATGTTACAGCATTGAAGGAACCCATTCCTGATGATAGGCCTTTGTAGAGCCTCGAAGGGGATCCTCGAAAAAGAAGTCAGCAGTTCCAGGCATACGTCCAGATCTATTGAAGATGTAGAAGGCTTACTGCTGGAGGAGGAAGGAAACTCTCGAAGATTTCCAGTAAGGAGTCAGCCAAAACTAATGGTCAGCTTCAGCACTAAATGTTGGAGAGGTAGAAGGTATGTCGAAAGACTAGCTAGTCTTCCTTCGAAGATGTCTACCTCATCCCTGGACATGAAGGGCATAGAGTGTGCTGTGGTAGAGGACACAGAGGACTGCATGGGGATGGGAGAAAGGGATGGAGCATCTTTGGCAGCCTCTATGGTCTTAACCACCAACGAATCAAGTGAAGAGGGGCTGGAAGTAGGCATAGGTGATGAACCATGAATTGGAGAACTACTAGCACCCTCTGTGGAAGAATCAACTGCCATTGGGAATGGAGTAGCACTTGGAAAGGAGGAAGAGCAAGGCTCGAAGAAGAAGTAAACTGAGGCAGATCAAAAGTCAAGAAAGGGAGATATGGCTCTAAGCCAAGGAAAAGAGATGCAGGGATGCTTGGACTCAAAGAAGGTGTATCAAATATAGATTTGGAGAGTGGGAGCATGATTTGGATGGTTTTCACATGTTGCATCTGGTCAACTTCAACTGAAATCGAGGGAGGCCTCGCTGGAAAGATGAATGCAGTAGCTGTTGTTGCAAGAGGAAGAAATACAAAGGACTGTCAAAATTCAGTATTAAAAGTTGACAAAGGAAAAACAACGGAAGTGTGAAAGAAATTACTTGATCCAGTGGTATTAGTACTGATGGGAGAGCTGCGAAGGGAGTAATGTTCGGCAGCCTGTTGCCTTCTTACTATTTCTCTTTGTAACACATCGGCAGCAGCAGCTTCTTCTCTTAAAAATTTGTTGCTGCCGTCTCCTCTCAGCCCTTTCGAAGACAATTATGGCCTTGGAATGTTCTTCGTCTACGGCCTTGACAGCTGCCTTATGAGGGGGATCTTCAACCAAGACAGTAGTTGAAACAGTCACTTTCTTCTTTTTTCTATTGCTTGGGCAATTGTCTCAGAATCAGAGTCCTCAGTGAAGTGTGAGAGAGACAGTAATCTTTCTTCTCCTCTTTCTTCTTGAATTGGCATTGTTGTTCTTCAGATTTTTTCTCAACTTCTACAAACTGAGATTCGGAAATAAATTCCTTCTCTACCTCCTTAACGGTTGTTTCTTCTCGAAACAAGTCAGTCACTTTTTTCCTTTTGATCAAGGGTGACTCGTGTTCTGGGTCTGTTTCTCTTTCTTCTTCTTCTTTTCCTTCTGGCACCTCAGTTGTTTTTTCAGAATCAAGCAGTCTTTTCTTCTTTTGCTGCTGATCACCTTCACGAAAAAAAAAATATATATATATATAAACAAAATAAGAATAACACAATCAGCAATGTCGAAAGAGAGAAAACAAAGGCATGTACCTTTCTTTGAAGCAGCCCGAGTGGCTTTCGAAGGAGTTGATGTAGCAGGAATGGACTGGGTTGCAGGAGGCACAGTGGAGGAAGGGGCAGTCTCAGCTCCCTTGGGCTTGGCCACATCCAACACCTCCAGTAGGTTTTGAGGAGAAATGGCTAAATAGATTTCCATATTATTTCCCACCAATTTTGGTATCTCTTCAATGCGGTACCTCCAGGAATGAAAGGGGTGTACTCAAAATTAGCCAAGTCATCTAAGAATTTGAAGGTTGCCTCCTCCAGCCTTGACTTCCTAACCTTCAGATCTCTCCTGGTAAGGCTCAGATTGGTGTTGCTGCAGAGGTATTGGGACCCCTTGTGTGAAACCAAATTGTCTAGCAAATTGAGCAGGACAATAAGGTTCAGCTATACATTTATAAGCTCTGGGGTTCGTGGTCCCAATAAACAGCTCCCTAGGAAGCAGAAGGGAGGCCCATATATCCTTGTGAATAGGCGAAGCACAGAGCCTGTCACTTGAGAAGTGACTCAACCAAGTTGGACCTATGTTGGTCTCGAAGGGACGGAAACGGTGAACAGGAAGGGCGGCTGGTAGTTGATGAAAGAAAGAGAAATAAAAGGCAAAAGTAGAAGGATAAAGGGAAGCATTGGCCAGTCTTATGCCATGGGTAAGAGAGTGTAACCCAATGAATTTAAGGCATTTGGATTGTAATTCAGTAAAATAGGCGAAAAGCCAAAGCTGAAGGATCCAGAATGGTCCCCCTTGATTAGCATCTAAGGGCTTCTCGCAAAAGAGGGAACAAACTCTGTATACATGACCTAGAATATATGGGGCTAAGGCTACCCTTTTTTGCAAAACAAAGGCTTTGGCAAGAGGAGCAAATTCAGGCATAATTCTTTGAGAGGAGGTGCAGAAGAGAAATTTGCAAAGCCAGTATAACAAAAAGGAGAAAAATTCCCTATCAGTTACTGGGCCCTCTTTCTTATTCTCAGCTTTAACAAAATCGCTGTAAGATAAGTTAAGAGAGGGGAGGGAAAAAGAGACTGTTAAGTCAGGGAAATCTGGTGTAATGAGGGTACCAATAGGAGATACTCCTAGTAGATGGCAGATGTCAAGAACAGTAGGAGCCATCATCCCACATCTAAATTGAAAGAAATTGAAGATAGGGTTCCAAAACATAAAGCAGCAGGGATTAAAAAGGGTCCTCCGAGAATAGTTACCCTAGATAGTGGAGAGCATCGAGGAGGCAGAGTTCTTGAAGGTCCAGTGTCCTCGCAGGTGACCCAATCATACCATTCTTGCCACTCCGGTCTGTTGGGCCAACATCGTGAGGGCGATTGATTCTCCAGTTCCTCAATCGAGACCACCTTCATCAAGGAGACATTGGTTTTCCAAACGAGGATATAGAGCTGGGAGCTCAATAGGGATCTCCTTGAATATTGGCCCGAGCACGTAGTCTTGCTGCTCATGACGATGAGGGACAAAGATACGCCCATCAATGGCGCTTTTCCTCCCAGCCTTGTACTTCTCACATTCCACGTCAATGAGCCTTTTCAAGGCTACGGATGAGCTCACACGCTCTATGATTGGCACTTCTGGTGAAGAAGAAGCCATTGATGGTATGATTTTCGAAAAAGAAGGGGGGAAGTAAAGAGAAGTGAAAGATATGAGGGTTTGTGCGTTAAAAGAGCAAGGGATTTCAGAAACACGAAGCAAGAGGGTTTTAAAAAACAAAAGCTTTTGTGTCTGGGAATATATTGCATAAGTCGTTAAGTACTAAAAGTATGAATACGAGGAGTCTCTTCCAATATTGATAGTTTTTGGAGGGAAAGAACACGACCCAGATGCTGAGACTAGCTTCGAAGTAGGGTATTTGGCTTCGAAGCCAAATTTTGGCACCAAAAATCAAACAACAACGGCTTCGAAATACAGAGGCCGGCTTCGAAGCATACTACATGCTTAAAGATGCTAGAATGCTCGAGCATTGGTCTACTTCAAAGGGTTTAGAGACCTGTTTAAGGGTTAACGGCCTCCGAAGCAAAACCTAGAATTCTTTAAGGAGGAGAATTACTGTTCGAAGCATTAAAACCAATCGTTGGCTTTTATATATATAAGAAGGAATTGTTTTTTGAACCAAAACAGTATGGATTACTCTTCGAAGAAAAAAATGGTCAATTTGAAATTGATTGACTATATTGACCATGACCATATATTGGTTATAGTTAGTTTTGAGGGGTAATGTTGTTAAAATTCAAAGCATTAATTCCAGATGATATCAGCCAGAATTGTCAACTATACTCCATAAATTGAAAAAAGACATGTTGGTTCTTTTAGCGTTTCATTAAACAATTGAGTCAGATTCGAAGAATGAGATTGTTCAATTCGAAGCTATGAGTTGGCTTTTAAAGGCAAAGGAACAGAGTCAAACAATGTCAAATACAGAAGGAATTTGTTTGTATTAAAGCCAAGACAATTACATTAAGTAACCCTATCTGGGTACAAATTCAAGCTCATAAAAATAAGGAATAGAATAAATAACAAGATCATGAAATTTTGTCCAACAATGATCAATGAATGTTTGTTCTTTCTTTATTATATCTTCTATCTCCTCTAATGTTGGCTGCATAAGTTGGTGTGCTCTCACTTCATAATAGAGCTCCTCAGCCTTTGTTTCGAAGGCCTCTTCCCTCAATTTTTGTTCCAACTCATCTATAACCAAATCATCCCAATATGCAGAATCTTTATTTTTGAAGTCATCGAACTCTTCGATGAAGTTCTCTGCTTCGTACTGGGCATGAATTCAGAGAGACGAAAGTTGATCCAAAGATTGGATGGTGACCTTAGAATTCCGGTGCCAGTGGAGGAGCACCGGAAGTTGGTCCAGGAACATGTGAAGTTCTGCTTGGGCAATGGGATTAAGGACATGGCCCCTAGTCAGAATATCACAAGCCCATCGAAAGTTCTTGAGAGGGATGTCATCCTCAAGAACATCGAAGGGTAAGTGAGAGAAAGCCGCAAGCAGAAGTTGAGCTTGTTTCCGCTCAGCTGGATTGGGATGATGAGGTTTGTAAGGTGGAAAGACTTTGTCCATGGGAAGGGCAAGCCTTAGTTTCTCTGTCCAGGAAAGATGGGAGGAGGAGAAGGAGTAGATGGTCCTGCTTCAGAAGATAGAGAAGGTGTGGATGCTTCTATTCCAGAAGGTGGAGAAGAAGGTGTGGATGCTTCAATTTCAGAAGATGGAGAAGAAGAAGCGGATGCTTCTGTTATAGGAGATGACACGGGAGCAGAAGGAACAAAGGCATTAATATAGTCAAGCCAGTCAGAAGAGCAAATCTTCGCCTTCTTGGCTAAAAATGAAGGGTTGTACCCTTGTGATTCTTCCAGACGCCGAGCAGTGTGCATTATCTTTGTGGGCATAGAGGATGTGTACCAGGCCACAAGAAGATTCTCCTCCAAACTACGTCGAAGGTCAATGGGCACATAAGGATAGACCACTGAGCTTCGAGCGTAAGAAGGAAAATCTAAAGGGTCAGCGAACTCAACAAAATGGTGATTGATTCGTTCCCTCAAGTCCCAGGACTCAGGAGCTGACCAGTTTGTCCATCCGGAAACTCTAGAAGATGAAGAAGTTGTAACTTCATCCCAAGCAGAGGTTTGTGAAGAAGAACTTCTCAAGTCCATATTTGCGACTTGTTGAAGCAAAGGCCTGAGAATAGTTCGTTCAAAGTACAAAGGGAGTTTAGAGGAAGAACTTCTTGTATCTGTAAATTTGTAAACCGAAGGATTAAGGGCAATGTGTTCGTAGTCCAAAGGTTGATAATCTGCAAAGGCCTCCATGACCTGAAGATAGAAGGGCGGATAAAGGTGGCTAATGAATGCGTGGAAATTCTTTCGAGGAGAAACAACATTACTCAATGGCTCTTCGTATGCTTGATCAATAGAGTGAGAAGTTGATTGAGCCATAGTTCGTTCGAATGCTAAAGGTATTGGAATGATCAACAAGTTGAGAGTTAATGTAAATGATCACCAAATAGGTAACGGTTGTGCTTCCTGAAGATAGATTCCATGCACGTTCCAAAAGCGCGGGAAAAGCTTTTGATCCACTAATATCTCCAAGTATTGGGTATATTAGTGGGGGGTAATGTTGGCTACATAATTTGTAAAAGCCAGTTACAATTCGACACGTGGCAGAATAAGGGTATTATGGGAAGAGGATTCAAGTCTTCGATCCTGATCGTACACGTGGCGATAAACATTGGTTCTCACGTGATCTGAGTAGCACTAGATCATTAAAGAGATACAAGGTGACGTGGCTTCAACGGTTATTCATATTCAAATTCAAATACAGGAGGGAAGCTCAACTGCAAGAGATGGCGAAGTGGGACTACTTCTAAGGCAGCATGATCAACGATCATGGAGGAGCAGTTCGACGGTTTGAAGTGCAGTTCGAAGGTCATCTTTGACAAGTATAAATAGCAGGGAAGCCCCCAGAAAAAGCCCCCAGACTCAGATCATACAAACCAGTCTTTACTTCATATTTTCTTTTCCAGCTTTACATTTCCTGCACTTTAAATACCTGCACTTTAAATACCTGTTCTTTAAATACCCGCACTGCACTTCGATTCATAGGAGTAGTTTCAAGTAGATTCAAGGAGACTGTTGCTGTACCTCCTCGAGGCTCTAGAGTTTGGACCATTGTAAGTGTTTCATTTAATGAAATACTTCGATTGTTCTTCATATTAACTGTTATTCTCTCTTAATTTTCTCCTAAGTCAAGCCACCAGTAAAGTCCTCTTCATTGAGGCTGAAAGAACTACAACACAATCGTTTGATAATTGGTTGGCAATTATAATTTCTGTAAGGACTGACTGATCCTTGCTGGCACGCTCGCATTTACCAAAATACCCTTCGAAAGCCAAAAAAGCCAACAGTTCTATACATTAATGATTTAGATTATTGAAATAAAACCCATATTAGTCTCCAAAGATCTAACAATACCTTTCAATGCGATCACATAAGGAGGAAAGCCCAGCCCTATGAAAAAAATAAACTAGCGGCACATAATGGCATAAAATCTGTTGGGGAGGAACTAGCCTTAAACAATTTTGTAAAGCATAAATTACGTTTTACTCTTTTTATATTTGGTCATTCATCTACTTTGACTTTTAAAGTTTAATTTCTTTCTTTTTAATTTTTCATCTTTTAAATTTTTCTCACTTTATTCTTAAAATTAATCTATGTTTAAAATTAAATAAAATATATCACAATAATAATCACATAACAAAAAAATATATTATTATATTAAATTTTAAATTTATGTCAGAGGTGCAAATGCTAATATATATATATAATATATATATATATTTTTGCCACATGATGTTAATATATTATTTTCTGTCTAATTTAAAAAAAAATTAACTTAAGTGTAAAATATAAAAAAAAACTTAAAACATGAAAGGTCAAAGTAAAAAAATAACAAACTTTAAATGCTAAAGTAAAAAAGTGACTTAATATAAAAAGTGCAAAGTGTAATTTATTCTTTTATAAAATATATATTTTAGTAAAAAAAAAAATCATTAAAAATATCAAAAATCATATAAAAAATAATATTCATTTATCTTCTCTTTACACATTTATTAGTATCAGTATTTTTAATTACTTTTTTACTACACAATAAAACAATCAATTCTAAATAATTCAATTTATTTTATCTTATATTTTAATTTAAAAAAACGTTTTCCAAACTAACCTAAATGTCTCATTATAATTTTGGACAACCACATCCAGCATCTCTTTCAAAATGGGGCCACATTATACTTTTGGACAAACCAAATTTGGCTGTTCTGTCAAAATGGGGCCTCAAGTATGAATATTATTACTTTAACAAAATTTGTAATTCTTTATTAGTAAAGCAACTGACATGTGGGAGAGCAAACACCAAATCTGGCATCTCTTTCAAAATAAGGCCACAGTATACTTTTGGACAAACCAAATTTGACAGTTCTGTCAAAATGGGGCCTCAAGTATGAATATTATTACTTTAACAAAATTTGTAATTCTTTATTAGTAAAGCAACTGAGATGTGGGAGAGTAAACACCAAATCTGGCATCTCTTTCAAAATGGGGCCGCATTATACTTTTGGACAAACCAAATTTGGCAGTTCTATCAAAATGGGGCCTCAAGTATGAATATTGTTACTTTAACAAAATTTGTAATTCTTTATTAGTAAAGCAACTGATATGTGGGCGAGTAAACACCAAATATGGCATCTCTTTCAAAATGGGGCCACATTATACTTTTGGACAACCCAAATTTGGCAGTTCTACCAAAATAGGGCCTCAAGTATGAATATCATTACTTTAACAAAATTTGTAATTCTTTATGAGTAAAGCAACTGACATGTGGGAGAGTAAACACCAAATCTGGCATCTCTTTCAAAATGGGGCCGCATTATACTTTTGGACAAACCAAATTTGGCAGTTCTGTCAAAATGGGGCCTCAAGTATGAATATTTTTACTTTAACAAAATTTGTAATTCTTTATTAGTAAAGCAACTGATATGTGGGAGAATAAACACTAAATCTGGCAAAATGGGGCCAAATTATACTTTTGGACAAACCAAATTTGGCAATTTTGTCAAAATGGGGCGTCAAGTATGAATATTATTACTTTAACAAAATTTGTAATTCTTTATGAGTAAAGCAACTGACATGTGGGAGAGTAAACACCAAATCTGCCATCTCTTTCAAAATGGGGCCACATTATACTCTTGGACAAACCAAATTTGGCAGTTCTGTCAAAATGGGGCCTCAAGTATGAATATTGTTACTTTAACAAAATTTGTAATTCTTTATTAGTAAAGTAGCTGATATGTGGGAGAATAAACACCAAATCTGGCATCTCTTTCAAAATGGGGCTACATTATACTTTTGGACAAACCAAATTTGGTAGTTCTGTCAAAATGGGGCCTCAAGTATGAATATCATTATTTTAACAAAATTTGTAATTCTTTATTAGTAAAGCAACTGATATGTGGGAGAGTAAACACCAAATTTGGCATCTCTTTCAAAATGGGGCCACATTATACTTTTGGACAAACTAAATTTGGCAGTTCTGTCAAAATAGGGCCTCAATTATGAATATTATTACTTTAACAAAATTTGTAATTCTTTATTAGTAGAGCAACTGGGATGTGGTAGAGTAAACACCAAATCTGGCATCTCTTTCAAAATGGGGCCACATTATACTTTTGGACAAACTAAATTTGGCAGTTGTGTCAAAATAGGGCCTCAAGTATGAATATTATTACTTTAACAAAATTTGTAATTCTTTACTAGTAGAGCAACTGATATGTGGGAGAGTAAACACCAAATCTGACATCTTTTTCAAAATGGGGCCACATTATACTTTTGGACAAACCAAATTTGGCAGTTCTGTCAAAATGGGGGCCTCAAGTATGAATATTATTAGTTTAACAAAATTTGTAATTTTTTATTAGTAAAGCAACTGACATGTGGGAGAGTAAACACCAAATCTGACATCTCTTTCAAAATGGGGCCACATTTTACTTTTGAACAAACCAAATTTGGCAGTTCTGTCAAAATGGGGTCTCTAGTATGAATATTATTACTTTAACCAAATTTGTAATTCTTTATTAGTAAAGCAACTGACATGTGGGAGAATAAACACCAAATCTGGCAAAATGGGGCCACATTATACTTTTGGACAAACCAAATTTTGCAATTTGTCAAAATAGGGCCTCAAGTATGAATATTATTACTTTAACAAAATTTGTAAGCCTTTATTAGTAAGGCAACTGATATGTGGGAGATTAAACACTAAATTGGCATCTCTTTCAAAATGAGGCCATATTATTCTTTTGGACGAACCAAATTTGGCAATTCTGTCAAAATGGGCCTTAAGTATGAATATTATTACTTTAACAAAATTTGTAATTCTTTATTAGTAAAGCGACGGACATGTGGGAGAGTAAACACCAAATTTGGCATCTCTTTCAAAATGGGGCCACATTATACTTTTGGACAAGTCAAATTTGACAGTTCTGTCAAAATGGGGCCTCAAGTATGAATAAAGCAACTGAAATGTGAGAAAGTAAACACCTAAATGGCTACACTATGTCTTTGTTTAGCGTAATTATTTGAAACAAATTATAAATTACAATTTAATAAATTATAAATTATAATTTTAATTAAAAATTGTTAGTCTGTTAATCTATTTAGTGTAGTTGTTGGATTATAGATTTAAATTACTGAGTAGTGTTTGTTAAATAAACTGTGAAATAACCTTTTGAATTAACTTTTATTTTTTATTATTTACTACTTGTCCATATTTCTCATAAAAAAAATAATTCATATTTCATTTGGGTTATTTTTTAATTTTTTAAAAAATAAAAAATAATAAAATCTAATAGTATAATTTGAAATTAACATATCAATAGCAGAAACTGATAATAAGAAATAAGGGATGAGCACTTCTCAGAATAATTTTTTTTGAGTTAAAATAAATTACTAGAATCAGAAGTATTTTAAAATAAGTTTATCCAAACAATCCAAATAATTTTTCCAAAACTAAATTCTATAAATCAACCAAAATAAACGTCGTCAAACACTCCTATATATAGTTGTAGATCCCAAATGTATCATCTTCCAACCAAGATAGATAAAGCTAATTTATTTTCTCATCTAAAAATGGCTTCATCTCAAGTTGGTGATGTGGTGAATGGCAACGCCAAGCCTACTCGCCACTTGGCCAAATTTCCCCCTAGTTTATGGGGTGATAGATTCACTTCATTCACTTTAGATAAACAGGTAATTATTAAAGTTTTTTCACAGTTGGTTGGTTTGATCATTAAAGAGGTATATTTAATATCTTTTCCAGCTCAAGCTTGCCGCCGTCGCCTCCGCGCCGCTGCTGCCGCTGCCTCGCCGTTGCCCTTCGTCTCTCTGTTTGTTGGGGTTGTGGTCTCTCTAGTCTCTACTTTGAGAGATGAGAGAGAAAAGAGAAAACTGGAAAGGGCCAAAAATATATATTCAAAACCACGTGGTTAAAAAATACCGTAGGAATTACCATATATTGATACGATGGAGGATCCGGATTATTTAGAAATTATTCAAAAATTAATCTTTATTACATCATGAATAATATTAGGTATTATGAAAAGAAATATCATAAAAATGATCATGAAAAATTCTTCACTATTAGATTACACATATAAAAAAGCACCACTCACTAATCAAATGAAGGAAAATCTTCATCAAGGATTTCATGATATTTTTTTCATGATTTCTATTATTCTTACATCATATATAGATCTCATATGAATTCACACTCCATAAATTAATTTTCATCACATAATCATCAAATCTAAAATTTTCTGAATGAATAAGAGTGGATCTCTACACTTTTCTCAATTCGTGTCGCTGCATGTTTGTGAGTATCAAGAATTTTTTCTTTAAAAATTATTTAAAATTTGAAAGAAATAATATTATGTAAACAAATATATCCTTATATGGGAAATTCGATTTGTGTACTATATACCACAGATATGGCATTATTTTATAGTATTTAATTATGATTTATTATAGGGTTAATTATGATTTAGTTACAATTCATTGTGATATTAAATATAATTTATTATAATTATTATTTAGATCATGATAAAAAAGATCTTTACTTATACCTTATGCGGTGTTTGGTCTAAAACACCCCACTAAATTTATATATCCACTTTATTATAGGTTAAAATTCTAGACACTTTTTCTTGATAAATAAATTTCTGTTAGGCCGTGTTTGATTTATAGATTTGGTGAAAGATTTGAAAATTGAAAAAAAATAAATAAATAAATAAGTGAAATATAAATAAAATATATTGTAATAACATTTTCCACACTTTTTATACAGTTTTTTCTTTGTTTGTCTAAATTCCTACTCAGCTCTTTGAACTAAACACAGCATTAACAAAATTTTATTGTGAAGTTGTTGTAATTAATGAATGTGGTGGGTTGTTGTGGGCAGCTATGGAACAAGTATGGTAATGAGATTGAAGTGTTGAAAGAACAAGTGAGGAGCATGGTGGTAGCCGGTGGACGTAAAGCAGCAGAACAAATGAATTTGATCAACGTGCTCGAACGCCTTGGCGTGTCGTATCGTATCACTTCGAGAGAGAGATTGCAGAGCAATTGGAGCAATTGTTTGCTAATTTTGAAGACAATGACTATGATTTGTTCACCATTGCACTACACTTTCGCATATTCAGACAACATGGCTATAAAATGTCATGTGGTAATTTACATCCTCACCATATACCCTAAAACTAACATCTCATTTTTATTTATTTATTTTATCAGTCATGTTAGGTATCATGAAAAATCTTTCATGAAAATAATCATGAAAGCTTTGTGATCCTTGGATTACACTTAGAATAAAGCACCACACACTAATCAAGGTAATCCAAGGATCATAACTCCTTCATGATTATTTTCGTGAAAATTTTTTTCATGATCCCTAATTTTTCTCTTATTTTATTTCAGCAATGCTAGGTATCATGAAAAATTTGTCATGAAAATAATCATGAAAGCTTTGTGATCCTTGGATTACACTTAGAATAAAGCACCACACACTAATCAAGGTAATCCAAGGATCATAACTCTTTCATGATCATTTTCATGAAAAAATATTCATGATCCCTAACTTTTCTCATTTTATTTATTATTTATTTTAAACATAAATTGTCCGTTTATTATAGGGCAATCCTCATTCCATTAGCAGTTACATTTATCTATACTATATATTATAACAAAATAATATTTCAATAAGAAGAGCTCCAATACTATATATTGACTTTTTTACATTTAAAAATATTTTAAAAAAAAAACTATTGGCTAACCCATTACACTAATTTTGTAAAAATAATAATTACCCATGATTTGTGATTTGCAAAAGGAAATATTTCCTACTTATTTACCTCTTCAACCAAGAAACCTTAAAGCAATACACAATCACCTTCTCACAAATTAAACATAACGCACACCTTACAACGGAGAAGGGGATACTGCTGTCCCTCTGTGAGAGTTCTTACAACATATACATATGTAAACTATATATATATATATGCTTCTCTCGAAGGCTTTCAAACATTGTCAAAAGCCTCAAAATCATTTACCATTGAATTTTGTTTGATGGGCAAAATTCAATTTTAAATGGGTCAAATTCATTTAATAGCCCTTTAAAATCTTTAAAAAAATAAAAATAAATAATAACTCTTATATATCAAGTTAAGTGGTCAGATTTGAAATTTAAAATCTTCTGATAGTTAAATTAATCATAACACCAGACATAACTTAGCATCAGGAATGGAACTAAGAGAATATTATGGGGGTCGTGACTCCCCTGTTTCTGTGAAGAATATTGTTTGCTACATAACTTTAAATATATATATATATATATATATTATACATAAAATGAATCCCCAGTATAAAAAATATATATCTCATTCTTTTCTCATCTTCCATTCTCTTTCTATTTTGCACCAAAAAAACTTCTTCATCCTATTAGAAATTACTTCTGTGGCATTTAATTTTTTTTTTCTATGTATATATAATTATATAGCATATTGTACATACATGTACGTTTGTATATATGGTGAAAAAAAAACAAAAATTCTTTTGACATCTCAAGTAATAAAATCTTGATTTTGTCCCTGCTTAGCATGACATGATAAATATATACACATACATATATATATATATATATACAGTGTAATTTTAACCAGACTCAATGGATATTCACTTTCTAATTACTGACATGCAATAATATGATGGCTTATGAATCAGATGTGTTCAAAAAATTCAGAGATAGTAATGGTGAATTCAAGGAAATAGTGAGCAACGATGTAAAGGGTATGTTAAGCTTATATGAAGCTACATATTTGAAGATCCATGGAGAAGGTTTTCTAGATGAGGCTCATGCCTTCACAATAGCCCAACTTGAGTCTCTGGTGGGAGGACCACATTTAAGCTCTGATCTTTCTGAACAAGTGATGCATGCCCTCAAGCAGTCAATCCACAGGGGCTTTCCAAGACTAGAGGCAAAGCATTTCATTTCTTTCTATGAAAAAGATGCTTCTAGGAATGAAACTCTATTGAGGCTTGCAAAGTTAGATTTCAATCAGTTACAGTTGTCGCACAGAGAAGAATTGTGCCACATCTCTAGGTAATATTATTATTTATATTCTTAATGTATCTCTCTTGTGCGGTTTCTTTTTTATTTATTTATTTATTATTTTTATAAGTAGAACGAACATCTATAATTATTTTAGGATAGATTACAATTTGGGTTATTTATGATAAAACTTCCTCAGCTATTATTGAATATTATGTTATCATTCTTTATTTATGAACTCGTATATTTTAATCTTTTTAACTATAAAAGTGATATTCACTGTGGGGTCGTTTGGTTTTCATGTTAGGTTAAAAAATCGCAAAAGGATAAAAATCACAAAAAGACAATAAAATAAAAAAAACACAATTTCAAAGCTAAAAAGCCAAAAAAAAGTCAAACAAGAATATCAGACGGCTGAAAAAGTCTCAAGCTAAAAAAGTCAAAAAACTAATTAAAAAAGTCATTGCCAAACGAACACTATGGGTCACAGTATATTAAGCCTTAAAATTTTAATCTTTATAATTTGATCCAAATTTTATTTAAATCATTATTATTTCAATTCAAATTATGTGTACTCCCTTGATTTTAAGTTTCGTTTTAATTTGATCCATCCTTTCAAAGTTAGATGTTGCAACGCATGACTGTCAATCACAGAGAGTTTTTGGGGTGTACCCCAAAAGTATACTTTTTTTTATCATTTTATTTTTTTGGATCATATCACCTCTTTATTTTTTTACACTTTTTTTTATAAAAAATTAAAAAATATACTTATTTAGATAATTCCAAACTCTCCCTTAATCGTAAATTAGACACACACAAAAAATTGAAGTTAAACTTAAAGTCTAGGCTTATATTAAATTAAAATTATAGGGACCAAATTGAAACTAGATCTAGAGGATTGTTTGGGAACATCAAATTTTAGCTTAAAAGTGAAAAGGTCACTAAAAAAATTAAAAAATTAATAAATGTTAAAAAGTCAAAGATTCATTTTCATTCACCTTACTTTTTGTATATCTTTTCGTAAAAAATAAAAAAATTCATCTAGAACATATATTAAATTTTTTCATCTCATATTTTAGTAAAAAAAAAATAAAAAAAAATCAAAAAATCATTAAAAAAGTCTATTCTCAAACGACCACTTAAAGTGTAAGGACAAAATTATTTAAATTGAATTATAGGGAGGGCGAAAAGTGTAATTAATCTTTATTTTGTGATTATTATTTGTTTATATGTAGGTGGTGGAAAGAGTTGGATTTAATATCGAAAGTTCCATATGCGAGGGACAGAGCAGTGGAGTACTTTTTTTGGTCAACATGTGCATATTACGAACCTCAACACTCTCTTGGGCGTGCGGTGCTCACCAAAATTATTCTTTTGTTATCCGTTACCGACGATACTTATGATGCATATGGTACCTACGATGAACTCAAACTTTACACTAATGCAGTCCAGAGGTACAATTTCTATACCAATCAATTTATTTATCTTGGTTGATTTAAAATAATTAAAAAAAAATTCTCAAGTTTTTAATTTTATTAATTGAAATTTAATTTTTCTATTTATCTTCAATTTAAATCATCTGACTATTTTCACTAAGTAAAAATAACAAAAAAATGATATTTTAGTCATTAAACTTAATGAAAAATAATATTTAAGACATTTTATGTACACCTACATTGAGTTTACTGACTAAAATACTATTTTTCTTTCAGTTTTACTTGATGAAAATAGGCAAATGGTTTACACTAAAAACAATCAAAACATTAGTATTTAAATTAATAAAATCAATAACTCGGGGCTTATTTTGTTATAAAGGTCAAATATTGGAGTTTTTTTTTTATAATTATTCCTTTATCTTTTTTATTCATCATTAGATTATTTTTTAAAAAATTATTCTGTACATCAATATATTTTTTGTATTTATAACATTATTATTTCAAAATGACCAAAGAGTTGGCCGAGTAGTTTGAGACATCCTTATCTAGTGTTAAAATTTGAATTCGAGTATTATTGTTGTAAATGCAGCATTTCCTTGTTTTCTTTACTTCACTTGACAAAAATAAAATAAAATAAAAGAATTAAGGGAAAGGTATAACAAAAAATAAAAAATAAAAACTCTGGAGTTTCTTAATTAAAATCTTAAAATTTTGATTTATTTTAAGTTAAACCATATGTCTATTTTCGTTAAAGAAAACTAACAAAAATAAATAATATTTTAGTTATTAAAATCCAAAAAAAAAAAAAGTATTTTCATTGAAAATAAAAAAAAAATTAAGATTTAACTTGAAAAAAATATAAAATTTAGAATTTATTTTGTTACAATAATCAAATTTTAAAGATTTTTTTTTTATTTTTATAAATAATTTTTCCAAACTTTTATTGTGTCAAAACACTGTTATTATTAGATGCCCTCATAGGTAGTCCCTATTTTCCTTAACTAATGTTTCAAATAGGATTATAGTAAGATTTCCACATTAAATATTATTAGGTATTCCCTACTTTCTTTAATTAAAGTCCCAAAATGGAATTATACAAATGTTATTGTGATTAAATTTCTTTTATCAAATTTTGAATACTCTAATATTTTATATGTTGACAATGTATTGATACATGAAAGGTGAAATTCATTGAACAAATGTATTTTTGGGGGGACAAACCACATATTAATCAATATTTAATAGTCAAATTTTAGTCATTATTGATTGTATTAGTATGTTATGACTTGAAGTGGTTAATTCTTAGGTGGATGTGAGTGCCATGGATGAGCTCCCAGACTACATGAAGGCACTCTATAGAGCTCTCCTAAACGTCTACGATGAAGTAGATAAGGACTTGGCAAAGCAAGGGAGAGCTTATGGTGTTCATCATTCAAAAGATGCAGTATGGTTTTTTTCAATGTCATGTGTTTATATATATTCTTGCTTATGAGACCACAATTAATCTTTATTTATAATTCTCTCGTCTCACAAATATCAATAATTATTGGATTCAAGTCCTAGGTTGGGGGCCCAAGGAAAGTAGAGAATAAAACTTTTAAGAACAAATTACACTCGTAATTCCTATAATTTGCCTTTTGTTTTCATTTGGCTCTAGTAGTTCTAATTGTGTCAATTTTATCTTTGAATTTTTCATTTGCCTTTTGTGATGGACCATTTTGCTCTTGATTTTTATTCAATTTTCTTATGGATGTCTATTAGTTGAACTAATTCGACATAATATGAAAAATTAAAAAACAAAATTGATGCAATTAAATTATACAAACAAATTGACACAATTGACAAATTATGGGGGACTAAGGGTATGTTTTGTCCAAACCTTTATATTGCTCCACCCCTTCATGGGGGTTCGGACCATAAGTTTTCTATACGAGAGTATGAGTGATAAAGATTAATAGTAAAGATGAAAATCCTTTTTGTGAGACACGTGTATCCTATTTTGTGATTTTCTTCCGTGTTAGTACTATTGAGTCATAAATCTTGATCAATTGAGTCTATTTTGGGTCACATCACTTCTGTATTTTTATACTGATTTTTTCAAAAAAAAGTAATTTTTAACTAACTTTCCAAAATAACGCTTAGACTTTAATTCTATCAGCAAAATGGAATTTTGATTAATTAATTTTGTTTTTTTTGTGTATGTGACTTTTTTTTTTGATCGGCAAAGAAAATCTTTATTGATGAAAATCTTTATTATGTATGTGACTTATAATTAACCAGTTCAAAGAAATGGTGAGAAGTTATGACATTGAGGCAGAGTGGCTCAAGGAAGGATATGTAGCATCATTTGAAGAGTATATGAAGACTGCCTTAGTAACCAGCACAGGTCCACTGTTCATAACATCATGCTTCATGGGCTTAGAGGCAGATGTTGCTACCACTGAGGCATTTGAATGGATTCTAACTAAACCTAAAATGGTGGCTGCCTCTAGTGCTATTAGCCGACTCGTTGATGACGTAATGACCCACGATGTACGCCTATCCCATTCTTAAAGAGCTTATAATGTTTATTTTTTTTTGTGATGAAGATGAATTATCTAACTTCTTTTTTTTTCGAACAAATGAAGGAAGAACAAGAGAGGGACATGTAGCTACAGGGCTTGATTGCTACATTAGCAGCATGGTGTTTCAAAGCAGAGGCGATTGTGGATTTGTATAAATGATTGAGATGCATGAGGGATATCCAATAGATGAGAAATGCTTAAGCCAACTGCCATCTCAATGAAACTCCTGATCCGTGTTCTCAAAACCTTTCGCGCATCTCGGATGTGGTTTACAAGTATGTGCATGGCTATACTCATCCGAATAATCAAGAACCATGTCATCTCTTTGTTCGAAGATCCAATTCCCATGTGAGTGAGCATGGTTCGCTGCCTTTTCCCTCCTAATGGCAAACTATGTGTGCGCGTGTAGGCTTGGACTTGACTTGGACTTGGATAGTTATTTGTTTCTCTGGGTATTGTATTTTGTACTTCATCTTCAGTAGATGGATAATCTTCCGTGTAAAATAAATAAATTGAAACCAAATAAAAATAAAATACAAATATAACTTAGGTACATTTATAACATTTACGTTTTTTATTTATGTTACAAAAATTTTTATAACTGATTTTTGTTTTTTTTAGAAAAACTAAATTACAAACACTTTGGTTTGAACAAAATTTAAAAAATTTAAAACATAAACAAAAAAATATGTTTGTTCAGGCTTAAAATATTTATATTATTTTTATTATTTATGACAATGGGATCACACACATTATAACTGAAAAAAAATTAATTAAAAAAAATTGGAAAAAAATTAATTGAAAAAAATGAAAAAAAATAAATTAAAAAAATAATTGAAAAAAAATTTAATTGGGAAAAAAAATATTTGAAAAAAAATATTAATTGAAAAAATATTAATTCAAAAATTAATTCAAAAAAAAATAATTGAAAAAAAAGCCTATTTGAAAAAAAAATAATTGAAAAAAAAATTAATTGAAAAAAAAATTTTAATTGGGAAAAAATTTTATTTGAAAAAAAATTAATTGAAAAAAAATTTAATTGGGAAAAAAATTATATGAAAAAAAAATATTTGAAAAAAAATTTATTTGAAAAAAAAATTGAAAACTGAAAACGTAAACTCATTTTTTTGAGTTTACGTTTTTTCCTCAAATTTATAAACTGAGACAACTATTTATAAACTAAAAAAATTATCAAACAAGTTTTTATGACAGTTTTTTAAATTTTTGTAAATATAAATTGAAAACGGAATGGTTGCCAAACAGACCCTTACAAAATTTATTTTACCGAACCGAATGAATAATAAAAAGATCAAGTCGAGTGTGTGATACTTTGTCCTTAAGACAAATTCGCCCCGCTATGGTGCTTACGAATAAAGGCGTTTATCTCCTAAGATATAATGATTTTCACAAATTGTAGTAGTACTCCAAACAATTTGTACGGCGAACCAAACCTGTGTTCTATACTCTCTTAATTTTTTCCTAAAAATTAATATGAAGAATTTATTCAAACAGAGCAAAAAATGGACAGCAAAAAGATGATTTTCTAGATGTTTTCAGGATGTCTTGACTGCTGGAAATGGGTCTCTATTAGGGGTGAGCAGCAGATATACTGATCTGCCAAAACCGACCGAACCGAACCGAACCAATCCGTCGCATTTTGGACGGATGCGTGATGATGAGCGGACGGTTGCGGATTGATTTTCTCCAATTGGCCAATTTGGCGGACAAGTGGCGGATTTGAGATTCCTTTGACCGCAACCGAACTGCCAAACCGCGAGCATCCCTATTAATTTATAAGACTTTGTATTTTCAATTTGTTTAAATATTCTGTTTGTGTTTTCAATTGAAAAAGAGTTTAAATATTTTGTTGAAAAAAAGTTTTCAACTTGAATATATTTTTTGAATTGAAAAAAATAAACGTATTATTTATCTATATTTTTTAGTTTTTAAATCTAACTCTAAAAATAATAAATAGAAAATATGATATATGCTGGTTGATTTTTGTTTTCAAAACATATATAGATGTAACAATACAGAGACATACAATCTCTACTACTCTCTCTCTTGTTTTAGTGGTTTGAATTATTTTTATATTTTAAGAACCACAGATTGTAATACTTTATGTGGATGAATCACGCTGTGATTGTAATATGTGGATGAGGCATGTAGTGATTGTGATATTCTAAAGTTTCAAACTTTCTTTCTTTGGATGAGGTATACAGTGATTGTAATACTTTTTTAAGTCATTGACTGTAATACTCTCTTCTTTTTTTTTTTTTTTTTTGAGGAAGTGCACAAGTTAAATTATGTTGAAAATTTATAAAATTTTAAACCGCCAAACCGATTTGCATCCATCCGCCAAACTGCCATTCCGTTCAATCCACATCCGCCGGATTGGCGAACAGATGCGGATTCATTTTCTCCAATCCTCCAATTTGGCGGACGGATGGCGGATTGGAGGTTCCGTGGCCGCAACCGACCCGTGTCCACCAATTGTCTCTATTTATAGGCAACTTGGTGGCCATTCAATCTGCCCGAACAGGTAGAAATTTGAAGTGAACAGGTGTTGGATTCAAAGTGGACAGATCTGCTGCCAGTTTTTGAATCTGTTCGGCAGTTATGGATCTGTAACTGCTGGGTAGTTATTAACACTGTTAAAAACAGTTTGAACCTGTTGAAATTTGCTGAAAAATGGACTGGAAAACGGGTAACATATGGACAGAAAAATTAAATTCAAATTTGGCACAAAATTTGAATTAATTTCGTTAAGAATTTTGAAAAAAAAATTCTCCAAAAAATTAATATTAGAATCGACCCGACCTACAACCCACACTACGTTCGGTCTGGACGGACGGGACGGCACGCACGCGTGGTGGTTTGGGCTAAGGTTTTATTTGTTCATAACTTCTCCCTTCTACAAACTTGGGGTGCCCTTTGGGGCCAACCCAAGTTAGTACACCAAGAGCTTATATACTTACAAAAGCTCTCTTAAAGTTTCAATATGGGACAACCCATTTCAAGGAAACCCACATTTACTTTTTTAATTGTCCATTTCACGAACCCGAAAACGACGTCAACTTCCCATTCGCTCATAAATGGTTTTGACGAACTGTCTTCACCGTGTGACTTGCCATGCAGCAAGGAACATGTCACCTTTTCGGACTCACCTCAAAAGACGTGTGGACCCCATTCAATTTTTAGGCTCAAAGTTAGCCCAAAATAAGCCAATAAAAACCAATTTTCCAACAATTCCCTACATGAATGGAATTTGATAGAGAGAAAATACAATAACATGATCTAATTACAGAGAGTACAGAAATTGAAAATATTCTGCAAAGGATAGGTAGCTTTTGGCTTTGAACTCTCTCTTGTGAGACACTATCGGATTTACTAGCTAATCAGTGAACATGATGTCTTGAACTGTTCAGCCATTTGTGTAAACCAAGACAATAGAACTCACATAGTATATTACTAGACATAATTTAGTTCTCACTATTGTGTTCATTTTGGCCTGAACAACCTGGTCTTTCATAAGTGCTTTAGAGAATTGTAGCACTTCACAAATCTCATAGAACCGGCCCAGTTCACACTCATATAGATGATTCTTATGAAGAGTAGATTGCCATACTCCACTAGGTATACCTAGATATAAGAATCATTAAAAGTATTACTTAACTTAAAACGCTGCAGATATCACTATTTCATCATAGAAGTTGGTAGGAGTTTGACTCCCTAGTAATCATTCTGAGTCATACACAACTCGGTTGTCCCTTTGAACCTAGATCTTGGGATCTCCAATCAACTAGGTTAGGTTGCCGTTGTGGTAACTTTTATTTAATAGGCTTAAGTCTTATTCCCCTCGATGAATTCTCAACTAACTCTCTTGTTAATCCTTTGGTTAGGGGATCCACTATGTTATCTTTAGACTTCATATATTCAATGGAAATAATTCCATTAGAGAGTAGTTGTCTTACAGTATTATGTCGACGACGAATGTGTCGTGACTTACCGTTATACATATGACTCTGTACTCTACCTATTGCTGATTGACTATCACAATGTATGCATATAGCAGCACCGATTTTGGTTACATTGAAATATCTTCAAGGAAGTGGAGAAGCCATTCTGCTTTTTCCCAACTTTATCTAAAGTTATGAATTTTGATTCTATAGTAGACCTAGCAATGCAAGTCTGTTTGGAAGATTTCCAAGATATAGTTACACCACCAAGAGTAAAGACATACCCACTGGTGGACTTTGAGTCTCTAGTATCCGATATCCAGTTTGTATCACAGTATCGTTCAAGTACTGCTGGATATCTGTATAATTTAGCCCAATGTTACGAGTAAATCGGAGATATCTTAGAACCCTTATATTGCTTTCCAGTGTTCTATTCCTAGGTTACTCGTATATCTACTTAATTTACTTACTGCATAAGTTATATCCAGGCGAGTGCAGTTCATCAAGTACATTAAGTTTCCAATATTTGGGCATACTCTAATTGAGAAATACTTTCCTGTACATTCTTAGAAAGAAACAAATTAACATCCACATGTGTTCTAGCAAGATGATCATCATCTTTGCTGAATTTGTCAAGTATTTTCTCAATGTAATATGATTGTGACAAAGCATATCCTTCTGATGTTTTGGTAATTTTCATATCAAGAATTACATCAGCAATCCCCATGTCTTTCATGTCAAAATGTTTATTCAATATTTTCTTGGTAGTTTTAATCATGTCATTATTACTACCTATGATAAGTATATCATCCACATAAAGACATACTATAACATAACCGTTGTTTGTGTTTTTAATATAAATATATTTGTCACACTCATTAATTTTAAATTCATTTGATATCATTGTCAAATTTCTCATGCTATTATTTTGGCGCTTGTTTTAAACTATATAATGATTTAACCAATTTATACACTTTCTTTTCTTTTCCTGGAATAGCAAATCCTTCTGGTTGTCCCAGGTAAATTTCTTCATCTAACTCACTATTTAAGAAAGCGGTTTTCACATCCATTTGATGAATTTCTAGATTGTACAACGATACAATAGCAATTAGCATTCTAATGGATGTTATTCTAGTAACAGGTGAGTATGTGTCAAAATAATCAAGAATTTCTTTTTGTCTAAAACCTTTGACCACAAGTCTTGCCTTGAATTTGTCAATTGATCCATCCGCTTTCATTTTTCTTTTGAAAATCCACTTGTACCCAAGAGGTTTACAACCTGGTGGCAAATCCATCAATTCCCAAGTGTGATTTTGCAGGATGGATTCAATTTCACTGTTTACAGTCTTTTTCCATAAAGGAGCTTCAGGACTGGACATAGCCTCTTTAAAAGTTTAAAGCTCATTTTCTAACAAAAATGTTAGAAAATCTGGACCAAAAGATTTTGAGATTCTAGCACGTTTACTACGCCTAGGTTCTTCTTCCTCATTTTGATCTATCTCTTGCTCTTGTTCTTGATCATGTTCTTAATCATGACTACTAATAGCATCATAAGGTCTTTTATTAGTACTAGTCTCTTGTCCAGTTTTATTTGGAAACACATGTTCAAAGAAAGACGCATTCCGAAATTCAATAATAGTATTTATGTGCATTTCGGAATGTTCTGACTTATGAATCAAAAATCGATATGCACTACTATTCATGGCATAACCAATGAAAATGCAATCAACAGTTTTAGGACCTATCTTAGTATTTTTAGTACTAAGAATAGCTACTTTAGCCAAACACCCTCACACTTTTAAGTATTTGTAGGATGGTACTCTCCCATGTCACAATTCATAAGGTATTTGATTCACTTTCTTTCGGGGTACTTTATTAAGTATATAATTAGCAGAAAGTATTGCTTCCCCCCACAAGTTCTGAGGTAATCCAGAACTTATTAACATGGCATTCATCATTTCTTTTAAAGTCTTATTTTTCCATTCAGCAATTCATTTTGCTAAGGTAAGTAAGGAGCGGTGGTTTGATGAATTATTCCATGTTCTTTATAAAACTCACCAAAAGGTGATTCATATTCATCACCTCTATCACTTCTAAGTTTCTTAATTTTCTTCCCAAGTTGATTTTCAACTTCATTCTTATATTGAATGAAAGTTTCCAAAGCTTCATCCTTGGTTCGAATTAAATAAACATAACTATATCTAGTATAGTCATCTATAAAAGTAATAAAATACTTTTCCCCACCTCTAGTTTGAATTGATTTAAAATCACAAATGTCACTATGAATTAACTCAAGTGGTTCCGTACTTCTTTCAATTGAATGAAAAGGAGTTTTGATAATTTTGCATCAACACAAATTTCACATTTATGATTTGAATCAATGTTAAATTTAGGTAAACATTTCATATTAATTAATCTACGCAAAGATCCATAATTAACATGTCCAAGTCTACCATGCCATAAATTTGAAGACTCCAGCAAGTAAGAAGAAGATGTATTTTTATTAATAACAGAGGGTACAATAGTCATTACATTTGTTTTGAAAAGGCCATCAGACATGTAATCTTTTCCTACATACATCCCATTTTTGGTAAGTACAAACTTGTCACTTTAAAAAACTAGTCTAAACCCATTTTTACTCAACAAAGATCTGAAAATAAGGTTCTTGCGAATGTCCAGTACATGCAGCACATTGTTGAGAGTGAGTTCATTTCCAGATGTCATCTTTAGAATAATCTTTCCTTGTCCTTCAACTTTAGAAGTCGAGGAGTTGCCCATAAAAAGTTGTTCACCGTTGTCCACTATAAAATAAGATGTGAACATCTTTTTGTCGGTACAGATGTGGCAAGTAGCACCAATGTCCACCCATCATTCCTTAGGATTTCCAACAAGGTTTGCCTCGGAAACAACTGCAGAAAGATTTATGTCATCAACACCATTGGAAATTTAGTCAATTTCGGTCATATTGGCTTGAGCAGGCTTCTTGCTTGATCTTCCTTTGCCTTTGCGTTTGCTACGGCAATCTTTGGCCCGATGTCACTCTTTGTCACAAATGTAACATCTGCCATTAAACTTGTACTTTTTAGTTTCCCCTCCTTTAGAGCCTTGTGAGGAACTTTCTCCAAAAAACTTCCGTTTCTTGGCTTTTTGGAGCATGTTCCACCACATTTGCCTTTGACTCCATTGGATGCTTACCAGCCCGCTTCTCTGAATTGCGGTTATCCTCCTCCATCCTCAAACGCACAATTAATTCCTCCAAAGACATTTCTTTGCGCTTGTGTTTGAGGTAGTTCTTGAATTCCTTCCAACCTTGTGGTAATTTCTCAATTAAGGCTGTAACTTAGAAATATTCATTAAGAGATATGCCTTCTGCGTGAATGTCATGCAGAATGAGTTGGAGATCTTGAACTTGGCTGATGACAGTCGTAGAATCAACCATCATAAAGTCCAGGAATTTGCTAACCACAAATTTTTTTGAGCCAGCATCTTCTGTTTTGTACTTTTTCTCCAAAAACTCCCAAAGTTCCTTTGCTGTCTTGATAGGACTGTAGACATTGTATAATGTGTTGTCAAGTCTGTTCAAGATGTAGTTCCAGCAAAGGAAATCAGCATATTTCTAGGCATCGTTCGCAGCAACCACTTGCCGGTCGGTTTTATCCTCGTTCAGAGTAGGAGCATTCTCACGAAGAAAACGAGCCAGGTTCAGAGTTGTAAGATAGAACAACATTTTCTGTTACCATCTTTTAAAATCAGTTCTTGAAAACTTTACTGGCTTCTCATCGTGATTGACTGCACAATCACAACAGGAGGGGTTGGAGCAATTGCAGCCACCACACTAGTACTTGTTTGAGCATTTGTTTGACTAGTTTCAGTAGTCATGAATTCTAAATTATAAAACAAAATTATAATTAGAATTTTATACTACACAAAAAATTTAAAGCAAAGTCACAAAATTAAATTCTGTAAAATAACATAAACAAGAATTGTAACTTTTATTTTCAATTAATTTGAAAATAAAATTAAATTTTATTTAACCAAATTAATTCCATACAGAAAATTAAATTCCTATACCACTTCAATAATTAAAATACTGAAATAGAATTTTAATTAATGAACACTCAGAAATTATTTCTGAAAACCAAAATTAATTTCTGACAAATTTCACAAATAAATATTCTGAATTGTTAATGATACCAGTATATTACTACTAGTTGTTAAAGAAAATAGACAGTATATTACTACTATCTGTTAAACAATATATTACTACTATTTGTTTTTCCAACCAGAATATTATTTTGTAAAATCACATAAAATAATTTCTGTAAGAAGAAGAAAGAGAAAAGGAAACAAACAAAAAATTCTGTATAAAACAGAATAATTCGAATCTGTCTTAAGATTGTTGGAACAATCTTCTGTGTAAAATAAATAAATCGAAACCAAATCAAACAAAATAAAATAAATAACTTACATAATTTATTTTACCGAACCGAATGAATAATAAAAAGATCAAGTCGAGTGTGTGACATTTTGTCCTTAAGACAGATTCGCCCCGCTACGGTGCTTACGGATAACGGCGTCTATCTTCCAAGATACAATGATCTTCACAAATTGTAATAGCACTCCAAACAATTTGTACGGCGAACCAAACATGTGTTCTATACTCTCTTAATTTTTTTTTCCTAAAAATTAATATGAAGAATTTATGCAAACAGAGCAAGAAATGGACAGCAAAAAAATGATTTTCTGGATATTTCCAAGATGTCTTGACTGCTGGAAATGGGTCTCTATTTATAGGCAACTTGATGACCATTCAATCTGCCCGAACAAGTAGAAATTTGAAATGAACAGATGCTGGATTCAAACTGGACAGATCTGCTGCCAGTTTTTGAATATATTCGGCAGTTATGGATCTGTAACTGCTGGGCAGTTATGAACACTATTAAAAATAGTTTGAACCTGTTGAACTTTGCTGAAAAATGGACTAGAAAACGGGTAACATATGGACAAAAAAATTAAATTCAAGTTTGGCACAAAATTTGAATTAATTTCGTTAAAAATTTTGGAAAAAATTCAAATAAATTTTCTCTAAAAAATTAATATTAGAACCGACCCGACCCACAACCCACACCAGCGTCCAGCTGGACAGACGGCGGCGCGCGCGAGTGGTGGTTTGGGTTAAGGTTTCATTTGTCTATAACTCCTCCCTTCTACAAACTTGGGGTGCCCATTGGGGCCCAACCCAAGTTAGTACACCAAGAGCTTATATACTCACAAAAGCTCTCTTAAAGTTTCAATAAGGGACAACCCATTTCAAGGAAACCTACATTTACTTCTTTAATTGTCCATTCTACGAACTCGAAAATGACATCAACTTCTCATTCGCTCATAAATGATTTTGACGAACCGTCTTCACTGTGTGACTTGCCATGCGACAATGAACACGTCACCTGTTCAAACCCACCTCAAAAAACATGTGAACCCCATTTAATTTTTGAATTCAAAATTGACCCAAAATAAATTTACAAAAACCAATTTTTCAATAGTGGGAAAGACAGAAGATTTTCTATTTTTAAATTCTTCTTTCTCTATCTCTCTCAATATAATAAATTCACAAATGTCAAGATACCATAATCTCGACATTTGTGTTTTGAAAAACAGCAGACAGATTTGGGGACAAGTAGTCTCCTCAAATAAATGAGCTGTGGTGGGTATGGGAGGGTTGTCCTGTTGTGCAGCTCATACTATTGTGCTCAAAGAAAATTTAAGTACTTTCTATTAATGTGATCTACTTGTGTATGACACTCTTTGCCGCACAACACGTATCTACCATTATTTATTTATTTATTATAAACTATATTTTATAATAAGGTAATGTATCAAGCTGGTTAACAATTAGCTTAAAGTAAATTAAATTCCATTTGAAAATTGAATATTTTAGTTGCCTTTCAAACTTTAATATCAATAATTTAAAAGTTTAATTGTTTAAATTGATAGTTTAATGGGTGAAGTGACATAAGTATGATATGAGCAGTGATTATGAAATTAACGGCTTAAAATTTTTTGTAATAATTTTAAGGGATTTGGTCAAAACCCCCTCATAATCAAACTTTAATACATTAAAGACGAATACAAAAACATTTCTTTAAAAAGTCTAACACATATCACTATTATCAAAATATTAAACTTTAGGGTAATGCTATAGTGTGCAACTTACACCTTACACCTTTTTGTGTTCACTTACACCTTACACTTACACCTTTTTTACCTTGCACTTACACCTTTTGTGTAAGTGGCACATGGTGTGCAACTTATACATTTTATTTATACCTTCCACTTACACCTTACACCTTACACCTTACACTTACACCTTACACTTACACCTTTTGTGTGAGTGGCACATGGTGTGCAACCCACTTACACCTTTTGTGGGTTGCACACCTAAGAAAACTCCTAAACTTTAAAATAATATAACTTTTGATGTAATTTAATAAAATTAGTATTTTAAGAATTCTCTCATCAAGATCTATCAAATAAGATCCATGTTGACTATGAAATTCTTTTTTAAAAAATTATTACCGTTTAAATTGATGTAAACAATAATAGTAACATGTTACTCTATTTGACAGTAACATGTTACTCTTTCTCACAGTAAGATGTTTTATTTGACAGTAACATGTTACTCAATATTGTCCAAGAAAAAAAAAAGAAGATAATTTACATTGGCCTTGCTCAAGTATGTGTTTTCTCCTTACGCTATGTTTGGTTAGGAGATTTGAGGAATAATTTGGAAAGAAAAATGGAAAAAGGAAGGTGAAATGTGAATAAATTATATCTATATAATAAGGGAGGAAGGTTATTGAAAATGTATAAAATGTATGTGAGATACATTTCATTTTAAGGGCTCAGATCAATTGTGATACACATCAATGGTTGAGATTTTGCTTCAATTCCCGCCCAAACACTCGGTGCTCTCTCCTACCTACCCACGTCTCCTTCCCTATTCCATCTTTATCTCTTCTCTGTTGCACGTCTCCTTCTCTCTCACCCGATCTCTGTCTTTCCCCCTCTTCCCCCACCCTTCTGCTCGCTGCCTCTCCTCCTCCACCCGATCTCTGCCTCTCGTTGCCTCTCCCCCCACCCTTTCGCCTGCTCGCTGCCTCTCTCCCTCCACCCGATCTCTGCCTCTCGCTGCCTTTCCCCTCACCCTTTCGCAAACTGGGTTTCCGATTAAGAACCGCGATACCTTTCTGAACCTCGATTGGAGCTCTCCGGTAGAGCTACTTCAGAGCTACACCAAACCTGAGTCTTCTGTCTGTGCAAGGTAATATTTCTATCTCTATATCTTTCAATTGATCTACTGTTAATTTATGAGTTCTGAGTTCTAAGGTCTTTTATCAGATCCCTATTTTTCTACTATTTTTTGTCACTTTCTCGCGATTTCTTGGGCTGTTCTGCGTTCTCTCTATCGGGCTGTGAACAGGTTATTTTAGGGTTGTGAACAGGTTATTCAAATGTTGGTTTCAGGTTATTCAAACAATCTGCTCTATTTTTATTTTGTCTCTATGATTTAAAACTTCTTAGTTGAATGTTTATATAAATTTTCTGAATATTATGACAACCAAAACTATTCCTTTAACATAAACAGAGTGATACACAGAGTGATTAATCTTCAGAATTATTTTGGGATTAATTTTCTGAATGTTTATATAAACAAAGAGGCATTTGGATTAATTTTCTGAATGTTTCTGAATTTTTATTTTTATATACAGAGTGATACACAAAGTGATACACAGAGGCATTTGGATGTCTAGGGCTCTATCTAATCTAAGGTGGTTGTGGTGGTTAATGTTTTTTGTTTTTTGTTTTTTGTCAACAACTCATGTCAAGATACTTGCCATTGAAAATGAAAGCATCAAATTCATGTAAATTGGTGTTGTGTGTGTAAGAAAGATCGGAAATTTGTCAGTCACCTCATTCATTGTGAGGTGGCTGAGTAGATTTATGATCTTTGGTTCTAGAGATGTTTGTTACAATGTGTTCCCCAAGAATTTGTTGGAGTTGTTACATACTTAGAGGGAAGAGAGGATGTGCAAGAGAAGGGAAATGGAATGGCTTTTGGTGCCTTTATCCTTGATGTCAATCATTTGGGGAGAGCCAAATAAGACTACCTTTTTTGTATTGGAATGCCCTATCTTTTGATTGAAGATAAGTTTCTTACTTTTCTATAGTTGGTTCTGAGGTAATTTTGATCTGTTTGGATTTTGTAGAGGTTTTGAGTGATTGATGTATAGGTTATTTGGTTTGTTTTGTAACCCCTATCTAGTGTACACGAGCGGTACTCACTTGGTGCCTTTTGTTTAATATAAAT
This sequence comes from Camellia japonica, assembly GCA_030407325.1. Taxonomy (NCBI): domain Eukaryota; kingdom Viridiplantae; phylum Streptophyta; class Magnoliopsida; order Ericales; family Theaceae; genus Camellia; species Camellia japonica. Next base: position 140,912,857 of record JAPPVO010000013.1, read on the forward strand.
ATTTCACTCATCAAAAAAATATCGATGTTTGAAACCTGCTGCAAGCCTCGAGAGAAAGGTAAAAGACGGAGGAGATGGAAGTGGTGAGCCAGCAATAATGGTGTTTGTTGTTGGAGTGAAGTCATGATTGTGGCTGATTTCGTAATGTTAGGGTCAGAAGAAAAAAAAAATAAAAAATGAGTGAGGGTTAAGAATAAATTACAAAAGAAAAATAAATTAGTGAAAGTGAGAGGGTGGTGTGGTGTCAGGCAACAGTGGTGGGCTTTGGTGAAAATCAGAGGGCTGAGGAAGGAAACAAATATTTTTTTTTTGATTTCTTATAACTGGGTTTGGTGGAGATATGTATGTATGTACGTATGTATTACAGCTTTAGTTGAGACTGGTATAGTATGGTGCCTATAACGTGCGGTGGTAATTGTGGGATAGACATCAAGATTAATTTTCTGAATGTTTATATAAACAAAGAGCCCTAGACATCCAAGTATGATTAATTTTCTGAATGTTTCTGAATTTTTATTTTGGGATTAATCTTCAGAAATAGGTTATGTTATGTTATGATAAACAGAGTGATAAACAGGATTAATCTTCAGAATTATGTAAACAAATTATGTTAAGTTAAAGGAATACTTCTTAGTTGAATGTTTTGGTGGTCATAGGTTATGTTAAAGGAATAGTTTTGGTGGATATAGCAACCATGGTTTAAAGGAATATTATGAAAATATTCAAAGTTTGATTTTTTTTTTTTGTATTCAAACAATCTGCCTTATTTTTACAATCTGCTTTATTTTTGTATTCAAACAATCTGCTCTAGATATTCAAAAAAAGGTGAATATGTTAGCCAAAGTTGAACCCCGTTATAGAATATCTGGTTCAATATGTTAGCCAAACAATCTGCTCTAGATATTCAAAAAAACAATCTCAGGATTAATCTTTGCACCTCTTTATTTTTTTCCAAACTTATAATATGTTAGCCATCAATATATAAATACAATTAATTAATTAATACCACTAAGAAATTTAATTCACAACCTTAATACAAGCTATTGCAACCGACTCCAAGGTAAGGCTATTCATGCGCAATTGCATTAAGTTTGAATTGCAAAAATAAATGCCAATTGGTTATTACTGTGTTTTATTTTTTTTGTCTAATCTCTATTTAACTGGGTATAGTTTCCTTCTCTTTGGCTTCACTTCATTTGTATCATATAAATTTTGTGTGTTCAAATAAAGACACTTGCCAACATACAAATATTCATAAACTTAAATTTCAATTTCTATTTTCCCTCTGCTGCTCTCCAGCCCTGTTCTTCTTCTTCATACCCTCGCTCCCGAAACTGCGCTCTCCAGGTAAGATCACTCTTTCATTTTATGTGGTGACTATGTACTAGATTTTATTTGTTTATAGATTAAACTATTTTCCAGCGTATTTGTAGAATCTAACAACTTTCTCCTTGATAGCTTTACATTCCACCAATGTTGCCTTGCTCATCAGAAATGTTGAGAATTTTGTTACTCATCATATGAGAAGCCACTTTCTTATAAAAAAAAAGCTTAGAATACTGTCACCTAAGCAAGCCGCTGCACTCTTGATCTTGTGTCATTTAAATTTTTCTTTAGCAGTAGGCAAATCAATGTAATTTGCCAAACCTTCTTTCTTAGCTAAATGCATCTCCTCGTCGAGAGGATTGTTGTGACACCTTTGCTGCAACTTATGAGGAGTATCTTTTGCTTCCGGAACTTTGGCAGAGATACCACTATAGAATATCTGGTTCAATTATTTCAAAACGGGCTTCAATCTTTTCAGTTTCAAAGACAGCTTCAACATTGCAGATCCTTAACTGCTATTTCTGGAGATTGTTTTCTTCGTAATTATATATATGATTTCAGCACTTGCTGATATGGAAATTCTGTATCTTTTTATCATATTCCAGGTTATGTATTTCCTTTTACCTTTTCACATAGTGGTAATCGTCTCTTTACCTATAGGCTTTTATTTTTTATTTTTCTTCTTCTTCTTTTATATCATTTCGTGCATTTTAATCTTAATATTATTTAAAGTTTGGTAGGCTTATATGCCACCAAACTGGGTTCCATTTAAAAAAAAAAAATTGGTGGGTTTGGATCCGGATCAACATTCTTTATTTGTTTATAGATTTTTAAATTGAATGTTTAAACAGTAATGCTAGGTTTCAGGAAAGGGCCTCAGGAAAAACTTCAGGAAAATTATCTTACCGGTAAGAGAATTATCTTACCGGTAAGAGACCCATCACGCTTCATTTTTTTCCTTTGACGTGATGGGTCTCTTACCGGTAAGATAATTCTCTTACCAGTAAGATAATTTTCCTGAAGCTTTTCCTGAAGCCCTTTTCTTTGAAGCCTACCATTATTAATGTTTAAATTTAGGGAATCACTATCCTCAATTGGGATAGTAATCCCATTAAATATGTTATCATACACTTGAGCCACACCAAATCACAGAAGTATCCACGAATCCCGTTTTGATTTATGGGTGGGAAATTGGTGGGTTTGGCGTTTTCCACCCATAAATCACAATACCGGTCCGAAATGGAGTACTTGGGTTATGTGTAGAATTGTGGATACTTTTCTCAAGGTTTCAAATATTTTCCCGAGTATCACTATAATTTTCCCAACATGAGAGTTAGGCTACACTATACTACCCAAAAAAATAAAATTGAATAATTTGAGATGTTCTAATCTGTTCAAACACGCGTCTATTGTTGTGGAACTTTTCTCCAACATGTAACCTTCTGATGAAAACAATTTTGTTGAATGATAGAATTTATGAGTGTGCATTGTATTTTTTGTAATCAATTTCTTAGTCGCTACCATTTCTACATTCAAAAACTACTCTCTTTTTTTGTCTCTAAAAAATAAAAAATTAAATGATGAGCTTATTTGAGATTCTACTACTCTCTCTCTCTTACCCAATTCGAAAACAACCTCTCCAGAATAGAATGATTATGTAGTTTTCTCTGTATGGTATATTTCTATTTGGTATTTTTTTCATTTTTTTTCTCCTATTAAATTTTTTTTGTCCTATTAAATAGTGTTGGATTAAATTTAAATAGTGTTGGGATTAAATATATTTTGATAACTGCATTTTAATCTTAATATTATTTACACCGTGCCTTTAGGCACGGGCATACGCTAGTATATCTATATTTCACTTAGTTTCACACACCTTTTTCCTTCTTTTTTTTCCAAATCTATTCTCAAATCTCTCAACTAAACACAACATTAGGAGGTTTATAAAGTAAAATAAATTAGACTGTTATTTTATCAAATAAAGATTTAATGGAGAAATTTTAGCTAAATTTCTCATAACTTTGTTGACGAAAAGTTATTTAATGCTTTATTCGGTAGTATTGCATATTTATGTCATTTTTTAGACCAATTATGTATTTTTAAAATTTATGAATGACACAATATGACTCACTTTTAAATAGATAAATAAACAATTTCACCTAATACATTTGACCACTAAATACAAAAATTTTCACCTAATAAAAAATGGACACTACTAGTTCAATTTATCATATTTGTCATTAAAAAAATGTATACTTTTTGAAATTTTTATTGATAAATCTTATTTAGAAGTGTTCTAATCCAAGAAGTTCATGAAGAAATTTTTCAACCCACTTTTAGTCTCATGTATGTATATTTTTATTCCAGAAAATATTTTTTCTTGACTTACACTATTTTTTTAGACTCTTATGCCCTTATATTTAATGTTGATATTTAATATCTCTAAACCCTAAACCAAAAAAGCTCCATTTTCATCAAACTTTAATGTTGATATTTAATGTCCCTAAACCCTAAAACCAAAAAGCTCCATTTTCATCAAACTTATTAAAAAAACTGATAATCTTATAAAATGGACACATTTCCGGAAAGTTCTTTAATGGCTTCAACACCCTGAGTATTCTCTCTCATCTGATGTGAACGTTCACAATACCTTTCCGAAAAATTCTCTCTCATCTAATATAGTGATGTGAACTTCACAACATGTGAACATTCTTATTTTTAAGCAGTGATAATAAGTTATATTCCTCCTTTTTGTGATTGTGATTACTATTGGTGATTACTATTGATAATGACAATCAACATTAAATATCAGCATCATGTAATTGACAACACATAATGTAATTGCCCCTTTTTATTATGAACATTCACGTCATGTTTATATTCAAATAAAAGTTGAGGATTGTGGCTGTGTAATTTGATGCAATGCTAATGTGAATCTTAACATCACCTTTATCACAACATCATCTGATGTGAAAATTCACACGTCATGTTTATATTCAAATGAAAGTTGAGGCTTGTGGTTGTGTAATTTGATGCAATGCTAATATGAACCTTAACATCACCTTTATCACAACATCATCTGGTGTGAACATTCATATTCACGTCATCTAATGTGAACATTCACGTCATCACGTACAGTCATATTTATATTCAAGTGAAAGTTGAGGCTTGTGGTTATGTAATTTGATGCAATGTTGATGTGAACCTTAACATCACCTTTATCACAACGTCATATGATGTGAACATTCACATTCACGTCATCTAATGTGATCAAGTTATCTACCTGTAGCTCAAATGCCACTACCTTCGCAGCCACCTTCCACAGTGCAACTCAAATGAAAATTGATTAATACATTTAATATCACAACATTACAATCAACAACTGTCATGTTAAGATGTAATAATATGTCATAATATCATCTAATTTATTTCTATTCAGAAAATGTTCTTTGTTTCTCGTCTTTTGTATTTGTTGAGACGGATGATATATTTTCTAAAAAAGAAAAGAATAAAAAGATAGTTTTGTTTTTAAAAAGATTATTGTACAGTACATTAATTCACTTGAATTGATAGTTTGATATCTATCTTTGATCACTTTTTTTTTTCCTCTCTCTATCCTCACTATACATTTAAATAATGTCATTTTTCTAAATATTTTTCATGTGAAAATGTTTTGTATAATGAATTTTAAAAAGTATGCCTAAAAATTAAAACTCAACACATTTTAAATTCTTAATAATTTTTTAAATATTTTTTTTCTAAGCAGACCATCTCAATATAAGGATAACTATTGAGGTTCTCTCTTATTTTTTATTTTTTCCATTTGAGTGCCTACAATATCATTGATTTGTATTAAATTGGTAATTCGACAAGTATAAAATAATATAACATAGGCTCACAATTTAATTATATGCTTAAAATTATTTTCAATTGACTTTTGACCAAATCTATTTGTTAGTAGAATTATATAAAATCGGTAAATCATTTAGAAAATATTTCTCAAAGAATTGGTAGATTTTCAACCCAAAATTATTAAGTTTGACAAAATATTGCATAAGAATGAAAGTAGAGATGGTGTGCCATGTTTTTCTCTTTCCTTTTCTCCTTATTATTATTATAAGAAAAATATTTGAAAGCTCTAATTGAGCATTCCTAGTCCACCCACAATGACATGGAATGACCATATGAAAAGGGACTCACACTCCTCATTCCTCCGCTCTCTATCTCTCTCTATTCTCTCTCTTCTATCTCATTAGAGGTCAATATGGAGATGATACATTAGGGGATGTAGCACCACTCTTATTATTGAGTCTCACGAATTAGAGGTCAGCATGGCATGATATATTGGGGGATGTAGCACCACTCTTATTGTAACGCCCCCCTGTAGACACCCCATTTTTGACCGTCCTCAAGACTTGGACGTCACCGTTGGAACACTCGGTGATCATCCATGTTCGTGTTTGTCTTGAGTTCCTGGAGGTCTCGGCTACGCGCCTTGTCTCAGGATCTCTCGACTCGACTGTTTTGTGTTTGGTTTGGCACCAAACACTTGTGTTTTGCCTTTGAGAGGTAGGGTAGGGCTTGTAGACCATCCCCACCCATCACCGGCCATCGGCTTGAGGCCATCGGCTTTGTTTTGTAGCCACAAGCCAAATGTTTGGCTGGTCGGCACTATAGATGGCTGGCCGGCTATCTTTTTTTGGTCAATTGCATCTTTGGCCGGCCGACTACTGTGCATCTACTTTTGCAGATATTTTCTCACAGCTGGCATGCATTTGGCTCCCCTCCATACACGTGTATGGAGGGATCTCCTTCTATTTAGCTTCCTTTGGAAGCTTTACAAGATGGAATTGTCTATAAGAGGAGCTTCTTCTCTCTTGCATCAGAGGTTAGACATTTTAGACAACATTTTTTAGGGTTTGAGTTCTAGGGTTAGGGTTTGCTCATATCCTATCTCCATATCTCTCTCTTGTGTGTGTTTTAGGCTTAGATTTGCACACAAGCACCCACCATCACACCTTTTCTTGGAGCTGAGGCCTTTGAGGGTTGATTTTAGAGTTTTGGAGCTGGTTTCAACCTAAAGAAGCTGCTGGAGCTCCATTGTTGAAGAAGGTCTACAAGGGTAACCACTTTTCCCTTTTATTCCCCATTTTTGCATTGCATTTTTGTCTACCTTATAACTGTTTTTGAGCTTTGTGTATAACATATAAAAGTTTTGTTTTTTAGTGCTCTAAATAGTTGGTTAAGGTTGCTTTAAGCTTTAGGGTTGTTTGACCCCTCTTTGTGTTTGGGCCTCCTCACCACTGAAATCTTGAGAGATTTCAGAGGTGAGGATGGTGCCTTGAGGTCCTAGGAAGGAGAGGGCCACCCCCTCTCCCTATTGTCCATGAAAAGGACCATTTTTGCCTCTTGAGGGAGCACCATGTTTAAGTGTATGTTGGCCATGCCTTAGCTGATTTTCATGCTTATTATGTTATAATATAGCATTGTATTGAGTTGGTTTTGGTACACCATCCTTGCTTAGCATACATGCCTTGTAATGCCATTTTGTTGCCTTAATATGCATCTAGGTTTTAGCCCCTGTTCAAGCATGTTTTAGGCCTAGCTTTGTGAAGCTTTCATGTTTATTTTGCCATGTTTAAGGTCTATCCTTGGCTGTTTTGGTCGACCAAGGCTTGCATTGCATAGCTCCTTTGCATTTTGGCTTGTTAGCCTTAAGTTTTGGACCATTGTTGCATGTTTAGCCTATCTTGTTTGCTTGGTTTGGCACCATGTTCTTGCATGATTTTTAGAGCTTAATGCATGCCATTTGTCCATGTTTAGCCTCTCTTAAGTGTGCTTGGGAATTGCTCTTTAATGTTTGAATGTTGGTCCATGTTTTCATGCATGTTTGTGTGTCAATTAGTCCTCATTCCATAGCATCTTGGCCACTGATTTTGGCATGCTTGAGAGCTACCCATGTTAGTTTAAGTCCATCTTTGCATGTTGTTGCATGCTAGTTAGGTTATATGTTGTTACATGCTTGCCTATTCTCACATGTTGACACATGTTTGCATATTGCACGTTCACATGCTCATGTTGCATGCTTAGCTTGCATGTTTAGGTTGCATATCATAGCATGCATCTCTTGCCTCTTGAATTGATTATGATAGAGGTTGGGGCCCATTATTTGTTTTGTGCATTTCATTCCATATTGAAATTGCACATTTTGACTCTTTGGCCATCATGCATGGAAATGCGTGATTGGTGGCCCGAGAGCCAAAGACCATCCTCCTTTGAGTCATGAATATGATAAGGAGGGTGGTGGTGCAAACATTGCTTTGGAAATGCATTGACATGCCTTGTTTGCCCTCTGCTGCTGTCAAACAGGTTTCTGCAGGAAGATTTGGCTGGCCGGCCATCTACAGTGCCGACCGGCCATCCATTGGTGGCCGATGGATTAATAAGTGGCCGGTGAGTATTCCCCATGGCCGGTGGCCATTCCTCTTAGCTGGTGGCACTCCACAGTGTTCATGGAAGCATCCCTGGGACTTGCACAATTTTCAGAGGAGCAGAGCAGGGAAAACAGAGGCAACTTGTGCATGGCAGTGGCTTTCCGGGCGGAGCCGAGCGCGCATTGCATTGAGCCCTCTTCCCAAGGCCTTTTATTGCTTTAATAGTTTAATTAATTTGTCGATTAGCTAAGGGTTTTGTAATATTTAATTAGCTAAGGCAGTTAATTATTTATTCGGTTTGTATTATTATTCGGTCCCTCCGAGTGAGGGCATATTTGTAATAAGTGTGGGTACGTGTGTGCATGTCTTCCAACTCCCACTTCTTTCTCCCTTTTACTTACCTGCTTTGATGGTTAGTATTAGGACATATTTAAATTAGCATACCATATGTTATGCATGCGTGCATCCATACATTTGTCTTACATGCACCGGGCTTGGCACATCATGCGAACTGCACTTGTATTTCAATTCTAAGTTGAGTACTTGTTAGTTGCAGCATTTCACATGCCATCTTTAGGATAGCCGAGCCTATTCTAGTTGCATCATGTATGTGTTACATTAGCCATCTTAACATGAACTAGGATCATGCATATGATTACTAACTAGTTTCTGTTTTGGTTTGGAGTACTAGGTAAGCTTTTATGCTTTAGCATACCGCATGCGTGTGAGTGTTGCCATAATTGCATGATTACCATGAGGCTAGTTGCTTATGTGATATAATTGCTTGAATGCCTGTGGATGGAGGTTGAATTACCTAAATTGGAATAATGCATTAAAACTGTGAGTTTTAAGCCCACTAGATAGTGGCAAAACCATCTTTTCTAAAAGCCCACTCGAGGGTGGCAAAACCTGCATTTTAGCCTACTTGCGAGTAGCAAACCGTTTTTCAAAACAACTGTGAAATGTTTTGTTCCAATTTAGGCGATTTGGTCTATACTTGTTTGCTGTGTGCATAACATAGTAATTCTAGGCTAATAATCGGAATAAGAACATATAACGTTTTCAAAAACGAATATCACGGTTAATAGAGGCTGATCTTCGGATCGGGCGAGAGGGGGTGCTCATAGCTGACCTTCCCCAATCGTACCCAAGTTCCCGAGCCGAGGCAACTTTGGTGATGACGGACACGTGGCCTTTGGCACCGAGTCAAGGTTTCCTAAATTCCCCCATAAAAAATATTTAGGTGGCGACTCTGTATCTGGCAAAGCAGTCCATGTTTGGCACTTCTTTCAAAAATCTGTTTTCTCAAAACGATTTGCCGGATTTGGACTCTTTGGTTCAAGATTTAGAACCGTGACAAAACGAGAGTCCGAACTGTGGCGCGAGGTCCCCCGCGGAGGTCTACACCCCCATTTTCGTGCCCAAATGGTAATACAATAGTCATGGCTCTTTAAAGTAAAACTGATAACCAATCCTCATACTTGCATTACATGATGTACGTAGTCTTCATGCGATATTACAATTAATCCAACAACCATTAATTAAACAACAAATACCCCCAAGGGTTTACAAGTTCCAAGGCCTGAGCCTGGTTACACAAAACGGTTATTCAAACCCACACATACAAGCCCTTGGCTTACAGTCAGAGTCACAGCTTATGAGCACATTATGCTCTCAGCACACACTTCCACGCCTTCAGTTAGGCGGAATCACCACATCCTTTCCTGCACAAAAATCCCGTAGGGTGAGCATAAAGCCCAGTAGAGAATTCTTAACAAAGTATATACATTTTATACAAGTCTCAAGAAATGGAACGCTTATGCCATGGCATGCCTTTTTGAGAATAAAACACACTTTCATCTTTTGAAAACCAACACGCTCAATGATGTCATGCCATTTCAACTGCTCAAAATTTATCACATTTTATTCGAGGGGCGGTAAATACAACTCCGATAATCCCTAGGTTGGTGACTACAAGTAGACTATACAAGTGCTACCAAATTGTCATTTTTACCAGTATCATCTAGAGGGCTCGACACCCATACTCTGTCATTTTTACCAGTATCAACTGGAAGGCTCGACACCTATCATTTATCAGTTTTACCAGTAACAACTGGAAGGCTCGACACCTATCATCTACACCACCTGTCAAGACTTACCACCGTATTTGCCCCAAAATCATTTCATGAAAACTCATTTCTCAACATTCTTTTCTCAATGCAAGTTTTCAAAATCAACTTTCAAAGTTCAATGTAATCAAATGAATTGATAAGCCAATGCAACAATAATCAATACATTACAACAACTCTTCCATTTCCAATTCTTCCACACAATACCACCATTGTGATCAAAATTCCCATTTCTCCTTTCAATGTAATTTCACAAGATAAATAAATATTTTTATTTCAATTAATCCAAGGGATAACATAATTCCCACATTTCAAACATTTTCAAAAACTTAATCATTTCAAGACTAAATCAACATTTTGAATAACAATTTTCAAAATGAACAACAACTCTCGTGCTTCTCAAAATTTATCATTTATACAATATAAACAAGAAAATTTTCAAACATCACTTATTTTGGCATTCAAAATAACTATAACAATATCAACCATAGATTTTCGACTTCTTGTTTAAAAATCTCCCATTTCTAGGTTTTCTCACCAAAACCATCTATCTTCAAACATTTGAGAAAATCTCACCAAAATCCTCTTTCTTTAATCAACATAGTTTAAAACCCCCAATTTGTATCTCAAAGCATCAAATAGTAAACCCACTTTGAAAATCACTCTTTTTCTTGAATCAACCACTAATTTTCAAAACAAATCAAAGGATGATTTTGAAAATCATCTTGATCTTGCAAAAACATATATATAACTCAAAGAAAATCCTTACCTCAAGTTTGACAAAGAAACGAGTTGAAAACCCCAAATTCAACGACGATGAAATTCGATCTCCACCGCACACAACGTAACCCTCGCCTAGATAACCGACTTTGGTGAAGAATTTAGGTCTAAATCCCAATGGATTTGGAGAAATCAAAGAGAGAAAATGACTTCTAGAGAGAGAAACTCCAGATCTAGAATTTTGAAGAGTTTTAGAGAGAGAGAGAGAGAAGACTGAAAAAGTGATCTGAAATATCAGATTCACGAACTGATATAACGTGGTCCGCTCGAGCGTGGAAAGCCCCGCTCAAGCGTCAAATACACTAACCAGTACTTTTGCAGACAGGTCAAACTTTTGAGACCAAACATTCTCCGCTCGAGCGCATAAATGGCCGCTCGAGCGGACAAGCAACTTCGAATGCATTTTACATTTTTGTTTTGAGGGGCGCTGCCCCTCAACCCCGCCAAGGGGTGCTGCCCCCTAGACCCCCATGAGCTGACCGGGCAGCTCGACCCCCGACCGGCCCAATCGAAGTAGCAAAACATGAAAGAAGGATCGAAACCGGGATCGCTACACTTATTATTGAGTCTCATGAATATAGGTTTGTTAAGGAAAAATAGCCTAAATAAATTTATATATATATATATGAATATTGAAAAGTACGAAAAAATTTCTATTTAAATTCTACTATATGATTCTCAGCATTCAACTTGTTAAAAACTACACCAAACAGACTAGTAATAGTCTTCAATTGGAAAAGACTTAGCATTTGTTGTATTTAGTTTGGGATATAAAATCATGCGATTAAACTATGGCCTATTTTAGGAAGTTGATTGGAAGTTAGTTTTTTTGATTTTTTGAAATCACATCACTTTTCTATTTTTTTATATTTTTTTTAAAAGAAGTCAAAAAAATTAATTTTTAACTTACTTTCCAAAATAGACTTTTGTCGAGTCAATTCTAAATTCCAACTTCAGATATAAAAATGAGTCTTTGAATTGACAATTTTCTCATGCTTTATATTTAATAAGACTATTGAGTCTCATGAGGGAATGTGATACAAAATTAACCGACTAAAAAGGTTCAGATTAGTAGATTAAAAGACCTCAATACTCTCAAATTATGATCATTACACCATGTTATCTACAAGTCTCTTTGTTACAATTTCTAGCAAGTTCAACTATTTTTAATAATCAACTTCTTTTAAAAATTATTCAAGTTTATTTCTGTCTCATAAACTATAAAAGCTGCACTAATTATTTGACACAAATTTTTTAAATTATTATTATATATATATATATATATATAAACAATTTCATAAACTATACCAAACAATCTTGGGGGTGTTTGTTTGGTGGGATTAATGTATGGGATTAGACTCCATGTCTAACAAAGTGGATAATCCAATGTTTGGTTAAAAAAGTGAAGGCCGAACTAATAGTCCGGTCGAACTAGTAATCCATAATATATGGGATAACTTATGGAAGTGTGGGATAGAAATGGGAGGACTTAGCCAACTTCTAAATTAGTTAGTTAAATGATGAAATTAACCCTTAAGTATATATATAAAATTTATTTGGGTATATTATACTTACTTCCCCTGAGGTTTCTGACAAATACAGAGACCTAGTTTCAATAATTACAGTAACTTCCCCTACTTTATTTGACAATGTCAAGATTCTCCCATTTTTTCACTCCCATTTACACACTTCATAGAATTTGCTGATGTCATCAAAGCTAAACACTAAAATGCCTATAATGCTGTAATAACCCTTGTTACTGATCACTGATCAATACTGATTACTGCTAAATTAAGACTGATTATGACTGATAATTGAATTGATCGAAATACTGCACTGACTGATTGAAAACTGAAACTGATTGATTGACCGTATCTGTTTAAATGCATTTCCTATCTGTTGCCTGTTTAATTATCTTTATGTTTTTAAGTTCAAACTGCAATTTGAAGGCCTTATCGGCGTCCGAATTCGAAATTGACTAATGTTTTATAATCGTCATAATTTTTGTGAATTTATGGTGTACTTATCTGAAAACTGATTAGGTATGATTAAATTAGATTAAATATTGATCAATTGCATAGTTGGCCTTATTTACCATAAAGCCATTAAGTGGGCCACTTAGTCTAATATATATTTGAGCCTTTAATCACTTAGGCAACATTTTGCTCAGCTCATTTCATGTTCATAACCGACCATAGAGAGAGAGAGGGAGAGAATTAAGAGAGAATTGAACTCAACTTGTTGATTTAGCTTGGAACTTAAAGGAATTGAAGTATAGGTTGCCAAATTGAGCTTCTAGCCTTGCATTGGAGACTTAAGGTAGATCATTAACCTTCTTTATTGTGCATTTGAACTTATTCTTGCTTAATTCATGGATCTTTAGTGATTTAAGGCTTGAATTGGTTCAATAGTGTTGAATTGGAGCTCAATTGTTGCATGCATGTGCATATTGACAAGTTTTGAGTTGTGATTCATCATTCCTCACATGCATGTTCATAATATTGTTATAGTTCATGTTGTCATCATGTTTTTGTAAGGTATGAGCTCATTAGAGCATGTTTTGAGCATGAAAGTTGTTTAAAGTTCATGCATGTCATGCTTGAAGATTGTTCATGGAAATTGGTTTGAAAATGAGTTTAATTGAAACACCCTTGGGCCTTGATTTCTCAAATTAAGCTTTGAAACATGTCATTCTATGTGTTTTCAAGTATTTCCCAGAAAATTAGCCCAAGAGGATCGGTTTTAGTGCATCAAAACTTGATTTTGAGCTTGGGACTCAAATCTGGAATTTCCAGATTTTGGTCGTCCGCTCGAGCGGGGGAAGTGCCGCTCGAGCGGGAAATTCGAGCTCCCAGCATCTTGCACTGTTCATCAATCCGCTCGAGCGAAAGAATGTACGCTCGAGCGGACGTCGAGCGGGAATTTCACCTATCTAGTACTTTTTGGTCCGCTCGAGCGGGGAAGTTGACGCTCGAGCGGGTCCCTTTGTTTGCATGTCCGCTCGAGCGGGGAAACCTGCGCTCGAGCGGGGCTCTGTTTCACTGAAAATTCTGACAATGTTTTTTGAACACATCTTTGCATCCTCATCCCATCCTAGGCATTCTTAGGCCTAGTTTAAGACATCTTACTGAGGATATAGATGTAGAACACACCAATGCAAATTAGGGATTAAATTATTATCTTACCCAACTGTGTAACTTAGTGTGTGTTCAATCTGTTAACTGTTTAGGGTTGGCATTCCAGGGAGACGCGCTTTAGCTAACTGTAGCTCAGAACTCTGTGAGTAACAACTGTGTAAAGATATGTTCAAAGATGAATATTTTCTGACCGTTAATTGAACTGTTTTCTGAATTGCTTACCGTTAATTGACTGAATGTATATCCTATATTCTGAAATGTATTGTGGCATCCTTAGCAACTACTGTTTACTGTTACTGCTACCGTTACAGAGATCTCTGTCGGTTCCCTCGTTGGAACCACTACTGTTTACTGATTGATGGCCATCATTTACTGTTCGGTCTTTTAAGACCCACTATTTACTGTACTGTTATGCTAATGGATGTACCACATATGACTGAATGACTGATATACTTAATTAATGAACTGTTTTCGTTACTGTAAGGACATTCATTCTAAACCTCTTTACGCATTATGTTATTCACTGGGCTTTAGCTCACTGTTTATATATATATATGTAGGTGCTCAGCCACCAGACCGGAGCTAGGAGCATGGGTTAGACTCCAGTTTTGTCAAGCCAGCCTACGTGCCTCACTGCGAGGTTCCGAGCCTGTCATGTTTAGGCTTAGGGGTGTTTTAGTCTTCCCCCTTCTGTACTGTTTTGTTTACTGTATAAACTGTACTGTTTAATAGGGATTAAGCCCCCGATCTGACTGACTGGATATATATTGTACATACTGTTTTGTACTGTTTACATATGTGTATGAAAAATCTTTTTGGCATACAGATTGTCACAGCTCATTGGACATTGTTTATTTACTGTATTGGCTTCCGCCATGCCCTTGTACTCTGTTTTACTGTTTTACTGTTAAGAGGCCTTCGGTAATCTTGTATTACTGGCCGGTTACGGTACTAAACCCATAGGGGCGGGTTTGGGCCGTGATAGAGTGGTATCAGAGCGATACTTAACCACGAGTTATACCGCACACACGTGTCCAAATGAGCTATAGGATGTCCTAGAAAAGTGATTAGGGCATTACATAAGCATGAAAAGTGTGTGATTGTGACATGACTGAATATCTGCTAATGTGATAAACTATTTAAGTATGCAACTGTTTATGTTTATAATTGCTATAATTGCTTATAGTGAAATGGATAATGCAAAACTGCGAATGAATCTGAATCCTCATCCATTGAGGCAAGAATGGCCAGAATAGAAAGAATGATAGAACTAATAACTGCAAGATTAGAGCAACAACAGAATCCACAGCCCCCACCTCCTCCTCCGGTACAGCCGGAACCGAATGTGAATGTTAATGATGGGGACATAATTGCTCTCACCCATAAATTTAGCAAAATGAAACCATCCTTTCAGGGAGGCCTTGAACCGCTAAAGGCTGAAGCTTGGGTGCTTGAAACAGAGAAGTTATTTGAAGTGTTTCTGTGCTCGGAAGCAAATAAAGTGTTGTCAGCTACCTTCACCTTGCAAGAAGAGGCCAGAAGGTGGTGGATGCTGATCCGTGACACCAACACTGTAGTGACTTGGGCTCAGTTTAAGGAGTCCTTCTTTGAGAAATATTTCCCCCAGTGTGTCAGGGACAGAAAAGTGACTGAATTTGAACAACTGAGACAGGGCACAATGTCTGTTGCCGAATATGAAACAAAGTTCACCGAGCTTGCTAGATATACACCACATATGGTGGATTCCGACTACAAGAAGGCCAGAAAGTTTGAGGGTGGCCTTAATGTGGCAATACTGGACAGAATAAGTGTTCTAAAGCTACCGACCTTTGTAGGTGTTCTTGACCGAGCATTGATGGCCGAGTCGAACATCGAAGCAGTGAAGCAATCTGAGACACCCGCTTCTGAATGGCATGGTAAAAGGCAGAGTTTTAAGTTTAAGAAAGGCAAGCATAACCCATTGAACAAGAAACAGAATACGGGGTCAACAACTAGCCCCAGCCAAGGGAGTGGTTTTATTCCACCATGTTCTGAGTGTGGCAGGAAGCACAAAGGGGGTTTGTTACAAGATATCTGGAGTCTGTTACAGGTGTGGCAAGGTGGGCCACATGGTTAAAGACTGCCCCTCTGCTCCGCCGGCCAGTAGTAAAGCTGCACCATGCGCAGCAGCATCAACCGTGGCACCAAAACCGAACCCCAAAGCTACCGGGAAAGAGCCTATGAGGCAGGGCCGAGTGTTCGCCCTAGTACCAGGAGATGTACAAAATACTGCGACCGTTGTGTCAGGTATCCTCTCTATTTGTGCTCAAAATGCATATGTACTGATTGATTCGGGGTCTACACATTCATATGTATCACATGCTTTTTCACGAAAATTGAATAGACCCTTAGAACCCATGAATTATCTGTTAGTTGTGTCATCACCTGTTGGGGGATCCATGACATGTGCATATATGTATCCTGCTTGTGAAATTATTGTTGGGGATATGCATCTGTATATTGATTTACTGCCACTGAATATTGATCATTTTGATGTAATATTGGGAATGGATTGGTTACAAAAATATCATGCTACCATTGACTCTGTGACAAAGCAAGTTGTTTTCCGTCCACCGAGCTTACCCGAATTTGTGTTTAATGGGGTTGGAGTGGTACCTCCTCCGTATTTGATCTCATTTGTGAAAGCTGTTAAATTGATTAGAAAGGGGTCTAAGGGATATCTGTGTTCTATATTGACTGTATCTATTGATAATAATGTCAAAACTGATGTGAACTATATTCCTATAGTCAGAGAATTTCCAGATGTATTTCCAGATGATCTGCCATGGGATTTAATTGACAGGGAGATTGAATTACCGTTGATGTGATTCCGGGAACACAGCCGGTATCTAAAGCTCCTTATTGAATGGCTCCAACTGAGCTGAAAGAATTGAAAATGCAACTCCAAGAACTGTTAGACAAGAAGTTTATCAGGCCTAGTACTTCACCGTGGGGCGCACCCGTCTTGTTTGTGAAAAAGAAAGACGGCTCACTGAGACTATGTATTGATTACCGAGAACTGAATAAGGTAACTGTGAAAAATAAATATCCATTGTTGCGTATTGATGACTTATTTGATCAGTTATAGGGTGCTCAAGTGTTTTCCAAGATTGATCTCAGATCCGGTTACCATCAACTGAAAGTGAAACCAGAAGACATTGACAAAACTGCTTTTCGAACGAGGTATGGACATTACGAATTTTTAGTTATGCCTTTCGGAGTTACCAATGCACCGGCCGCATTTATGGATCTCATGAACAGAATCTTTAAACCATACCTTGATGACTTTATAGTTGTATTTATTGATGACATACTGATTTATTCCAAAAGTATAGAAGAACATGAACATCATCTAAGACTTGCCCTAGAGACCCTAAGAGAGCAGAAACTGTATGCTAAACTGTCTAAATGTGAATTCTGGCCTGATCATGTTATGTTTTTGGGGCATGTTGTTAGCAAAGATGGAATTTCTGTTGATCCGCAGAAAATCGAAGCTGTAGTAAACTGGCCTAGACCAGCAAATGTGACTGAAGTCTGAAGCTTTTTGGGTTTGGCTGGATATTACAGAAGATTTGTCAAAGATTTCTCCAAAATTGCCTTACCATTGACTCAGTTAACTCAGAAGGGGACATCATTTGACTGGACTGACCAAAGGGAATCAGCCTTTCAAGAGTTGAAAACTCGACTCATGACTGCACCGGTTCTTACCCTACCTTCAAGTACGGATGGTTATACTGTATTTAGTGATGCTTCTCATAAGGGTTTGGGATGTGTTTTAATGCAGAATGGGAGAGTTATCGCTTATGCTTCCCGACAACTAAGACCACATGAAAAGAACTACCCGACCCATGATCTGGAACTTGCTGCAGTAGTATTTGCACTGAAAATCTGGCGTCACTACCTGTATGGGGCGACATGTGAAGTATATACCGACCACAAGAGTTTGAAATACTTCTTCACACAGAAAGAACTGAATATGAGGCAGCGGAGATGGCTAGAACTGATTAAAGATTATGACCTACAGATTTTGTACCATCCGGGAAAAGCCAACACCGTTGCCGATGCACTGAGCCGGAAGTCGATTGCAAATTTAGCTTGTTTGCTCACTGGATAGAAAGAGTTGCTTTGTGACCTTGAAAAATTTGAAATTGAAGTTGTTTTGAGGGAACAAGGTGGAACCTTAGCTGTTATTTCTACTCAACCGGCACTGATTGAAGAAATTAAGGAGAAATAGCAACTGGATGATTTCTTGAAGAAGATCATCGAAGAAAGAGAATCTAAACTGAGACCGGGCTTCAAATTTGAAAACAATGTACTGAGATTTCAAGAAAGACTGTGTGTACCGAATGATTCTGAATTGAAAAGAAGAGTTCTGCAAGAGGGCCACAATTCAAAATTTTCTATTCATCCAGGGAATACGAAAATGTACCAAGATCTGAAACTGAATTTCTGGTGGCCGGGAATGAAGAAAGAAATTGCCGACTTTGTGTCAAAATGTCTTCATTGCCAACAAGTCAAAGCGGAACATCAGCGACCCGCAGGCTTACTGCAACCCTTACCCATACCGGAGTGGAAATGGGAGCATATCACGATGGATTTTATCGTTGGATTGCCTCGCTCTAGAAAAGGTATGGACTCAATCTGGGTTATAGTTGATAGACTGACTAAATCTGCACACTTCTTACCTGTCAAGACAATTTATAACGCGGACAAATTGGCTATACTCTATATTGATGAAATTGTTAGACTGCATGGAGTGCCTGTGTCTATTGTTTCTGACAGGGATTCGAAGTTTACATCGAGATTCTGGCAAAGCCTACAGACTGCATTGGGTACTGAGCTGAGACTGAGTAGTGCCTATCATCCTCAGACAGATGGCCAGTCAGAAAGGACCATCCAGACTCTGGAGGATTTACTGAGAATGTGTGTCCTTGATTTCCAAGGAAACTGGGAAAGCCATTTGCCCTTAGCTGAATTCGCCTACAACAACAGCTATCATTCAAGTATTGGCATGGCGCCTTTTGAGGCATTGTATGGTAGAAAATGTAGATCTCTGATTTGCTGGGCAGAAGTTGGAGACGGGCCTTTGCTTGGACCCGAGATTGTTTATGAAACGACTAAAAAGATAAAACTAATACAGCAGAGACTGAGAACTGCATAGAGCAGACAGAAAAGTTATGCTGATGTTAGAAGAAGAGACAGAGAGTATGAAGTGGGTGATCACGTGTTTGTGAAAGTGACACCGATGAAGGGCCAGACTCGTTTTGGAGTCAAAGGCAAGTTAGCGCCGAGATATGTTGGACCGTATGAGATTATTGAGAAAATCAATCCGGTGGCGTATCAAGTTGCGCTTCCTCCTGAAATGGAGCATATGCACAACGTCTTCCATATTTCTATGTTGAGGGACTACCTCCGGGATCCTTTTCATGTGATTGAGCCTACTCGTGTAGTGCTGAGTGATGACTACACTTACGAGGAACGGCCTATACAGATTGTAAACAGACGAATCAAGAAACTGAGAAACAAAGAGATCCCGTTAGTGAAAGTTGACTGGCAAAACCATGGTGGTGTGTATGCCACTTGGGAAAGGGAAGATGACATGGCCAAGAGATATCCTGAACTGTTTCCACTGGACCCGTTTTCTTCCAAAACGAAGGTAACTCGAGTTTAGAGGACTAAACTCTTTATAAAGAGGGGAGACTGTAATAACCCTCGTTACTGATCACTGGTCAATACTGATTACTGCTAAACTAAGACTGATTATGACTGATAATTGAATTGATCGAAATACTGCACTGACTGATTGAAATCTGAAACTGATTGATTGATCGTATCTGTTTAAATGCATTTCCTATCTGTTGCCTATTTAATTATCTATTTATGTTTTTATGTTCAAACTGCAATTTGAAGGCCTTATCAGCGGCCGAATCCGAAATTGACTGATGTTTTATAATCGTCATAATTTTTGTGAATTTATGGTGTACTTATCTGAAAACTGATTAGGTATGATTAAATTAGATTAAATATTGATCAATTGCATAGTTGGCCTTATTTACCATAAAGCCATTAAGTGGGCCACTTAGTCTAATATATATTTGAGCCTTTAATCACTTAGGCAACATTTTGCTCAGCTCATTTCATGTTCATAACCGACCATAGAGAGAGAGAGAGGGAGAGAATTAAGAGAGAATTGAACTCAACTTGTTGATTTAGCTTGGAACTTGGAGGAATTGAAGTATAGGTTGCCAAATTGAGCTTCTAGCCTTGCATTGGAGACTTAAGGTAGATCATTGACCTTCTTTATTGTGCAATTGAACTTATTCTTGCATAATTGATGGATCTTTAGTGATTTAAGGCTTGAATTGGTTCAATAGTGTTGAATTGGAGCTCAATGTTGCATGCATGTGCATATTGACAAGTTTTGAGGTTGTGATTCATCATTCCTCACATGCATGTTCATAATATTGTCATAGTTCATGTTGTCATCATGTTTTTGTAAGGTATGAGCTCATTAGAGCATGTTTTGAGCATGAAAGTTGTTTAAAGTTCATGCATGTCATGCTTGAAGATTGTTCATGGAAATTGGTTTGAAAATGAGTTTAATTGAAACACCCTTGGGCCTTGATTTCTCAAATTAAGCTTTGAAACATTTCATTCTATGTGTTTTCAAGTATTTCCCAGAAAATTAGCCCAAGAGGATCGGTTTTAAGAATTATTAAAACATGAAGGTAGCCACTAGAATCTATGAATTTATTGAAACAAAAAACTAAACTTGATGAAGGACCCTATATTCATCCACAGTTTTTCATCCTAAAACATCCTCAGTCATAAAGATTTACTAAACTCAAATGTTACAACAACTAAACTTAACAGTAAAAAAGAAACATATGCTAATATATGGTATGAACATTGAGTATTTTTCTCGATCTTTTATTCCCCATCTTCTCCACCTACTATTCCATTCCGTTCAATTCCATTCGCTTGTCTCTGGCTCTGCCTAAAATCAAGTTTTGATCCATACTTAACATATTCGCAACCTCCAATATTAGGTCATCCATCAACAATTTCTCAATTTCCGTACCTATCGCGTCCATGCCATCCCCAGAATCGAGCCACTGCATCTCTCTATCCAACACCCCCTCTCTGTTACGTCCTCATGCATGCTCTTCTATTCACTTGCCAACAACTTATGCAACTCATAACCGATCCCATGTTTCTGCCTTGTAAGGCCCACCTTCCCTGTTGGCTGCTTTACCTACAGGAGTGGGTCCACAAACTGATGGAACATTTCAAAGAGCCTGAAATTTATACGGTCAAACAGGATCTTCCTTTCAGACCTCAATGACGTTGTCTGATTGGAATACTTCTTCTCGACGTTGTCAAATAAACAAGGGTCCAGAGGGCAATCGAGAGAGTACCATGTTGACATGAAAGTGTCAGGGTCAGCATCAGCATATCCAGAGTCGATTAGCACATCAGCTAGATAGACAGATTCCTAACTCTCATCATTAAATACTTCATTGTCCTCGGAGACCGAGACAAATCCTTGGCCAACATCTTTGTCACTTGGTGTAAGCATTAGTTCATCTGCATTTTCTCCAGACTCCATCTTGAGTAGCTTAAGCTGCATTGGAAGCCCTACCAATAACAAAGAACATAAAGAGTAATTAAAGCAGAGTAGTTAAATTGTAGTTTATCATACCATGACTGATGTAGTACATGGAATTTATTGTACAATGACCGATGTATTATATGGAATGGACTTGATCTATGCTTATTAAAGGCCAAAAAAAAGGTGAGTTCAAAAATTGACTTAGCTTACGAAGATTCATGTACCCTAATCCAAGATAAATGGTATAAAGCTAGTGAATCATACCATTCTGGGCTAGATTCTAAGTTGCTTACACTATACTACTCATTAAAAGTCAGAAGGGTATCAATTCATTAATTGTATAAGATAAATGCTAACCCATTGCACCTATAGCATGTGTATAACTGTATGATGTCCCAATATTGCAATGAATTTTTTGTTATCATTTGTTAACATCATGGCTTTTGTATATGGGCCTAGCCAACACAACCAACAGAACAAATTAGATGCAATTACCACAATTCCCACGGTTCCGACACACTAGTAAATGAATAAAAAGTTTTTGTTTAGGTTACCGTGAAGATCAGCATTGACTCTCTCAAAGCAATCTGAACCAGGTGATATTACATTTACATCTTCCACAAATAGGGCTTCCAAAAATGAAACCCGACTCGGATAATTAGTCTCATTTAAGCTTGCTGGAGATTGTGGTTCAGGTACTGGACACTACAGCTAAACCGTCTCTTCTTCAGATGGCCCAATTTGAGGTACCTGGGACATCATAAATGAATAAAAAGAATATCTTCAAATGAAAAAAGAAACATTGTTAATTTAATTATATTCACAGTAAGTATTGTGCAAGCATTTAATGTATGTATAATGCATTTCTCGATGATAATGTAAAATAGAAAGAACTATCGAACAATTAAGAATCTCCAAATAAATATTTATATTATGCACCATCAATTGTCTACAAGTTTCCAGAAAATCAATCCATTTCTAGCAAAATCAAGCCTCCAAAAAGAAGCAAATGATGAATAGATGAAAATATAGAGCAAACTGATTCTGGTTTGGGAGAGGGCAGGGAACTAGAAAAAGTAAAAATACATAAAGTTGCGGTTACACATTTGTATGTGCATACAAATGTGATTCCATACTTGCTCACTCTGTGTGGGTATGTCAATATATATACAAAGACCAAACTGGGATTGACAAATCTGTTAAAACACATTTTGGATATAATTGACAGAGTACCACAGAAACAATTACAAAAACCATAAGGGCAATGGAGAGTTTTGAATCAATTGAAAAAGAAAGAAAATAAAATAAACATAAGATAAACAATTAGCATCAGGATAAAAATATTTTCAACTCTAAAGCTTTCTCAACACTACATTTTTTTTCCATCAAATTTTAAAAATAAAAATAAATGAACTCCTGCAATGTCCCACTTTCTGATAAATTCTATGGTGGATAAACAGTTACAAAAAGTCAAACCACCAATATCATGCAATCAGCCCACTCTTGTAAGAAAGGAAACATTAGGTTTGGTTAAGATGTAGATTCAAAATGCTAACAAGAATCTACAATATAAAATACCAAGAGAAAGAAAAGATACAGTAGTCCATTAATGTACAAATCACACTGATACTCATACTTCCAAACTCAAAATACTTCTCAAAATGTTTGTGACTCTGGATACTTTCGATATCATGTACTGTATCAATGCTTTTGATCTTATGATACACGTTAACGTCAAAATATATAAAAATAGAAGCAAACATAAAAGTAAATCAAAATATATAAACATATGTGCAAAAAAAAATTTAATGATTAGATAGTGATATACAGAGCAACTGTGAATGTACAAATCACACTGAAACTGTTTTCCAAACTTAAAAATACTTCTCAAAATGTTTTCAACTGTGTAAGACTTTCTATATCATGCACTGTATCAATGTTTTTGACCTTATGATACACATTAACCTCAAAATATATAAAAATACAAACAAACATAAAAGTAAATCAAAATATATAAACATATGTGCAAAAAATTTAATTATTAGATAGCGATATACAGAGCAGTAATGTGTTATGCTCATGCATAAAATATGAAGCCAATATTGACTTATTTAGTCTAATAATACAAGTTAACTACTTAGTCCAAGCACAATAATCAGTGGAACGGGACAAAATTTGATAATTGTAGGAATTCAAAAACGATATTTGTGTTGTAGTAAACAGGCACGAAAATTAACAAAAGGAAAGCAAGTATGTGCTTGCACTCAACAATTATATAGAAAAATGTAATGGTTGGAATGAATATATATATATATATATATATAAGAGCAATTATTAAATTCCAAGCAACATGAGAAAAAT
The DNA here is from genome assembly GCA_030407325.1 of Camellia japonica. Taxonomy (NCBI): domain Eukaryota; kingdom Viridiplantae; phylum Streptophyta; class Magnoliopsida; order Ericales; family Theaceae; genus Camellia; species Camellia japonica. The sequence goes on from JAPPVO010000013.1 coordinate 140,936,675, forward strand.
ATGGCATTAAATTCCAAGAAATGTAAAGAGATACAGATGCAAATGAGGGCAAGGAAAGCATTAACTAGCAGACCTGAACTGCCCTACCCTATTAAGATAGGAACGCGACAAGGTTAAGTAGGGTACGCTTGGGAATGGGACAAGCTAAGTTAAATTGGATTTGGAGCGGGTACAAGTTTGGAATGCAAGCTTGCTAGAGAATATTTTAAACATCACTATTAACTTAGTGGCTTTGCATGGATAAGATGTCAAGCAAGGACACTCCCACTTCCATAAAAGAACTGGTGGTTTTCGATTTGGCCAAGTCAATGTGGATAAGCATTATAACATGACACAAAATGACATGAGGCAACCTCGATTGAACATAACAATAACGACACAAATAACACAAGATAATTAGATGATTACATAACCATCCATCTTAGAGGAAAATGCACTCTAGTGTGTATTATAAAAGGAAAGTTTATTTATAATGGTAAGCTACTAATAGGTCCTAATAGTTGGACTTAATTCCCATCAAGTCCTATTGAAAATAAGTCCTGGTAAAATTGTCGCTAAAAATAATTTTTTTGTGACAATTTTTTATATATGTCACTAAAAATTGACAATTAGTGACTTTTTTTGTCATGATTTTTATAAATTGTCACTAAAACTTCTAATTAATGATATTTTTTTATGACAAATTTTTCCCATAAGACCTATTAGACAATAAGTCCACTTATTAGGATCTACACATAAGTACCCCTTATTATAATAGGAATCGGGAACTTTATATTTAAAATAAAATAAAAAATGTCAAAATCATTAAAAAAAATTCAAATAAAATTAGGGGAAGAACCATACAGGTTTATCTAGTTACATAAGGTTAGTCATGATGAGCTTGCATGTGACAAATTTACCAATCCAAAGCAATCCAAAAAAAATTTCCTATTTATTTCCGGAACGTTTTCTTTACAAGGAAAAAATCAAATATAATGACTAAAGTTTAGAATAGGGTTTTAGCCAGATAAAATGAAGAAAAATGGCCACAATACTAGTAGAAATTTGTCTTCTAATAGTGTGATCTATCCAAGCCTACCCCAAACGTACCACATTTAAGAGCATGTGCTACATGTTCCAATTGACGTTCCTTGTACTGAACCAATCTGCATTCCAAGCAACATAGTACTAACCATATTTCCAATTTAGTAATTGTGTCCTCATCTGAGCATCAACCAAAGGCTTTAGTATGCTAAAACAATGGAGTGAAGAAGTAAATATATATATATATATGAATATTTAAAATAAAAAAGGGGGGTGGAGAAAGAAAGAAAGCAATTTCAATAGGGACGTCATGACACACTACATTGCCGCCTTATGATAAATCCTCCCACCAATCTTATTAGATTGTGGTGAAAATTGATTCCAAGAACATAGCCTCAAGATATAATGAAGTCTACTAATGTCTAACTACATCTTACATCATCACATAAAAACCTACCTAAAAACTGGCATGCCACTTGTTGCGATAAACAGAATGACTGCAATACCTTGAAGGTGAGAGCTTTAATTGTTGCAAGAAAGAGAACTCTAGAATTCTAAATAGAAGAAAGAATTGAAAAGCCTAGCCTAGCCCACACCAAACCAAACCAAGCCTTAAGTCCCATCAAATGGGGTCGGCTACATGAATCCGTCTTCTTCACGTGGCCCTATCAAAGGCCATTTCGTTAGTCAAATTAAATAGATTCATATCTCTATTTACAACACCAGCTAACGTTAATCTAGGCCTACCCCGTTCCCTAATACTTCCATCTACCGTTACAACTAATCTTTATAAGTCAACAAGCAAGCCAAGGGGCTATTTGAAGGGTGTCCACATGATTTGGACATAATGCAGACGATTCAATCATCTCCACACTACATAATATAGATTATCTTTAGTTTTGGCCTCATCAAAAACTCCAATTGACGAGACTACAAGAAATCATAAGGCATTCACCAATTTGGAAATTCAACACCAAATGAACTCTTTTATATGGATGACAATAACCCCCCCCCCCTCCCCCCCCCCCCCCCAAAAAAAAAATAAATAAATAAAAACAACAACAACTACTTTCCCCGCCCTCTTCATTTATACGGGGTGGATTTTGTGGTGGAGGTTATAGGTTCAACTAGGAAGTAAGTAGAGAAAAGTAGACAACCATATTCGAATCCAATGGAACATGTCTAAATAGGTTTGCCAACCATGAAATTTACTTGTATAAATCAAACAATATGTCTTCCTCCCTCCTAAAACCACATACTTACTTTCGAGAATATCACTTAAAGAAAAAGAAAATCAATTAATGTATAGCATAATAAGGCCTCGTTTGGAAACAGACTATTTTAGTGACTTTTTAGTTTTTTACGAAAAGATGTGCATAAAAGTAGAGAGTGGTGTGACAACTTATAGTGACCTTTTGGATTTTTGGCTAAAATATACAGTCCCCAAACAAGGCCTAAATAACAAATAAATTCATAGACAAAATCATGCTGGGTTCAACTAATCATGAAATGTTGCCAATTATTTGTAAGTGAGGGATTACCTCACTAAAGTGTTTCTCAAACTAGAAAACAATTAGTGGAATGAGAGGAATGTGGGTAAGGATTGCTTCCCTTTATAAAGTTGTACAATAAACAAATTCATTTCAATAAATGATGACATAAACCTACAAGTATTCGTCCTAAATCCAAAAGAGTTAATACAACAAAGGATTACCTCCTATAAATCAATCATCAATTACCTCAATTACTCTACATGTTCATCATAATGGCAGTCCACCATAACATTAGCTTGCGTGAGGTAAGAATTCACATATATGGAGTCAATAATTATATCATTTCCAATGATTTTCATATAATTATTACAAGGGAAAAAAAGCTCCCCCCAACCCACCCAATAAAAGGAAAAAATTGTTGACTTGTCCCCTAAACCCACACTAATGTGGTTTGTGTCAAATCCAAGTTGGATCCCCTCTTGATGGAGAAAACTGGAAACATAATACATAAGTTTATAAACAATGTAGAAATCTTCTTCTAATGCTCAAACATTGATTTGGCATGTGTTGGATAATGCTGGGCCCACTTGGGAACTAGAATAATTTAGTTTTGAGTCTTCTCTCTATTCATATCCATGTTTTATGTGAGCTTTGTTTCTGTTTTAGGGTTGGGTATTTTTTTAATTTGCAGAATTTTTGGAATTGGTCTCAAGAATGGGTTGTTTTGCTGTGCCATGAGCCTTGGTATCATTTTAATTTGTTTAATAGTTTTATTTAGTATTAGATAAGTTTTGAAAGTCAATTTTTTTTTTTTAATTAGTTTTCTTTCTTTTTTGGTAAATCCTAGTTCTACTTGGTTAAAGAAGTCTCTTCTAATTCTATATTATGCTATGCATTGCTTCTAATTCAATGATCAAATTATATAGAATTTTCTAGAGTTTTGAATCCTCTTTTCGGTTTGTGAATTGCAACTCTAGACCTAGGCGTGATGCCTAAGGGATTCTAGGATTGATTCTTAGTTTTCTTCCTCTTTTTCCTTCTTTTCTGTTTAATGTTCATGGATTACAGTTTACAGCCTTTAAACAGCTTTTATTATGCCACCAAAATTCCTTTCCCCTTGAGCCCAAACCTTTCACAACCAAACCCCACACATCCCTTAGCATTCTTTCATTAAACCTAAACCTATGACCAGATTCAGGCTGCTTTAAACCTGAATGTGCTGCATCACTTTTATTCCATGATAAGATTGAGGAAGGGATGATCAACCCAGAGCATACCCTATTGCCATTCTCAAAGAGCAATAGAAAGTTTCTAATCAGTCTATTTAATATTAATGTATATTTGAAGTTTGAAGCAATAGCATATGAACTTTTTAAAGGAAAAGTTGACCTTTCTAAAAAATAAAAATAAAAAATAATAAACATAATGCATAAATTATACATATCATGTATCTAACCATATAGCAAGATACAATAAAATGCACCTATAACAAAATGTAATTATTTATCATGAGATATTGATGCTCTGTACACATTAAAAAAAACCAACAAACATGAAGGACAACAAGCAAGCAATGCACAAGTTCATCAAATACAACCATATTACAAATGATAATAAAATAAATGTTAAGCAAATTGAACTATTTTGCCTCACAAGGTATGGGTATAGAAAGGGGAAAAGACCACCACAGAAATTAATACTGCATCTATGTTGTGTCAAGTATTGAAAGATTATTAGTCAAGTAAATCAAACCTGTGCTTTTGAATCCTCTGGACCAGGGGTAGAAGAAGTAGGATTTCCTAACAAACAAGTTGATGGTTTTGAGGGCAACTCCTCATCAAGAGATTCAGAATACATATCCGTATGTCCACCATCTGCCTCAGCATCATTAATTAAACTTTTACCGTTGATGTTATGAGTCCGCATCTGAGAAACTAAAGACTTCTGTTCTACAGGATCTTTCTTTCCAAGGTTGATCTCCACTTGAGATAGGTTAAATTGCTCTTCCCCAAAGGAATCAGTACTATCATTATAGTTGTGACGAGAGGATTGATATTTCTTATTGTTGGATCTTATTTTTCTGGATGAAGAATCTTCTTTCTTATTAGAATTTCTCCTGATTGCCTTATTTTTACCCCGATTCATGGCTTCTCCAACAATCAAATAACTGTCCTGGTCAAGAGTTTCACATTGCATGTTTGTTTTAGGGCCACCAGAGTTGACAGATGAAGCAGCAAAAGATCTTGATCTGAATGAAATTCTGATACTATCATTCCAACCATCCCTATTACTAATACCCAAAGGACTATCCCTCTCAGCATTTTCATCATTGCTAACAAATCTATCACTGGATCCATCCAAACAAGTCATTGGATAAAAATTCTCTAGCCTCATTTTCATATCACTAATAGAAAGCATTTGACCTAGAGTGCTGGCCTTACCAACTGCTCCAACATTCTGATACCTTTGGGACATTTTCCACCTCTCTGAGAGTCTGTTCTTGGCCTCCCTACTTACAGATGACTCATTCGAAAGCCATGATGAAGGTCTAGGTCGGTTACTCCAGTGATAGGTCTTTCTGAGAGTCAATATTGTCAGTTCTAATTCACTTCCAGAATCACTTCCAGACACATTATATGAGCTCTCATCCCCAGCATATCCCTTAAATATGGAGGGCAAATCCATCGGCTCACCGCGTAAACTTTCTCTCATTTTCCTAGTAATCTCCTTAGCTTTTTCTTTGGGCTCTCTAGACTTGGGCCTCAAAAAACCTGCATCATCATTAGATAAGTTTTTCTTAACCCAATGTCCTCCCTCACCAGTATTAATGGTCCAATATTCACAGTGCTTCCTACAATCCGACTGATTACCATAAAAAGAATTGGTTAATAAAACAGATTTAGTAGCATTCTGCATCTTCTCAGGATTTGGCTTCAGAACAACAATCCGTGTTGGGAGGATGTTTGTCTCACTCTCATGTTTCCCTTCTGTGGGGACATAAATTTTGAATGACGACACGTGGCCGAGGTGTCACCAAAATGCCGGCCAGGGTGCCACATGTCCTGGTCATGATGCCGAGATTATCTGTGAGAATACTGAAATCCGGGATAAGCGGATAAGGGACAAGAGTCCTAGAATGAGAGAGGACTTCAGTTTGGGTAAAGATAAGACTCTAAGAGAGTTTATCCCAATCCTACTGGGAGTTCAAGATTAGCAGTAATCCTAAGTCCATTGAAGCTAGGCTTCTATTGGGACTAGGTTTGTGTTGGCTATAAAAAAAAGGCACCCTCATGGGTTTAAGGTATGCTTTTTGTATTCTGAATAGTGAGTTAAGCATTTTTGCTATCTTTGAGAGATAACTGACTTGATCGTCGGAGTGCCCCCGGGTGGACGAACCACCGCTAGAATCTCTTCTTTTTGTGGCAAGTCGTTCGGGCTTAATCTATTATGCCAGTGTTCTCCAGCTGAGTGCTTGATTGATAGTGTGGTCAGAAATTGACACACACAATTTGGCGTCATCTGTGGGAAAGAAAGGAGAATAGATGGCCAACGACAGACATAAAGAGAAGGTTGGGGACGACACCCCTACTGAGAGTGGAAAACATATTGACCTTGACGTCGAAGAAGATAACTGTAACAAAGAGACTCGTGATAAGAACCACGGAGGAAAGAACGTCGGTCAGGAGGGCAGCGTATCGAAGAAATCGGACCGGAACGGGTATTATAACGAGGACGACCTCCAGGTATGGAAAGATAAATGCCTGCGGAGGGATGACGAGATGAAGGGAATGGCGGAAAAATTGGAGGACCTACAAACGGTCATCAATTTCCTGATGCATAACAACGTCATGTAGCCACCGTTCCCGCTACAAGATACACCGATTCCAGCGGCCAAGAAAGGTGCCCAGAAAGGGGGGCAGAAAACGGTTCCTGCAGTCCCTCAGCATAGCGGGACCAAGGGATATTCTCACCGGCCTTCACGGGAGGTCGGGCATAGAGAATCCCAGAAGACACGAATTCGGCCTAGATATTAGGTTCGAGGAGAGAAGAGCTCAGCCTAAAGTGAGTAGATCCCAAATTCCAGAAGACAAGATCTTGGCCTAGATGATTAAGTCCGAGAAGAGAAAAACTTAACCTAAGTTAAAGACTTTTTATATAAGGTCCACAAAGGAGTAGGTGGAAGCCATGCAGAGGGTTGGAGAATGATACTTAAGAGTTGGAATTTTTAAACCAAGATCAGTTTAACACTTGTTGAAATTTTTAAGAAAAATTGACAAGTTGAAGTTAAACTGAGGTCATGTTTAACACTTGTTGAAATTTAAGAAAAATTTACAAGTTGAAGTTAAACTGAGGTCATATTTAACACTTGTTGAAATTTTTAAGAAAAATTGACAAGTTGAAGTTAAACTGAGGTCATGTTTAACACTTGTTGAAATTTAAGAAAAATTTACAAGTTGAAGTTAAACTGAGGTCATGTTTAACACTTGTTGAAATTTAAGAAAAATTTACAAGTTGAAGTTAAACCGAGGTCATGTTTAACTTCAACTTGGAAATTACAAGCTGAAGTTAAACCAGGGTCATGATTAAAGGAATGAATGATATAGGTTCCATCACCTCAGGATGTCGAGGCAATAGAACCTAGGGGCAGTTGTGGGGACATAAATTTTGAATGACGACACGTGGCCGAGGTGTCACCGAAGTGCCGGCCGGGGTGCCACATGTCCTGAGATGCCGAGATGATCTTGGCTAGGCCGAGGTTATCTGCGAGAATACCGGAATCCGAGATAAGCGGATAAGGGACAAGAGTCCTAGAATGAGAGAGGACTTCAGTTTGGGTAAAAATAAGACTCTTAGAGAGTTTATCCCAATCCTACTGGGAGTCTAAGATTAGCAGTAATCCTAAGTCCATTGAAGCTAGGCTTCTATTAAGACTAGGTTTGTGTTGGCTATAAAAGAGAGGCACCCTCATGGGTCTAAAGTATGCTTTTTGCATTCTGAATAGTGAGTTAAGCACTTTTGCTATCTTTGAGAGATAACTGACTTGATCGTCGGAGTGCCCCCGGGTAGACGAACCACCGCCGGAATCTCTTCTTTTTGTGACAGGTCGTTTGGGCTTAATCTATTCTGCCAGTGTTCTCCAATTGAGTGCTTGATTGGCAGTGTGGTCGGAAATTGACACACACACCTTCTAATTGAATGTTTATTGATTTAAGAGGTTTTTTAGCACCACGATAATTATAGAAGTGGGTAAAAAGACCATCATAATGTTTCCGACGAGAGCATTGTAAAATCCCTTTCTCTGACTTCCAACCAATGGTACTGCTTTCATACTTATCCAATTTTGATGGGTCCACATCTACCAAGTGACTGCATTTTGATCTAGGAGCAACACCTTGCAGATCAAGGAGATGCTTTGTAAACAAGGAATCTGGCAACTATAGAAACTTAATCAATAAGTCTTTGTTGGCATCCAGCATGTCAAGCATATCACAAAATTCTTTTGGATTATGAAGCTTGTCATTTGTGGAAAGATGTTTTGCAGCCATGAGCTTCTGTTGAATGAACGACATCTCTGCCTCAAATAGCTTTGAGTTTATAGTCCTTTTTGCTGGGTAACTACTCTCAACCTTTGATGTTTCCAAAACTTCATACTCATCCTTACATTCTTGTTGTGCCATTGAGTCTTTCTTATTTGATCGGTGTTCATATGGTTTTCCATCCCTTTGCAATGATACTGTTGCAGTCCATTGTCGATAAGTTTCCGAGAACCCTTTATGTTGTCTATGAAGAGGCTACTGAGGAGGCAGCCTATGAAGACCCATCAATCTGTCAATAACACTTGGTGGCCGTCTCTTGGACTCTGTTTCTTTTGACATTTCTTCTGCTAATGACTTCTGTATTGGAATACCAGTAACTCGTCTAGAAGAGCTACTCCACAACTCACATGAGAACTGCATATGCAAAGTGAAATTTAAATTCATAAATTTAGTATAACCAGATGAAAAAGAACCACTATTGAGTGTTTGACACATCACAAAAGCAGCATTGCTTTGCTTTCGCAATGACTATTCAAAAGTCAATGTGAAAAATTAATAACTTCAAATCATAAAGCTCAAATATAGATACAAAACATGAAATCAACGTACCAAATCTTCCTCAGTGGTGCCACTGCTGTAAGAACTATGATCTGATGCCAATTTTGGTAGACTTCTTTGTCTTTGAATCTGCCTGTTTCCTGGATGATCATTCCAAGATGACATATACATATTACTATGCACAAAGATGTAAGCAAACTGTGTATGCAGGATTTCAAATCACCAAAACCAAATAAAACAATGAATTGAAACAACAAGCAATAAGAAGAACAAAATTATGAATCTCATCTAACATGTTAAATTTATTTAAAAATATTGTGCAGCTAGACTCCAAAAACTCAAAAAGATCAAAATTTAAAATAAATTTTTTTTAAAAAAAAAGATAAATTCTGATTTTCTGAAGAAAAATAGGGATATGCATTGTTACCAAATCGCATGAAGAAATTTTTTTTTTTAAAAAAAAAAAAATTGATATTTGCAAAATTTTTAAATCAAACCCCACACCTTTGTGCGTCCTATTACAAACATACAAAATAAGACTACAAGCTTGAATGACAATGATACCTCGTATTATTGTTTTCATTTTTTGAAAATAAACTCATTTGTCAAATTGTTTTTTATTTTTTTATTTTTTGAAACCCTCAGTTTTTTAGTGAAAAAATTTGATTTACATACAAAGATTTTATATATATAACTTATTTAGAATAATGTGATAGTTATATTTTTAAATTCAAAGGCACAATAATAAATGTTCCAATTTGAAATGAAAATGTCTCACAAGACATATTACTACTGTGAAATTTTATGTACAAAAATTTGTTGGTAAATTACATTGACCAACTTAAGGTTTTTTTAAAAAATATAATAAATTTTACAAATTTTATTTGTCACATTGAACTAATATAGATAATTTTTTTTCAATCCATATGAATAACAAATTGTTGATGAAAAAATATGAATTACCAGTGAGTTAAAATTTTAAGGAACTTGATTTATTTTTGTAAATCCTAAATTTACTCCTATCTAATTGTGTTTGTGTAACTTTATAAGTACTTTTAATTTTTAAAAATTATTTTTACACAAAAAAAAGAAAAAAAAAATACTCTACTCTAAAATTAGACTTATTTTTTAAAAACTGAATGATATGTTTTCATAGATCAGAGATGAAAAGAACAATTGCATGAAGTTAGTCAGACTTGGCTATAACAGGACAATATTTTTTGGTAAAAATTGGAATGCAACGGTTTCGGTTTTCGAAAACATGAAAAACAAAAACGAAACAAATTAAAACACAGAAACTACCAAACAGAGAATAAAAAAAGTACATGGCCATTCCAAAAACAAACCTGACGTAGACTCATGATGAGGACTCAAACTGTGATGATAAAGATCAAGAACTGAAACAGGACTCGAATTCTCCAAAACACACACGGGTTGTTGGACTTTCTTAGCTATGTTGTTTCGACTCTTTTTCTTGTTCCCAATCTTCGATTCACTCCATGTTTCCTTCTGATTCACATTCTTAACTCCACTTTTTTTCGCTCTCAAACTTTCACGAGGTTGTCTCTGAATAACAATAACCTTATTCTTATGATCCAAATTAACATTGTCAACCTTCGAAGAACAATTTCCGCAGACCCTGTTTGGCTAATCTTCCTTTCTCTTAAAAACCTTCCTCTTGTTTTCAAACTTTATCTCTCTTAAATTCTCTCTGTTTCTTTTTGTTTTCATCTCTTTTTGCTTCAAATCTTTCGAACCCATATCAGAACTCAAACCCATTTTGCTCCCTCCATTTCCACCCACTTTGTCGAAGCATTGTTGTTGGAGAAAGGTTGGAACTTCGCGAAACGATAGTGATGTTTTGACTAGACCCATGAGTTTTGCGACTACTCCTGGGGTCTTGACTTGGGTTTTGAAATCTTTTTTTGGGTTTTCAAAGGTGGTGGTGGTTGGGATGGTGGTGGTGGGGTCGGTAATGAGATCGAACGGATGGGTTGGGAGGCTGTCGGTGCAAAGGAGGTGACAGAGGATGTCGGAGTAACACTTGGAAGTGGAATTCTATGACTCGGTCATGTTTGAGAGAGAGAGAGGAGAGAGAGAGAGAGAGAGATTGTGTGGAAAGGCGGCAAAAACTGTGTGTTTTGAAAGAGAATTAGGTAAAAGGTGGTTCTTATTTTAAGACTTATTAGGTAAAATATTTAATATAGGAAAATTTACCCATAAGTCCTAGTTTTTGAAACGTTGAACCATTTAGTAGTCCTAAAAGTTTTCTTATGCTCCATTTAGTCCCATTTTTACATCAGCATGATGTAAATGATGTAAATGATCTGATGTTTCATTCTATAATTTCAAATTTATTGAAATCTGATGAACATTAGATGTTTTTCATCCTATATTTTCAAACATTATTGAAATTTGATGAACATTAGATGTTTGAAATCTAATGTTTGTAACATGACTCTGATGTTATTAACATTGTATCTGATGTTATCAACATTGTAATGGGACCTTTCAGTCTATAAGAAACTTTTAGGACTAAACAGTGCATAAGTTATTAATTTGGGATTTATTGGTGCATCCCCCAAAAAATTAAGATGGTTAAATATTAATTGTTATATATTCAACCAATTTTATTATTATATGGTAGAGCATTTAGAAATTTTATTTTTACAATGATTATTTGTTATTCATTAAGTTTTTAAATTTTATTTAATTATTTCCCTTTTAAAAATCAATATGACAAATTTTTAAAATTCATATATTTTTATTCTAAAATAGTGAAATATTAGAACTTTGTCATTTTTTTTATAACAAAGCATAATTTTAATTATTAATTGTTAATACAACAATTTTAATTTATCTATACTATATGTTACACTAAAGAAATATTTGAAACAAAACCTTTTTATATATAAAATTTTATTTGCGGGAGACAAAATATAAAAAATTTAAATATAATTATTATATTTTTAATAAATTATATTATTTTATCTCGTGCATAGCACGGGTGATATGCTAGTTCTATCGCAACGCAATTCATGTTATCTCTATATGTAAATCATTTATTTTGTAAAATTTATCGAACAAATCATTCGTGTAAACAATTAAATTAATAGAGTATTGGTAGATGATAAAATCATATTATTATTATATAATATAAGTAAAAGTGTTGTAGCCACTTTGAAGTTGAAAGTCTCACTCTAATTTTCTCAATTTTTTTGAATTTTATAACACTTAAAATACACATGTCATTCTATGATTAGCTCAAAATATAATTTATATAAATTAAGGTAATTTTTAATTCTCTAAATCATTACCAAAATTTATTAGTATTGCTTTCTTAAATTTTATGATTATTATTCCTAGAATTACCTTATTCTAATTGGAATCATAATCTATATGATTATACATACCAAACTTCAAAGACTTCTATAATTATATTTAAAAAGTCTAGGAAATATAACAATGGGAAGAGAGCTGCATATTAGGCCCTCGATTTTTGGTTTTTTTTTTTATTTATTATTCTTTAAAACACCGTCACAACATAATTCTTTAAGTATATTGGGAAAAAAATAGAAATACAAAAAGAACTATTCAAGACTTTAGCTTGAAACAAATATGTCGTCTATTTTAGCTTGGTAAAGAATTATTTGTCGTCTATTTTTTTGAAACAGATATGCTTTAAATATATAGCTACTGATATTCAATTATTTTAATTTTTTATATGAATATTTTAATTAAAGAGTTTTAAAAAATGAACAGTTCAAATCATTGGAATCGATTCTAAAATAGACCTACTAAATCCAAACGCTCTCTCAAATTAAATAACTTTAAAAAAAGCCAAATCCTTTCTAATACCATGACATGGCTTATGTGTTAATTATATGTACACAAAAAAAAGTTATAGATAAAACATGTTGAGTTAATTTTTTAGGTAGTTAAATAAATGGATAAATTATAAATACACATCCGAGATTTATTTAAAATATGAATTATTTCATGTGATTTTAAAAATTATATCATGTCCCTTGAAGTTTTTTATTTCATAACAAATGGTCATTTTGCCAATAAATCATCTAGTCACAGCTATTATTGATGTCAACAGTATATTTCAATAAATAATTCAACCAATTTCATTATTATATGGTAAAGCATTTAGAAATTTTATTTTTTACGATGATTATTTCTTACTGATTAAGTTTTTAAAATTTATTTGATTATTTCCCTTTCAAAAATCAATATGAATTTTTTTTAAAATTTATATATTTTTATTCTAAAATAGTGAAATATTAGAACTATATTATTTTTTTTATAACAAAGCATAATTTTAATTATTAATTGTTAATACAACAATTTTAATTTATCTATACTATATGTCATAAAGGAATATTTGAAACGAAACACTTAAACTTATATATAAAATTTTATTTACGAGAGACAAAATATAAAAAATTTAAATATAATTATCATATTTTTAATAAATTATATATTATTTTATCCCATGCATAGCACGGGTGATATGCTAATTCTATCACAACGCAATTCATATTATCTCTATATGTAAATCATTTATTTTGTAAAATATATCGAACAAATCTTTCGTGTAAACAATTAAATTATTAGAGTATTGGTAGATGATAAAATCATATTATTATTATATAATATAAGTAAAAGTGTTGTAGCCTCTTTGAAGTTGAAAATCTCACTCTAATTTTCTCAATTTTTTTGAATTTTATAACACTTAAAATACACATGTCATTTTATGATTAGCTCAAAATATAATTTATATAAATTAAGGTAATTTTTAAATCCTCTAAATCATTACCAAAATTTATTAATATTGCTTCCTTAAATTTTGTGATTATTATTCCTAGAATTACCTTATCCTAATTGGAATCATAATCTATATGATTATACATACCAAACTTCAAAGACTTCTATAATTATATTTAAAAAGTTTAGGAAATATAACAATGGGGAGAGAGCTGCATATTAGGTCCTCAATTTTTTATTTTTTTTTTCTACTTTGAAACACAATCACAACATAATTCTTTAACTATATGGGGAAAAAAAATAGAAATACAAAAAGAATTATTCAGAGATTTTAGCTTGAAAAATAAGCGAATTGTGCAAATTAAATTATGAATATGATCCACATATTTTAAATGACAGATGGTATTTATATTCTCTATTTAATATTAGTTGTTGTTCATCTAATGTAAACATTCACGTTATCACGTACAATCAACATTTGAATGTATGGGAACTACCAAAACATAATGACAATCAATAAAGAACCGTATTTAATTTTTTGTGTGTAACATATATCAACATTAAATAGTGGTTGTAGACACCCCATTTTGACCGGCCCTAAGACTTGGGCATTTTATTTTGATCATCCTCACCAGAAAAATCAAATTGACATTTCAAATTCCAAACCTCACCCATTTTGGCCATCACTAATATTTTGGTAATTTGTAGTGTTTTATAATTTTATATGTGTGTATTAAATTAGGTGTGTTTTATAATATTTTTAAAAAACAAAAGAAAAACAAAAAATATATAAACAAAAGAAAATTAAAATATATATATATATATATAATAAAAAATAAAAAAGAGAAAATAAAAACAAAAAAAAATGATGATGATGCTCGGCAGTGGGTGGAGATGAATAATGTAAGAAAGCATGTGAGAGTAGGTGAAGAGAATATTCTTTTCCAGTAATGCTAGGTATCATGAAAAAATTTTCATGAAAATAATCATGAAAACTTTGTGACCCTTGGATTACACTTAGAATAAAGCACTACACACAAATCAAGGTAATCCAAGGATCATAAATTTTTCATGATCCCTAGTATTATTCTTTTCAAAAAGAAAAAAAGAAGAGGTGATGAATGGACCTGGTGGTTTTGATGAACAAAAAAAATAAAAAAAGAAAAGAAAATGGATGGTGGAATATATGATGATGGGGTATGATCAATAATGGTGTTTATTTTGGTGGAGGGAGAGAATAAAAAAAGAAAAAGGAGACATCCCACTGAGCTCTCTCTCGGCTGGCATTTGAAGAGGAGATAATCAACACTCACGAAGGGGGAGCTGCAGAGGGAGGAGAAAGAGAGCACACGGCCAGCTCTCCCTCTGGGCATGCACACACACACCAGCTCACATTCACACCCCTCACATGCACACACAGCTCACGGATGGAGTGGGGAGAAAAAGCCATGAAAAAAAAAGAAACACATGCACATGACACCACCCACGGGTCACCTCTCCCTCCCACTCTCACCAAGCCACCATTGACACCACCTCTAACACACACACACACCACTCAACACCTGCCTCCCCCTCTCGCGGCAGAGGACCCAGCATCACCAACCACACCTACACACCATCAACGCCACCTCTCCCGAGCTTCCTCTCCGAGCCTCATCCTTCAAACCAAGACCCCCACACACGGGCTCTCTCTTCTCTCTCTAACGGAGCAAACCCAGCACACTCATTCAATACACAGCACCCAGCACACACTGCTACAGACACAGTAGACAACACAGAGACACATGCATCTTCTTTCTCTCTCTAGTTTGATACTCAACATGCACTAGCTCTATCTTCTATCCCTAGGCCACAACCTGATACACCCAGCAGCCACGATGAAGCACACCCAACACAGCACCACCACACCACCATGGACAGCAGCAGCACACACCGAGACTGATACATATTCACACGGCAGCAAGGCAGAAACACGATCACAAACACACAGCCATGCACTCATCACACATTCATCACACCGACACACACACACATGCATAGACACCATACACACACAGGCCATGAAGGGAGGATAGACGGGACACCACACACTACACACACAAGGGACAGACAAACACAGAGGAGAGTCACCACAGCACACGCACAGATACGGTTTTGAGGAGGAAAAACAAGAGGCATGCACTGATCTCTCTCTCATCTCTCGGGCTGGTTCTCTATATGCACACCACACAGCACACAGCCACGGGAACCCAGCAGATGATAGACACCACACGTCTCTCTCTCTCGGCAGACACCATGCATGAGACACACTCACTCCACACACATGCGTGACTGATACACACAACACCATTGGCAGCAGTCCTTGATTCTTGGCTTCCAATTCTCTCTCTCTTTCTCTCTCTCTCTCTCTCTCTCTCTCTCTCTCTTTCAATGAGCAAGTTGTTTTTTTTCTTTCTCTCTTTCTTGAACTTTCCCGAGAAAAACAGACAGTATTGGTACTTGGGTATACTAAATTGGTGATGGTGTGGTGGTTATATCCTTGGTTGGTATTGATTTAGAGTTGGTGACATGCGTGTTTGCTTGAATGCTGATCAAGTGTCAACAATGTCAACTGAATACAAGGAGAACCATGAAAGTGAAAATTCTATTCAATTAAATGGCAATGATGCCGTTTGGCCATGTAAATTTTGTGGGGAAAAGAAAGAGATTTATCATGGGAAGCTGCTTCATTTGTGAAGCCTGATGCTACTGAGGGCAGGGCACTGGATCAATGTGATTTTGGTAGGGTCTACGTGGAAGATGTGTTTACATGGGCTGGATTGGATTGAAGATACATGGATGTTTGTTAGTTGCTGAATGGCTCGGGGTTTAAAACTTTTATTTTTATTTTGAGTGTTTGTGAGGTTTTATTTTTATTTTATTTTCTCTCCTCTTCCCTCATTCGGATCTGTAATAATTCAAGTATTGTAATAATTCCCCCACCCCGCTTCTTTCTATCCCATTTTATCGCTTTCCCTAACTGTGTGTATGTATATATCTGACATGTCATGCATATCCATGCTTTACATTTATGTTCCATGCATTAAGATTCGGCTACATTTCTATGTGTGAATTTAATCAATTCTTCTGTGATTCTATCGCTACCTCATGTTATTGAGATGATTCACATGCCATTTTAGAAGCCATCTTTAGTACATCTCATGAGTGAATTGCATTAGGATTCTGTATATAAGATCATGCATATTTTACTAACTTTTGTTTTGTAGTTGTTCGAGGGACGTCGGTCAATCTGTGAGTTTTTATGCTTTAGCATCCCAGTGTGTGTGTGATTTTCTTATTATGTTTAGCATCCTACCATGAGGCTACTTGATTAAATGATAAACTGTTTGAATGCCTGTGGATGAAGGCTTGTTGTTTAATTGGAATAATTCAATAAATGTACGTCTTAAGCCCTTTGTCAGTGGCAAATTCAAACCTTTTTCGACAAACAAACATGAAGTTGAATTGTTCCAATTGAGCAAACTAGTCTATACTTGTATGCTTCACATAGTAAATTTTAGGATTTACTAAAATAATCAGAACATAACATATAAAGAAAATAAAAGTCATATCATGGTTTAGTAGAGGCCGATCTTTTGATCGGGTGAGCGGGGGTGCTCATTATTGACCTTCCCCTCTCATACCTAAGGTTCCGAGCCAAGCATCCTTGGTTACGACGAACAGTGGCCTTGGCACCGAGTCATGGGTTTCCTAATTTCCCAAAATATTAGGTGGCGACTCTGAGTCTGATGACGCAGTCCATTTTTTGACAAAATTGCAATAAAATGGATTTTCAATAAAAGTTGCCAAATCTGGACTCTCATCTACGTTTCACATTGCACTCGTGAAACTTGAGATCAAAGAGATCTCGGGAGTCCGAACTGTTTAACGCGCGCGGTACCCCCCGGGCATGTTACAGTTTCTGGCGACCTGCTGGGGATTTTATGAAACCTTGACTCGAACTCCATGATATGACTTTTATTTTCAATTATATGTTTATTGCATTGCATGCATTGGTGCACTTAAAGTTCCTGTGTTGCCCAGATACTGGTGGGAGCACAGCATTTTTGTGACACTACACTATCTCTACGTTACTTTAGAGGCCTTGTGTTGTAACCTTTTGAGATTTGTCAAAAGGGTAGCTTTGCTATCTAGTTTGCTATCTAAGGTTCTCAGACTCCGAAGAGAGGCTATTTGACTCTTCTGATTTCCTGGGATCTTTATTGGTTATGACCAAAGGATTCTTTGGTAACGTCACCTTGACTTCAACCCTAGAGTAAAGCAACCTTGTACATATAGTGAGCTATAGTACCTTTCAAATTAGGACATGATGCTTTCCCATTTCTAGGATGTATGATACCGCTTGTTTGAATAGTGAAACCCTAGATCATTTCAAGCTAGGACAGGATAACCCTACCTCCATAGGGGTGTTTGTTCTCTTTCCTGCTATGTGTTATGTGCAATGTATTGGATCTATACAGGGGTTCTCAAATTCGAATAAGTGGTTCAGGTTGTTCAGTTTAGCACCATTACTTCAAAAACAAAAAAAAAATAACAAAAACATAAAAAATTAAAAAAAAATTTGTAAAAAAAAAAAAATGTCGATATCCTACAAAGTCGACCATCTCTGTGATTGGGGAGTGCCACCTGTTGATTGCACGGGCTTTATTTTGAATTTCGGATGGCCCACACGTTGACTGGCAATTTGAGAATGGTTTTATTCTGATTCTGAATTGAGTATTGAGTCTAAGTTTGATTCCACCAAGTTTGTAGAGTTGGGATCAGACTCGAGTCATTCTAGTGAGTCAGAGTCTGTTGATTTCGAGAGTGCTAACCTAGACATTTCTGTCTTGTCTAGGTCTTCTTTGTCATTTTCTTTTGAGTCTGTTGTCATTGCTGAGTCATAGTCTCTTTTCAATAAACAGAAAAAAAAAATGTCATAGAGTCTGCCTACTTCTCTGTGCCTTAATTCATTGCATTGACCAAAGTTTTTCAAAACTTTTTCCAAAACTCTGATAAAGGATTTGCAAATTTTGATCAACTGAGAGGAAGAGAGGTGTGCTAAGCCTTTGATGAATAAAATCATTTTTGTTAATGTGGTACTGAGAAGGATCCTGGCTTGGTCCAAATTGGTTCTATCTTATCTTCGTAAAAGTACGAGTGATTAGTCACTTTGTGAAAAGATTTCAAAAACTGTTTTTGCGTGGTCCTACGAAGACATGCCTGGAATTGATTATATAGCATAGGATCCCTCTTGACTCGAGTCCGACCTCCTTAGCCTTAGCTTTCAAACCTTGATTCGAAGTATTCAATGATCATTCAAAGTGTAAGGCTTGCATAGCCGAATTGGAAATAGCCCTTGAACTAGGGGCCATGATGTGATTCAAATGGAGGCAGCCCTTCAACTAGGGGCAATAAGGTCGAATATGATTTAGATTGGAAATAGCCCTTGAACTAGGGGCAATGATGTGATCAGATTGGAAACAGACCTTGAACTCAGGGCAGAGAATGTGATTTCAGATTTGAAACAGCCCTTGAACTAGGGGCAAAAGTGTGAGGCTTGCATAGCTAAAATGGAGGTAGCCCTTGAACTAGGGGCAATAAGGTACCACTCTTGAGAGGCTCGCTGGGCCGAAAACCCGGAAGGGCGACCCAGGCAAAAGTTAGAGCACAAAAAAAAAAAAAAAGAAAGAAAAATAAAAAGAAAAATGAAAAGCTCGCAAGGTTGAAAACCCAAAAGGGCGGCTTTGGCAAAAGTTAGAGCGTAAAAGGAGAGTGTCAATACGAGTGAACCTTAGCCAAAACTATGTAGGGCCTGTGATTCAGATTGGAAGCAACCCTTGAACTAGGGGCAAGAAGGTGGATGTGATTTAGATTTGAAGCAGCCCTTGAACTAGGGGCAAAAGGTTGGATGTGATCAAAGAGTTAAAACTGAATCGTTTCCTAATGAAGACCGCCTAGAAAGGCCAAACCCAGAATTTGAGAGAATGAATTTTATTATTGAAGGACAGTCGAGTTCCTATCCACTACACTAGGGCAACACTAGGGGCAAATTCAGACCCAATTAGCCTAGTCCCTACATCATCAAATCACTGTCAAGTGTAGTAGTCGTTCTTATAGATGGCTTAGAGATTTCACCCCAATCAACATGGACAAGTTAACTGAAAGTAACCCTTGAGAGGCTCGCTGGGCGGAAAACCGGAAGGGCGACCCAGGCAAAAGTTAGAGCAGAAAAACAAAAAATAAAAAAAATGATAAAAAAATGAAAATGAAACAAAAAAAATGAAATGAAAAAAATGAAAAAAATGAAAAGCTCGCAAGGTTAAAAACCCGAAAGGGCGGCTTTGGCAAAAGTTAGAGCACAAAAGGAGAGTGTCAATACCCGAGTGAACCTTTGCCCGAACTACGATGGCCTGATTCCTATCTTTGGGATACGTAGGTAGCTTCATCTCGAAGTTCGGCCCTAATAATTTTTCAACTCATTCATTTCGTCCATGTTTTGATTGGTGTATCTTTAGTCGACTTGGTTGTCCTATCCGTGTTTGATTGGTGTATCTTCGTTCTGTTCAGTTCAGTTGGTTTGATTCAACTTGGTTCGGTTCGGTTCGGCGGTTCGGTTGGTCCAGTTCTGCTCGGCTTCATTCGGTTGGTTTTGCTTGGTTCGGTTGGCTTGGTTCAGATATCACCTTTGATTATCTGGTTTGGGACTATGCACCCCAAGTTGATTCCATGTTAGTTGAGTAGTGGCCATTTGCAAAAATAGGTTTTGATTAATTTGAATGAAGCTGACTAATTTTTCTCGAAAATTGTTCCATTTTTGCAAAACTTGGACCATTCTTTGGATTTGAAAAGGGAAAATTTTAGTGCTCACAGTTTAGCTTACATGATTTGAAACAGAAAATGGAATAAGTATGCTAATCTAACTCTCATGTTGATCAAAACATTTTTTACAAAAAAAAAAATCAATCAAGAGACAAAAAAGGGTCAAGGCAATGAACTAGGGGCATAGTCGAGTTAGAGATTCTGTCTTCTCCACCACTAGTCAACTTCTCAGTGTATATGAGTGTGTATTCGTACCAGTCGGTGTATTTATACCAGTCAGTGTATATCAGTGTGTCTTCATACCAGTCAGTGTATTTATACCAGTCAGGGTATTCATACCAGTCAGTGTATGTCAGTGTATATCCATACCAGTCAGTGTATTTATACCAGTTAGGGTATTCATACCAATCAGTGTATATAAGTGTGTTCCTTTCATACCAGTCAGTATATTTATACCAGTCGGTATATTTATACCAGTCAGTGTATATAAGTATGTTTGGATTATTTTGGCTTCGTTTTTCTACGTTGAGTCAGTTTTTTTATTCAGTCAGTATGGATCAATGTCCAATTCAGAGTTCAAATTTCAATCAATCTCAAATTCGATCAAAAAAAAGTATTTTCAAACTCAAAGTGATATGCCAGTCACACCATTGAGATACAAAACTGAAACTTTTTATACAGTCAGGGGAGGACATCCCGATTACAGAGATACCAAAAAACAAACAAAAAAAAAATACAAAGACTCCAAAAATAAGAAAAAAAAAAAATAAAAAAAAAAAACAGAAAATACGGAAAAAAAAAGAAGAAACCAGAAATACAAAAAAAAAAAAAAAAAAAGAAAAGAAAAAAAAGAGGGATCTTTTTTTTTCTTTCTTCTCCGGTGACGGCCACGCACCAACTTCACTTACTCGGCTCTTCCGTCGCCGAGCTCTTCCGCTTTTTGTCGCTCTTTTTGTCGTCAATCTTCGAAGACCCTGCTCCAGTACTTCCACCAAGAACGACTACAGTGTTTCTGCCGACAGAGTCGGCTCCCCGCCGGCCATCAAAGGCGAGGTACGAAGATGTCCCAAATCGGGCCATAGAGGTGGAGTGCCTTTTCAGCTCCTTGTTTTCAGCCTTCAGCTCCTTGTTCTCAGCCTTCAAGGCACAAATCTCTACCCGTGCATCTCTGTACATGCACTGGAGTAGAGACAATTGGGCGTTGACCTGGTATACCTCACACGCCTTGTTTTGCAGACGGTGAGACAGGTTAGTCACCGCCGCCACTGTCTCCATGCAAGAGCTCAACGTGTAGTGGTTAACCTCGATATCATTTTGAGTAGCCATTACTTGCTCAACTGATAGTGTGGGAAGACTAGGTCGAGTAAGAGCAGGGGCACTTGGCCCAGAAGAGCTCGATGGATTATTAAGATCCGGAAAGAGAGAGAAGGGGCGAGACGAAGCCATGTATAAGAAAAGAGAAGGCAGAAATGGCAGAAAAGAAGGGAGCCACAGAAGAATGGTAGAAAATAGAAGAGAAAAAAAAAAGACGGAAAAGTGATGAAGAAGAAGATGAAAGAGTGATGGAAGCAGAAGAAGAGAGTGGAGAAGAAGAAGAAGAAGAGAGTGGTTAAGAAGAAGATGGAGAAGATGGAAAATACTGAAGAGAAGAAGAAGACGAGAGAGAAAGACAAAGGAGGAAGAGAACCGAGGCGAGCGTCGATCGAGTGGGCTGCTTTTGTCGGCCAGCCGACACAAAAGCAAAGCCCACGTGTCAAACGCGGCAAGAAACACGGGAGAGTTGTGTATGCATATATGTATATATATTGTATAGCTATGTAATATAGATATTTGTTTGAACATTTGGGTCACAGGTGTGGCTTGGGTTCAATGGTTTGGCCTAGTGAGTTAAGGATTGAAAGGCTGAGTCCGAGGTCAGGGGTTCGAACCCCACATCGAGTCTTTCTTTGTTTTGTTTTTGTTTTGGTTTTGATGTATAGATGTTTTATCCACCTATATATATATATATATATATATATTTGTTTGAATTGTTTCTGTCACACGAGTGGCTTGGGTTCAATGGTTAGGCCCAGTGGTTGAAGAGTGAGAGGCTGAGCCTGAGGTCAGGGGTTTGAACCCCACATTGAGTGTTTCTTTTGGTTTGTTTTGGTTTTATGTATATATATGTCTTGTATAGTATATATATATTTGTTTGCATATGTTGTCACAAGAGTGGCGTGGTTCAGTGGTCGAGGACTCGAAGACCAGGCCTAAGGTCAGGGGTTCGAAACCCCATATCCCCACATCTATGCATTTTGTGTTTTTCCTTTCTTTTTGCGTGTTTTGCGTACGTGTGCTGACGTCAGCAAACAGAATATGCCTTCTCAGTAACGGCATCTTCCCGCTGACGGTTGCAAACGGAATATTCTATGTTTGTGTATATATCTATATATATTTGTGTATATGTCTGTGTCATATATATGTGTATATATACTGTATATGTCTATGTCTGTGTATAGGTCTGTTATTTGTCTGTGTATATTGCCGTATTCGTATGTATTTTGTTTGTACATGGTATATGTATACGGCATTTGGTTCGAACATACAATTCCTTCTTTCATTCTGTGCATCTATCGCATAATAATCTCACTTCGTGCACCTACCACACAAATTTCAATTTCAATTCCATCGCATTATCTTGTGCATACCAATTTCAATCGCCTTGCTTTGGGCACCGCACTGCTTTGTGCATCAATCGCCCTGTTTTGGGCACCGCACTGCTTTGTGCATCAATTTCAATCGCCCTGCTTTGGGCACCGCCCTGCTTTGGGCACTGCACTACTTTGTGCATCAATTTCAATCGCCCTGCTTTGGGCACCGCACTGCTTTGTGCATCAATTTCAATCGCCCTGCTTTGGGCACCGCCCTGCTTTGGGCATCGCACTGCTTTGTGCATCAATTTCAATCGCCCTGCTTTGGGCACCGCCCTGCTTTGGGCACCGCACTGCTTTGTGCATCAATCGCCCTGCTTTGGGCACCGCACTGCTTTGTGCATCAATTTCAATCGCCCTAACCTTCCCTCTCTCCGTATAAAAATACGTTGAGATACGCCTGTTGGTTAGGCCATTCAATCGCCCTGCTTTGGGCACCGCACTGCTTTGTGCATCAATTTCAATCGCCCTAACCTTCCCTCTCTCCGTATAAAAATACGTTGAGATATGCCTGTTGGTTAGGCCATTCAATTGCCCTGCTTTGGGCACCGCACTGCTTTGTGCATCAATTTCAATGGCCCTAACCTTCCCTCTCTCCGTATAAAAATACGTTGAGATACGCCTGTTGGTTAAGCCATTCAATTGCCCTGCTTTGGGCACCGCACTGCTTTGTGCATCAATTTCAATTGCCCTAACCTTCCCTCTCTCCGTATAAAAATACGTTGAGATACGCCTGTTGGTTAGGCCATTCAATCGCCCTGCTTTGGGCACCGCACTGCTTTGTGCATCAAATTCAATCGCCCTGCTTTGTGCATCAATTTCAATCGCCCTAACCTTCCCTCTCTCCGTATAAAAATACGTTGAGATACGCCTGTTGGTTAGGCCATTCAATCGCCCTACTTTGGGCACCGCACTGCTTTGTGCATCAAATTCAATCGCCTTACTTTGGGCACCGCACTGCTTTGTGCATCAATTTCAATCGCCCTGCTTTGGGCACCGCACTGCTTTGTGCATCCATTTCAAGCGCCCTGCTTTGGGCACCGCACTGCTTTGTGCATCCATTTCAAGCGCCCTGCTTTGGGCATCGCACCATCTTGTGCACCCTCCACTCGCACTGTCTTGAGCACTCCCGGTTTAGGAGACCTTAAATCCTCTAAAGGTGCAATTACTTTGGTGTTTGTCGTGCCCGAACGACTTTAGGTGGTCTGGTATAGTCACCTGCCTATGATTGCAATGAGTTCTTAGGAGTCCAACTGCGACGATGGAAACTAGAGTTCGAATGGCCGAGACCTAGAACGCAAAAGGTTCAGGATTTCCGAGACTAAAGTCTGGTTTAAATACCCAGGGGTGTATCCCCGGCTTGAAATCTGTATGGCAGCCCCATAGGTTGAGGTAGCTTTGTATGCGCCTCAACTCTGGAAACTGAACCAACCTAGTCTGTCACCCCGTTGGAGAATAGGGAAAGTTGTAAATATGATCAGAAAAGCGGCATCCGTGGTCACCCAAATCGGTTAAAAACAGCAGGTGCGCCTGTCTGTTCACACCACCCAATCGGTTAATAATAGCAGGTGCGCCTGTCTGTTTACACCACCTTCTCCTCTCGCGTGAGACGCGTTAGGTTGTTGATTTCCTCAGTTAAAAACTTCAGGTGAGCCTGGAGTTCACACCATCATTCCTCCTTTCGCGTGAGACGCGTTAGGTTGTTTTGCATGATCATAAGTTTTTCAAAAATAATCGGCTTCGCGAAACGTGTAAGTCCAACTTTCAAACTGCATTTTGAGCATATCATTTGCATTCTTACCCCTGAACTACGCTAGTTTGATTCCTTGCAAAGGGATACGTAGGCAACCTTCGGGTTCAACCACATGCATTGCATTTTGTTTGATTGCCCAAGTCTTACAGCCTTGTCAAATGGGTCGTCTTCTGGCTTTGACATTCACTCACGTCATTTCATGACTTCGAGCTCTGTCAAAGAGGGGCAACTGTAGACACCCCATTTTGACCGGCCCTAAGACTTGGGCATTTTATTTTGATCATCCTCACTAGAAAAATCAAATTGACATTTCAAATTCCAAACCTCACCCATTTTGGCCATCACTAATATTTTGGTAATTTGTAGTGTTTTATAATTTTATATGTGTGTATTAAATTAGGTGTGTGCATATCTTTTAAGTGTGTTTTATAATATTTTTAAAAAACAAAAGAAAAACAAAAAATATATAAACAAAAGAAAATTGAAAAAAAAAAATAATATATATATATATATATAATAAAAATAAAAAAAAGAGAAAATAATAAAACAAAAAAATAAAAAATAGAAAAAAAAATGATGATGATGCTCGGCAGTGGGTCGGGAGGAATAATGTAAGAAAGTATGTGAGAGTAGGTGAAGAGAATTTTCAAAAAGAAAAAAAGAAGAGGTGATGAATGGACCTGGTGGTTTTGATGAACAAAAAAAATAAAAAAAAGAAAAGAAAATGGAGGGTGGAATATATGATGATGGGGGGTATGATCAATAATGGTGTTTATTTTGGTGGAGGGAGGGAATAAAAAAGAAAAAGGAGACATCCCACTGAGCTCTCTCTCTCGGCTGGCATTTGAAGAGGAGATAATTGATAAGACTCACTCTGCACCAGCACCAGCAGATTCTCACTCTGCACCAGCAGCACCAGATTGCTCTGCATCAAGCTCAAGAACTCAAGATAATTAGTTAAGCAGTTAGTTAGTTAAGTAATTAGAGTTTGTTAAGTCAAGTTAGTTAGAGTTTGTTATAGTTTGTTAGGAGTTTGTTACATGGCATCTGTATAAATATACAATGTATCTGATCATAAAGTGATAATAAAAAGATTCAATTGTTCTTCATGGTATCAGAGCCTCCATAGAGCTCCTACGAGCATAGTTTCAATCCATATATCCATAGATGGCTGCTTCATCATCTTCTTCATCTTCTTCTTCTTTACCTGCAAATCTTAATCTCTTGATTTCCAATCTGAATTCTTTTATCACTGTTAAACTCGATTCTACCAATTTTCTTATATGGCGAAGTCAATTTCAGAATGTTCTACGAGCTACAGATCTGTTAGACTTTGCAACTGGATCAGTTCCATGTCCTCCATTGATGATCACCGACTCTAATGGTATTGAAGTTTTAAATACAGATCGAGTCATTTGGAACAAGACTGATGCTCATTTGCTCAGTTGTATAACTGCTACTCTTACACATACAATTTTTTCCTCTGTTCTTCATCTGCAACACAGTTTCGAGGTCTGGACTGCTCTTTGCAAACGGTTCACCATGGTGTCTCGTTCTCACATCCATCAAATCAAGAATCAATTGACTCAGTTAACCAAAGGCTCCAAATCAATTGAAGAATATTTGCTTCAAATCAAAGAACTTGCTGATAAATTAGCTCTTGCTTCATCACCTATGGATGATGAAGATTTGGTACTGATCACTCTAAATGGCTTGCCGGATGAGTTTGATGCTCTTAAAACTGCTGTCCGTGCTCGAATTGAGCCTATTTCCATGGCGGACTTATCTTCTCTTTTGTGTTCTGAGTCTCTTCATATAGAATTCAAACAGAAAAAATTGCAATCTCATGAAAACACAGTAACCAGAGGAAGATTTGCGATCAACAGAGACTGGATATGAACTTTCATCAGACTATTCCTCCACATGCTTCTGCTCCGACTTCCTCATCACAGTCTGTTTCTGAACTCTCTTCTGTTTATCCTTCACCAAGAGCCTATGTTACTTCTGTTCCTCCTCCTTCTCTATCTGAGACTGCTCCCTGGTACCTTGATTCGGCTGCCTCTGATCATATTACTAATGATCTCTCCAATCTCAACATGTCACAATCCTATACTGGTTCTGATCAGATTATGGTTGGAAATGGCACTTCTGTTCCTATTCATCACACAGGTAAAGGTCTCCTTCCTACTCCTCATTTTTCCTTCAAACTAAATAAACTTCTTCATGCTCCCATCTCTTCCAATCTTCTCTCTGTTCATCAACTCACCAAAGATAATAACTGCACTATTACTTTTGATGCTTCTTTTCCTTTGTGGTTCAGGACAAGACCACCAAGGCCATTTTGCACAAAGGATATAATGCTAATGGCCTGTATCACTTTCCATCTCTATTGTCTTCTTCTCATCATCCTACTGCTATGCATCCTTCTTCAGCCTCATCTACTGTCTTCTTCACAAAGACCTCTGCATGTGCTTCTGCAGATACTTGGCACACACGATTGGGCCATCCATCTCCATTAAAGTTTACTGTTTTAAAGAAGCATTTGCCTTTTTCTTTTAATAAAACAAAGTCTGATCTTAGTTCTTGTACACATTGTAGTATGGCTAAGAGTCATAGACTTCCCTTTAAACTGTCAAATTCTACTGTGAATAATCCATTTTCTCTCATTCATAGTGATGTATGGGGCCCTTTTCATTCTACTTCATCTGAATACAAGTATTATGTGCTTTTCATTGATGATTTTAGTCGCTTTACTTGGCTTTATCCTCTATGTTACAAAAGTGAAGTTTTCTCCAAATTTTTAGAGTTTAAAGCCTATGTTGAGACTCAATTTTCTACTAAACTTCAAGTTTTAAGGACTGATGGTGGCACTGAATTTGTGAACTCTTCCATGACTAATTTCTTAAAAGCTCAAGGCATAGTCCATCAACTCTCTTGTCCTTATACTCCCCCACAAAATGGTGTCTCTGAACGTAAACATCGACACATTGTTGAGACTACTATTGCTTTGCTTCACCATTCTTCTGTTCCCACTAAATTCTGGTTTGATGCAGTTGCTACTGCCATTCATCTCATTAATAGGATGCCAAGTGAAAAATTGTCTAACAAATCTCCTTTTGAGCTTCTTTATCATGTCTTACCTGACTATTCTTTTTTGAAGGTCTTTGGCTGCCAATGCTTTCCTTGGTTACGACCTTATACTCATTCTAAATTGCAGCCTCGATCCTCTTTATGTGTTTTTCTTGGCTATCACTCATCTTATAAAGGCTATAGATGTCTGGACATGACTACTGGTCAAGTCTATATTTCTAGACATGTCGAATTTCATGAAAATGTTTTCCCTTTCTCTACTCTTTCATCTGCACCTACACAATCTTTATCTCATCTTCACTCTTTCTTTTGGCCAACCTCTACTACTGCAGTAACTTCCTCACAGTCTGCTGTTACTGCTCCTCAGCTTTGTTCATCAGTAGCCCCTCTGTCTTCTTCCTCTGCAGCTCCACATTTCTGTTCTCCTACCAGCTCTGCTGCTGTTCCTTCCACAGTTCCTCAGCCATGTTCCTCACCAGCACCTCTGCTTGCTTCCTCTACAGCTCCTCAGATTTGTTCTCCTACCAGATCTGCTGTTGTTCCTCCAGTTCATCAGCCCTGTTCATCTGATCCACTTACTCAACTTCCTGCTCACCCTATTGAGCAGCCCTCTTCTCACTCTATTCCTATCGATTCTCTTTTTATTCATTTACCTTCTTTACCTTCTTCTACTAATTCTCATCCCATGCTTACCCGTTCTAAAACTAAGGGTCTTGTAGCTTGTACTACTCCTTCCTTTACCGATATTGAACCTTCTTCTCATCAACAAGCTCTTGCTTCCCCTCTTTGGCATTCAGCTATGCTTGAAGAATATAATGCCCTCCTTGCTCAGGGTACTTGGTCTCTTGTCCCCCTTCCTTCTACTAAGACCACTATTGGTTGTAAGTGGGTTTTCCGCATCAAACGCAACAGTGATGGCTCTATTGCCCGTTATAAAGCTCGGTTGGTTGCTAAGGGATTTTTACAACAAGCAGGCATTGATTATACTGAAACATTCAGCCCCGTGGCTAAACATCCGACCATCCGGGTTTTGCTTTGTATGGCTTTACATTATCATTGGCCATTAAAACAACTTGACATCAGCAATGCTTTTCTCCATGGCACTTTGGATGAGGAAGTATATATGACTCAACCACCAGGTTTTGTTAGCTCTTCCTCTCCCCATCATGTATGCAAGCTTCAGAAAGCTCTTTATGGACTCAAACAGGCTCTTCGCGCTTGGTATTCTACTTTCTCCAAGTTCTTATTATCTCAAGGGTTTGTCAATAGTCATTGTGATAACTCTCTCTTTATTCACAAGACTTCCACTACCATAACCGTCCTTCTGGTGTACGTAGATGACATTTTACTTACTGGTAATAGTCCCTCTCATCTTCAAGCTCTCATTCACCAGATGCACTCTGCCTTTGCCATGAAAGAATTGGGTGATCTTTCTTCTTTCTTGGGTATTTCTATTCAAGCAGTGGGTGACTCTTATTTTCTGTCTCAATCTAAATATGCCTCTGACATTCTTCTTAAAGCTGGAATGACCTCTTGTAAACCATGTCCTACTCCTATGTCAATGAAACTTATTGATACTCCTGCTGCTAATCTTCCTTTTCATCAGCCTCAGTTATACAGAAGTTTGGTAGGTGCTTTACAGTATCTAACTCTTACTCGTCCAGATCTATCTTTCGCTGTCAATCAAGCTTGTCAATACATGCATGCACTTACTAATGCTCACTTTACTCTGCTCAAACGCATTCTTCGGTTTGTTCAGAGTTCCCTTTCTCATGGCTTGACTTTTCGTCCTAGTTCGTTTGAGCTTCAGGCCTTTTCCGATTCAAATTGGGCTGGTGACACTGTTGATCGCAAATCTTCCTCTGGCTACTGTGTTTTCCTTGGTTCTAACATCATCTCTTGGTCTGCTAAAAAGCAGCCTACCGTGTCCAGATCCAGCACCGAAGCTGAGTATCGTTCTCTTGCTCATGCTACGGCTGAACTTAGTTGGTTACAAATGCTTCTTCATGATCTTTCTCTTCCTCTTGTAACCACTCCCATTCTTTGGTGTGACAACTTATCTGCCATTGCCTTAGCCTCCAATCCTGTGTTTCACACCAGGTCCAAACATATCGAAGTTGATTGTCACTTTATTCGTGACAAAATTGCTTCCAAGAAGCTTCTTCTTTACTACATACCCTCTGCTGAGCAAATTGCAGATATCTTCACCAAACCACTGTCTGTTGCTCGGTTTCAGTACCTTCAGTCCAAGCTGCTGGTCACTTCTCCTCCCATCCGCTTGCAGGGGGATGATAAGACTCACTCTGCACCAGCACCAGCAGATTCTCACTCTGCACCAGCAGCACCAGATTGCTCTGCATCAAGCTCAAGAACTCAAGATAATTAGTTAAGCAGTTAGTTAGTTAAGTAATTAGAGTTTGTTAAGTCAAGTTAGTTAGAGTTTGTTATAGTTTGTTAGGAGTTTGTTACATGGCATCTGTATAAATATACAATGTATCTGATTATAAAGTGATAATAAAAAGATTCAATTGTTCTTCAATAATCAACACTCACGAAGGGGGAGCTGCAGAGGGAGGAGAAAGAGAGCACACGGCCAGCTCTCCCTCTGGGCATGCACACACACACCAGCTCACATTCACACCCCTCACATGCACACACAGCTCACGGATGGGAGTGGGGAGAAAAAGCCATGAAAAAAAAAAAAGAAACACATGCACATGACACCACCCACGGGTCACCTCTCCCTCCCACTCTCACCAAGCCACCATTGACACCACCTCTAACACACACACACACCACTCAACACCTGCCTCCCCCTCTCTCGGCAGAGGACCCAGCATCACCAACCACACCTACACACCATCAACGCCCACCTCTCCCGAGCTTCCTCTCCGAGCCTCATCCTTCAAACCAAGACCCCCACACACGGGCTCTCTCTTCTCTCTCTAACGGAGTAAACCCAGCACACTCATTCAATACACACAGCACCCAGCACACACTACTACAGACACAGTAGACAACACAGAGACACATGCATCTTCTTTCTCTCTCTAGTTTGATACTCAACATGCACTAGCTCTATCTTCTATCCCTAGGCCACAACCTGATACACCCAGCAGCCACGATGAAGCACCCACAACACAGCACCACCACACCACCATGGACAGCAGCAGCACACACCGAGACTGATACATATTCACACGGCAGCAAGGCAGAAACACGATCACAAACACACAGCCATGCACTCATCACACATTCACACCGACACACACACACATGCATAGACACCATACACACACAGGCCATGAAGGAGGATAGACGGGACACCACACACTACACACACAAGGGACAGACAAACACAGAGGAGAGTCACCACAGCACACGCACAGATACGGTTTTGAGGAGGAAAAACAAGAGGCATGCACTGATCTCTCTCTCATCTCTCGGGCTGGTTCTCTATATGCACACCATACCCAGCACACAGCCACGGAACCCAGCAGATGATAGACACCACACGTCTCTCTCTCTCGGCAGACACCATGCATGAGACACACTCACTGCACACACATGCGTGACTGATACACACAACACCATTGGCAGCAGTCCTTGATTCTTGGCTTCCAATTCTCTCTCTCTCTTTCTCTCTCTCTCTCTCTCTCTCTCTCTCTCTCTCTCTCTTCAATGAGCAAGTTGTTTTTTTTCTTTTCTCTTTCTTGACTTTCCCGAGAAACAAACAGACAGTATTGGTACTTGGGTATACTAAATTGGTGATGGTGGTGGTGGTTATATCCTTGGTTGGTATTGATTTAGAGTTGGTGACATGCGTGTTTGCTTGAATGCTGATCAAGTGTCAACAATGTCAACTGAATACAAGGAGAACCATGAAAGTGAAAATTCTATTCAATTAAATGGCAATGATGCCGTTTGGCCATGTAAATTTTGTGGGGAAAAGAAAGAGATTTATCATGGGAAGCTGCTTCATTTGTGAAGCCTGATGCTACTGAGGGCAAGGCACTGGATCAATGTGATTTTGGTGGGGTCTACATGGAAGATGTGTTTACATGGGCTGGATTGGATTGAAGATACATGGATGTTTGTTAGTTGCTGAATGGCTCGGGGTTTAAAACTTTTATTTTTATTTTGAGTGTTTGTGAGGTTTTATTTTATTTTATGTTTCTCTCCTCTCTCCCTCATTCGGATCTGTAATAATTCAAGTATTGTAATAATTCCCCTACCCCGCTTCTTTCTATCCCATTCTTTTATCGCTTTCCCTAACTGTGTGTATGTATATATCTGACATGTCATGCATATCCATGCTTTACATTTATGTTCCATGCATTGAGATTCGGCTAGATTTTTATGTGTGAATTTAATCAATTCTTCTGTGATTCTATGCGCTACCTCATGTTATTGAGATGATTCACATGCCATATTTTAGAAGCCGAATCTTTAGTGCATCTCATGAGTGAATTGCATTAGGATTCTGTATATAAGATCATGCATATTTTACTAACTTTTGTTTTGTAGTTGTTCGAAGGACGTCGATCAATCTGTGAGTTTTTATGCTTTAGCATCCCGTGTGTGTGTGATTTTCTTATTATGTTTAGCATCCTACCATGAGGCTACTTGATTAAATGATAAACTGTTTGAATGCCTGTGGATGAAGGCTTGTTGTTTAAATTGGAATAATGCAATAAATGTACGTCTTAAGCCCACTTTGTCAAGTGACAAATTCAAACCTTTTTCGACAAACAAACATGAAGTTGAATTGTTCCAATATGAGCAAACTAGTCTATACTTGTATGCTTCACATAGTAAATTTTAGGATTTACTAAAATAATCAGAACATAAACATATAAAGAAAATAAAAGTCATATCATGGTTTAGTAGAGGCCGATCTTTTGATCGGGTGAGCGGGGGTGCTCATTATTGACCTTCCCCTCTCATACCTAAGGTTCCGAGCCAAGCATCCTTGGTTACGACGAACAGTGGCCTGCACCGAGTCATGGGTTTCCTAATTTCCCAAAATATTAGGTGGCGACTCTGAGTTCTGATTGACGCAGTCCATTTTTGACAAAATTGCAATAAAAATGGATTTTCAATAAAAAGTTGCCAAATCTGGACTCTCATCTACGTTTCACATTGCACTCGTGAAATTGAGATCAAAGAGATCTCGGGAGTCCAACTGTTTAACGCGCGCGGGTACCCCCCAGGCATGTTACAGTGGTGTACAGTTAATGCATTTTTTTTGAGTGAAGATATGGGGAATAAGAATGGTCATGGAAACAACCAAAACATAATGACAATCAACATTAATGGGGCATGAGAGATTGAGGGTGTTTTGGTCTTCTTACCTCAAACACTTAATGGAATAGTTAAAAAAAAAGAGTGCTGCTATTAGCACCTACCAAAATTCTTTGAATCCCTCATTTCTTTGGACCCTTAATCCTAAACTCTAAATTTTAATAATTTTTTTTTTGACACCCCACTTATTATCAAATCTACCCATATTCATAATATTTTCACAATCAAATGCACACCCACCTAATTTTTCATACCTCTCCTTCCCTGACCGTCGGTCTACTGTGTTCATCTTCTCCACATCGATTATCCATTTTGCTGCTGAAGTGCTTCAACACTTTTCTTTGGACATTACTTTTTTTTTTCTTTTTTCTTGCAAGTGCTTCAACACTTTCGAATCAAGTGGTGCTTCAACACTTTCGAATCAATTTTTCGGAAATTCAACACTTTCGGAAATTTAACACAAAAGTACGATTTACTGCTGTAGAATTTTTCATCTACCATCAAAGGTATAATTTATTTATCTTTTCTCTTCAATTAATCATAACCACACAAACAAAAAACCCTTTACCAACCAAAACCACAACCACACAAAACCCTAAAAGCCAGACACTTTTCCTCAATCTAGCACTTAATTGATGGAAGCCATCCCAAGAAATTGGGATTGGGCAAACAAACCTGTTTCCTATTCTGCTAAGCAGGATATATCTTTGGGCAGATAAGAAACCTTAAGGTCTACCCCACTGTAGACACCCCATTTTTGACCGACCTTAAGACTCAGACGTCACCGATTGAGCGCTCGGTGATGTTGCATATTGTGCTCGTTCAGAAGTCTCAGAGTCGCGGCCATGAGCCCTGCCTCCGGACTTCCGAACCCTCTTCTGTACCTTGCCTCGGTTGCGAACCAGACTTGGTTTTCTCTGTTTCTTTTCTGAGGGGAGGGAGAGGTCCTGTAGACCATCTCAGTGGCCGTGGGCTACATTTCGTGGCTGTAGGCCATTTTGCCCATTTCGGAGCCCGGTTCCCGGTTTTCAGACCCGTCAAGCCGTGTGCCTCGGTTTGGGACCGCCTAACTATCTCCGATTGCTCCAATTTTTGGTATGCATCTTATTTACTCCCTTTTGAGGGACACTGAGGCCTGAGAAACCCACTTTGTGGTCGAATGCTACTTTCAGTGCTTAACAGCCTATTTTCGGGACCCCGAACTGCGTGTTTTGGCCCCCGAGCATTCGTTTTGCATCGGTTTTCGTTCATTTTTGGCAGGTACCTCTGTTTTATCACCAGGAAGGTCACTGAAGGGTGGGAGGCCAGCAATTGTCTCAGCAACCAGTTATGTTCCTCCGGCGCCCTCCGACGCCCGTTTTTCTCACTTCCGAGCCAATGTTGACTACCCTAGGGCCATTTTCTTCAAGCCCAAACCACATATTTGTGTTGTACACACATGGGAGGACCCTAAAAGTCTATGGCCGGCCAGTAATTGTAATTGAACCTTTTGAACCCCTTCTAAAAGTGGCCTATTCTCTCTCCTATTTTAGAGTTGCCAATTTTGAACCACAGGGTTGTGATGAGGAGACCTGGGAGGACACCAATATCTGGTGGCCGGCCAGAAATTGTTTTGGACCATTTTGCCCCTTGGCCGGCCGGCCATAGGGGGTGGCCGGCCGGCCACCTGCAACAAAAACAGCAGGCCGGCCATGATCCTTGAGAGGTGTGCCTTGCAGCTATATAGCTTTTTTCCCCAAAATACTGATTTCGGGGGACTTTTTTGGAGGAGAGGGAACTTAATCCCATAAGCCTACACTTTCCCTCCATTCCTTCTCCATCCTTGCATACACACAGCAGCTCTAGCTCTCCTCAAGGGTTGGAAAACTTGGTTTGAGCATATAGATACATATCTCTCCATTTCTCTCTCATTTTCTCAAGTTTTGGCTCCATTTCTTCACTACCACCAAGCAACCACCCACAACTCCATTTCCAGCAGCAAGGAGGGGTTTTTTAGAGGCTTAGAAGCAACATTCC
This sequence comes from Camellia japonica, assembly GCA_030407325.1. Classification (NCBI taxonomy): domain Eukaryota; kingdom Viridiplantae; phylum Streptophyta; class Magnoliopsida; order Ericales; family Theaceae; genus Camellia; species Camellia japonica. Next base: position 140,971,773 of record JAPPVO010000013.1, read on the forward strand.
TTGGTCCAAGAGGTAGCAAAGAAGTGATCTTCAAGGGTAAGTTCATCTTTCCCTCTTTTGAGCTCATTTTTGCCCTATTTCTTAGCCCTATTTGCTTGCTGTTTTGAGCTCCTACCCTAACTGAAAGGGTCATTTTTTTGAGCCATTCTTCATGTTTGTTTAAGGGCTCAACCTTGTTTGAGCCCCCCATTTGGTACTTGCTTCAATACCTCTTTAAATACCATAATCTTGCATGGTATTTCTAGTCTATGTGTGATCTGTTTTTGAGCATGATATAAACTGTGAGTTGGCTTATTTTGAGCCCCTCTACAACATTGTAGAAGGGCTCAACACTGTTGGGGGCCTCCATGTTGTACTTACCATTATACCCCTCTTTGGCCCCCATTTTTGCATGCTTTTTTAGGCTTATCTAGCTTCTGTTTTCGGCCATGATCAGAACTGAAAATGGCCATATTTTGACCTTCTTGGTATATCTCATTAAGGGTATTTTGCCATTTGGTGTATATTTGGTCTACTTCATGTTATACCCTCTTGTGGCCTTAATCTTGCATTGCATTTTGAGCATGTTTTCATACTGATTTGAGGCTTATCATCTACTATAAATGTTCATATTTTTAGTCCCTCTTCAGTGTTGTAGAAGGGTATTTTTCCATTTGGGCTTTGCATCTATCACTTGCTTCATGACCTCCCTTGCGGAGCCATTTTTGTATGCCATTTTAGCCCTACTTGTGATTGCTGTTTGGCCTTGTTTTGTACTGTAAAAATGTGAGTTTTGGGGCTGCCTTGCTTCTTCCTTTTCATGTTATGTATCAATTATGCATGTATAGTATAGCTGTAGGCCATTTTATACATTGAAATCCATGTTTCGGGATCATTTCATACATCGGGTATTATTTCGCCTCATTTCGGGGCTGTTTTGCCCCTCATTTTGCCACTGATTTTTGTATGTTTGCATATCATATTCCATGTCTTTGCTATGTCTCATTAGAGTGGCATTTCAGTGCCTGAGGGTCCGTCGGGCACGCACTTCGAGGTGTCTTGTTTTCATCTGATGGCCTCCTATGTGAGTGTGGCTGAGGCTTCTCTCATGTTGGTGTAAGCCCATTATTGCATTGCGTATGCCATTTCGCCCATAGCATTGTGGTGTATGCCCGGTTGTATATTACCTCGTATAGCGTGTATGCCATTCCATAACATTGTGTATGTTAGGTTGCAAGTATTAGCTACATTTCATGCATATCATGCATATCGCATCGTGTTCAGGATAGGAGTTAGCCCGGGCACGGGAAACGAGGCACGTTTCATGCTCCGAGCGACGGAACGGGTCTCAATCCCCAAGTCACCGACACTCCGGATTATCCATGATGGAGTTAGGTTTTGTTGTAGCATTCATATGCATTCATCCTATATTGAGTTGTGCAAATCGGCTCCTCAGCCATCATGCATCGATATGCGTGATTGGTGGCACGAGGATCGAGGCATGCATATATTTGTGAAATACATTGCTATGCCCCTTTCCTGCTCTCTGTTGCAGCAAAATGGAGAATCAGTAACTTTTCAGAGTCTGGCACGCATTTCGAGAAACATTGCAAACAGAGGCTAATTGGGGCATCCCAGTGGATTTCCGCGCAAAGCAGCCCAAACCTGTAGCATTCATCAGAATCAAGGCAGCCCCTGGCTTGCATGCCAGTTTATAATTTTTCTTAGTTAATTTGTTAATTAATTAGGGATCTGTATATTATGTGGACTGTATTATTTGGACTGTATTATTCTTTCATTCGGGACTGTATATTTATTCGGACCCTCTGCGCGAGGGCATGATTGTAATAAGTGTGGGTGAGTGTGATGTATGTCTTCCAACCCCACGTCTTTCTCCCTTTTATTTACCTGCTTATGATGGTTAGATTAGGGCATATTTCAATTAGCATACAGTATGATAGCATGTTTGCATCATTCATCTGTTTTGCACGCACCGGGCTCGGCGCATCATACAAACTGCATTTGTATTTCAATTCTAAATTGAATACATGTTAGCTGTAGCATTCCATATGCCATGTTTAGAACAGCCAAGCCTGCTATAGTTGCATTATTGCATGTGTTGCATTAGGCATTTCTGTATATTTAGGATCATGCATGATTTCTAATGAGCTTCTGTTTTGGCTTGGAGTACTCGGTGAGTTTTATGCTTTAGCATCCTTGCATGCGTGTGAGTGACTGCCATGAATAGCATGCTTACCATGAGGCTATGTGCTTATGTGATATAATTGCCTTGAATGCCTGTGGGTGGAGGTTGGGTTATTTGAAGTGGAACAAATCATCAAATGTTTGTTTTTAAGCCCACTAGATAGTGGCAAAATCATGTTTTCTTAAGCCCACCCGAGGGTGGCAAATCCACGTCTTAGCCTACTTGCGAGTAGCACCATCAAACCATTTTCAAACAAACAAACATGAAATGTTTTGTTCCAATTCAGGCGACCCAGTCTATACTTGTATGCTGTGCGCATCACATAGTAACCTAGGCTAATAACCGGAATAAGAACACATAATGTTTTCAAAATAAGATATCATGGTTAGTAGAGGCCGGTCTTTGACCGGGCGAGCGGGGGTGCTCACGAAGTGACCTTCCCCAATCGTACCCAAGTTCCCGAGCCGAGGCAACTTTGGTGATGACGGACACATGGCCTTTGGCACCGAGTCAGGGTTTCCTAAATTTCCCATTTAAAAAATATTTAGGTGGCGACTCTGTATCTGGCGAAGCAGTCCATGTTTGGCACTTCTTTCAAAAAATCTGTTTTCAAAACGATTTGCCGGATTTGGACTCTTTGGTTCAAGATTAAGAACCGTGACATTTGAGTCCTTCGAACTGTAGTGACCCAATATCGAACCAGAACGGGGGGGACTCGCACTCCCTTTCCCCGGGATGCGTTCGGGGACGTCTACACCCACTACTTATCATACATCCTTTTGTAACTTTCACCTATCACCATATCACTCCTAGCAGTGCTGGCAATTGAAACAAAAACTAATAGATAGATTTGTATTTTGAAATGATGGACTACCCTTGACCAATATATGGTTACATAAATGCAGACAAGATGCAATTGACAGCAATAAACAAATCGACCTTAGTTTCACATGATATAACATGGAGAACGGATTTAAATAAAGTAATTCATTTACAGGAAAACCATATGCTTCAATATATATCAAACATCTTTAGAAATTTTACAGTGCTTAAAAACATGCACCTTCTGTGTCCTAAGTATGACTTACCATACTCATAATGCTGCAAGCCTCTGTCGATTTTGGCAAATGATTTGATTAATGTTTTTGATTCTTTTATAAGGGTTTATTAGTTAGTAGCAAGACTTCCATTCTATTATATACTTCAGTGGTTCCCTGAGGAGATGTAGTCTATAACATGTAAAGAATTACATTTATAAACAATTGTATTTCTTCTATGTATAGCTTGTTCCCAAATGAGGCTTAAATCATAACTCAAAATGCAAAGCTTTAAGCATTCAGATTCAGGTCATAACATGCATCTTCCTGTTACAGTATGCTAAAAAATTTAAAAACTCAATAAAATACTATGGTCTGTTTATTGTATTAAAAGAAGGTAAATAAGAATTGGTCATGACACACCTATTTAAGATAGGCTTCAATGACACATCTAATTGTACTTGGTGGACAACTATGGTGGAAACTGCTCGAGATCGCCCAACAGCGTCTAAGAGACGTAATGTTGTACTTTCTAAAAAAGTGGCTAAGGGACCTCGACGCACTCATAAGACTAAGGATCAAGGTAGTGGAGTTAATGAACATGACATGAATGACATAGGTGTTGCTCTAGCAAAAACGGTTGAGGTTGAAAACGATTGGGGCATTCAATTGAATGTGAGTGACATGGGTGATGATTTGGGTGATGAACCAATAGATATGGGTGATGAACCAACACACATAGGTGATGATCTGGGTAATGAATCAACAGACATGGGTGACTATGAAGACCAACCAGCAGATACAATTGAAAAAGTTAATGAAGATCTTACTGGACCTTTTCCTGGAGGGCCATATAATCCTTCAATTTTGAAGAGTTTTCATTGTCACGTAGCAACCAAAATTTGGCATAATAATGTAAGTCATTGTCTTACATTAATTTAATGTTTTAAATTTTGTTTCAACTTTACTAATTCTTTTTTTTTTTTTATTCTATGTTGCAGGAACGTGGAATACTTAAATGCTTAAATCATTGTTTTGAAGTTGGAGAATGGTCATTTAACTTAGAAGATAATGAACAGTCCAAAATTCATGGTTTAATTATGGATTTGGGGTAGAAAGACAATATAAGATGACCCATGTCAGGCATCGTCATCCACTGGTCCAACCCAGGGTTTGGTTCAAAATATGCCAAGATGTTGGTAAGGTCATCGATTCTCCCTTGTGATCCAAATAATTTCCTGTAGTGGTCACTATGTGCATGCAACTCTTTAAGTAAATCTTTTCTCACTTGTAACCATCCTTCTTCTCCAAAACCCATCAAACCAGTAATAACTCGAAACCCACAATTGCCATCTACTGCAACATCCTTAACGTATTTAATATATCGTCTCAATTCAGAAGGGAATGCCTCTAAAAAGCAATTTGGATTCAATGATCGAAACCGGTGAACCTATCACAGGCCAATGCCAATGTTAGACAATATAGTAGACAACATGACACAATTACATACCTCATTAGTAAACCATGTACCTTTTCTTTCTTCTTTGTTTTCACCTTTTTTGTTGTTACACTCGCCTTCGCAATGACTCCGGGTGAATAACTATCTTGTGCTGAAGCAACTATTTCAAATGCAAATGGCTCACGACGAGTGGAGGTCTTAATCTTCAATTTTGGCCGACCCCGTGGATTAGACTTCAATTCCGGCTTAATCAAAAATGTACAATTAGGTTTGGCTAACTCCCTCAATTTTTGTAACAAAAACCTCTTCATATTTGGATCCACCTCATCGAATCGTTTGGCAAACAATTCTAACTCAGGTGTACAAGTCCACTCTTCACTTACAATGTGTGGGGTACTCAACATATCAAGCTTAGTCCAATATGAATAAATTGATGAGAGGGGAATTGGCCGATTTTCCCTCATGTAATTTGCTATCTCATGTGCACATGGCAAACCATGAGTACGTCGAACAACACATCAACATACAGTAATATCAATACCAACAGAAGATGCTCGTTTAGACTCTGCCAATATGATCTCTAATGCAGTAATTGAGACATTACCACGAAGCTCCTTAAACTGCGCAGGTTTGAAATCATGTTGCACAACTATCTTGCTTTTCTCAAATGATGATTTTATTTCACTATGTTGCAACTCAAGTAAATTGTGTATCCTTGTCCAATTCGACTCAAAATTTCATTGACTTGATCCAAGATATCTTTTAAGTTTTGCATGTGAACTCTCAACTCTATATATGAAAATAAACTGTTATAAAAAAACCAAACAACTAATAAATTTAAATGTTTGTATTTACCTATTTGTTGTAGAATTTCCAAAGTGCATAAATGTGTCAGTCCAAGCAGCCACAAATTTCGACTTGTATGTATCCAACCAAGATGAGGTAACATAATGACGTGCATCTTCATAAGTACTGAATTCACTATATAACAAAGACAGTCGTTGCATGTATACTTCTTCAGACGATGACATAACCAACATATTCCAACTCATTATAAACATTTCCCATTTATCCTTTGTCTCAAACATCTTTTTGCAATTAGCAAGCACATTTTTTCCAATATGTCATCTACACAACAAATTTGTAGTTGCAGGAAACACCGTACATATGGCATTCATAAGGGCCAATTCTCTATCTGTGACAATGACCGAAGGAAGAGTATTTGCATCCATGACACTACGCAAAAGACCAAGTGCCCATGTATAGTTATCCTCCTTCTCATACTAGAGGTATGCAAATGTAACTGAAAAGGTCATGTCTATCGATGTCACACCTACAATCTCCAGAAGGGGCAACCGATATCGATTGGTCTTATAAGTACAATCCATTAACAATGCTTTTGGAAATGCACGTAACAAATTCAAACTAGTAGGATGTGCAAAGAACAAATTAGTCACTGTCTCAGTACCTGCACAGCTCCTATGCCACTCAATGTACTGGTTCATCGCTAACTAACCTAATAGTTGTTGCATTTGAGATCTCCCAACTTTCTCAGCAACTTTATACCTATGACGTGCATTGTAAATTGTCTTCATTGTGAAAACATTTGCATCATCACGTTGTTTCAATGTAACCAATATCTTACTCGGTCGTACCATACTCTTCGACATGTCTACCAACAAAGAGGTTTCCTCATGTGACAACCTTCCAGCATAAGAATAACCCTCAAGATATTCTGCAGCAGGATGATTATGCACACCACAAACAACTATCAACATAAGAATAACCCTCAAGATATTCTGCAGCAGGATGATTATGTACACCACAAACAACTATCAAGATCTAGTCATCATTTGTGGCTAATTTGTTGCCCTTCAATAAAAAAGGACATTCATATTTTTTTGTACCAGTCAGTTTTGCTTTTTTTTGTCTTAGGCTTGCTGTTTTTTCGAGTGTCCCTATAAGATCCACTCCTCTCACAAGCTAAGTTAAGTCTTGGCTTCCTACCTCGAATACCACCTCCATCTGCTTTCTGCACGACAATAACGAATCCATTTCTTCTTCCAACTTGACGTGCCCATCGAATTAACTCATCTCGACTCTTGAATATCTAAAATAAATAAATTAAACTAACCAATTATTGCACATAAAAAAGGTACATTATTTGTAAAACAATCAAAGACTCTCATCATGAGTAACAAATTCATTACTAAAATCCATTACAAGTTCTGAATCAACCTAACTGCCTCTAGTTGAAGCATCACCCTGAAAACATGTGTGAATATAATTTCAAAATTGAAAAAATGATGTTCATTTCAACAGTCCCGAAACTAATGGTTTTGTTCAATTCAACAGTGATGAAAATAAAGATGATATTCGGTTCAACAGTACTGACTATCTGCATTAATGTTCGGAACCTATGTATTGAACGAAAGGATTATGTTCAGTACTGTATTACCGAACATAATTCTAACAGTCAGCAAACCAATACCGAATAGCTCGAACGAAACAAGAACGATCGAAAAAGATCGAGAATGTTAATACAAGACAGATAAACTTACCAATGGAACGCCGGTCTCACTAGAATTGTTGTCCTCGTCCTTCATTGCTCTACACAGTGACATAAGTGATGAAGTATACGTTATACTTGAAGCAAAACTTTCAAGTTCAATAGCGTTGATGATCGTGATGAAGATGACACATTCAGGATTTAAGATGATTATGAAAAATAATAGATTTAGGGTTTATGTTAGTTGATTATGAAAAGTAATAGGTTTAGGGTTTACAAACATGAAATACGTACAGCTGGAGTTGAAGGTGGAGGTGGGGGTGGGGGTGGGTGTCCAATATTATAGAGTATTAGTTCTTATTGATAGGTGGGTGTTCCATTTAATAATGTCTTTTAATGTAATTTTACTTTAGGATATAATTGTAATAAAAAAAATTATAAAATGGGGGGTCCAAAGAATTTTGGCAGGTGCTAATAGCAACACTCAAGAAAAAATATGAATTAGATGGAATAAAACTCTTAGAAATGGGATTTATCAAAAAAAACTCTTTTTTTCTTTTTCTTTTTTTGTCGTCTATTTTTTTTTTTTTTTTTTTGTAAAAAATGCAATAAATTAAACTAGTTACAGTTATCGGATCAATCTAATTTTTTGTGTGAATGAAATACACAAAATACCCTACAAAATGAACCGTTTGGATTATCAAAACGGAACCCGTAGTGAGCCCCACGAGCCAAAACAGCATTGTCCATTCCAAAACAGTGACTGGAGGCGATCCTCCTCCTTTTAATTATAAAACGTTAATCAAAATAAATTTTCACAAATCTATTATAAATATACTGAAATATGATATGTAATAATATTACAAAGTAATTCAAACTGGTTAAATTACACAACAATACTTAGGTATACTAATATACTATTTCTTCAATAAAATTAAAGACAATGAGATTACAATTTTCAATCAATCTAATACAGACGAGACAAAATGATTCTTCTTGAGAAACAAAAAAAATAATATATATCTTTGTAAGGAATGAAAAATTTTTGCTTTAAAAAAAGTTTGTTTTTCTTTTTATCTTTCTTTCTTTTTTTATATATAAAATTTTTATACAAAAAAAAAAAAAAAATCACAAAGTTGATGTCATAAATAAAAAACATCTTCACGGGTGTTTTATTTTAAAATAAAATGCCCATATTAAATTACATCATTTCATACAAAAATTATGTATGAATTTTTTATATCATTACTAAAAAAAAATAATATCATAATATTTATTATGTTAACAGAGCTGCTGGGTAGCTCGAACATTCCTGGACCCGAATGGCTTAGCACCTTTTTTTTCCCCCTCTCTTCTTCCTCCCCTTCTCTTTTTTCTTTATATTCTCTCTCTCTCTCTCTCTCTCTCTCTCTCTCTCTCCTCTATTCAAACCCAAAATCGAAACAGCTCATATCCCTCTCGAAGCAGCTCAGGCTCGTGAAATCACTAATCCCTCTCATCCTCTTGCTCCCTCTCATCCCCACGCTCCCTCTCATCCCATTAACAATTGCAGAGATAGAGAGAGAGACCTCAGATCCACTAGAAAAAAAAAAGGAGCAAAATAGCAAAACTATTTTTCAGAACAAAGAAACAGTTGGACTAGTTTGATTTGTTTGTTTAATGATAAAATGGTGTGATTGAAGAGAAATTGTGGGATCACAATTTAGAAAGAGATGTTATGTGCAGTTGTGATGGTTTGATTCTCTCTCTATCCTTCTTCTCTCTCTCTCTCCTCTATTCAAAACCCATTAACAATTGTATAGATAGTTAAAAACAATGCTTGAATAGTGATAACATAGCCAATCAGCCTACCAAAAAACCATTCGGCCGGCCAAGTTTTTTAATATTTATTTGATTGGAAGATTGACAATTCATAGTTATAGACACCAAGCACTTGGGTTTTTAAGAAAATGAGATTCACTGATATGTATATATATATACGCAGTTCATAGGCATGGTTATGGACACCAATACTAGTACTGACCTACAGTCATAGCCACAAATCAAAATCAAAACCCAAATCAGACAAAATCAAACCTAAATTTGTTGAATAAGAGTGTTTGAATGCTTTTTTGTTTCGAAGAATAGAGATAGAGAGGGGAAGAGAGAAAACAGATAGAGAGGAGAGAAAAAAATTCACTTTTCGAGTCACTCAAGCCTCAAGAATTCGAGCTACGGTGCATTTCTGTTATGCTAAAAGGTTACACTCACCATATTTTTACATAATATCTAATCTGTGATATACACAATGATTATTGTAATGATATCCATAAATCTCATTCATATTCATGTTCAATCATTAATACTTATGTGTGCTAAACAAAAAAAAAAAAAATTTGATATAAAATTATGATAAAACATAAAATTAATTATTTTTTTAAACAATTTTTTTTTGGTTGATAAATATATTTTTTTGAACAATTTTAATAGTGTCAATTTATGACAACCTCTCAAAAATTTTATATAATACTGCATAATTCTAAAAAAATATTCAAAGTAGAGTGGTTTCAATTGAACCCACTATTTTATGCAAAACTCCGCCCATGCCTATGACAATTCCAAAATTTAACAGTTCCCCTAGTGGAAAATATGGTGGGAACTCTATCAAACGGACGGTTCTCTCAATGCTGTGGGCAAGTCCAATTCAGGCTCAGATTCATCGAGGGGAGCGAAATAGTAGTCAACCATGTCCTTGGTCACTTCTCCTAAACTTGAAGGCTCCCACTGCAAATTTATAATAATAAACCGATCAGCGACTTATTTTGAAAGAAATTGAAGATTAAATTCGAAGTTGATGGTGCAATGAAGATAAAGATTATGAGGGTACCTTTGGAGCAAAATCCTTATCAACCAGTCGTGCACGAACACCCTGTACAAGTTGATGGAAACAGACATGAATCTACTGCCTTGTTCGGGAAAAACTAAATAAGCAGTTTTTGGGCAAAAAAAGTAAAAACAAGTTTGTTTGTTTGTTGTTTGTTTGTTTGTTTGTGATGCCTTCTCCATATAAAAAGAAAAACAGGGAAAAAAAAGGTTATTTTTAGCAAGTATCAAACACATCACTTTTTTTTATTTTTAAATTCTAGAAAAGCAAAATAACTGAGAAGAATAAAAGACTTTTTCATTCAATGAATCTTCATATACACTGCTCAAGATATTTTTAAAGAAAATATCTAACTAACTCAGTAACTAATTAACCAACTCAGGAACTAACTCAGCTAACTAACTAACCAACTCAGCTAACAAACACTTAAACTATTTAACAAACATTACAGCTGTAGCTATATTTGTTACAGATATTTTCTAAAGCACATTTAGGAAAACAGAGCTGTAATGAATCATCTCTTACTGCTGACTTCTTATTAGGCTGAGACTGAAGCTTCGTCTCTGCCTCTAGCTGCATCTGCACCTGGTCTAACTGTGAGAGCTGTGAGAGCTGCACCTGAGTGTGTGAGGACTGCACCTGAGGCTGCACCTGAGTGTGTGAGTGCTGCTGCACCTGAGTATGTATCTTAGCACTCCCCTGCAAGCTGATGGGGCAAGGCTGCACGAGAAGCTTCTCTTTCAAATAAAGAAACCGAGAGGTAGAAAGAGGTTTGGTGAAGATGTCAGCCACTTGATCTGTTGTAGGAACATATTTCAAAGCAATCACTTTTGCAGCAACTTTATCCTGAATAAAATGACAGTCAATTTCTATATGTTTAGAGCGCGAATGAAAAACTGGATTGGAAGCTAATGCCATTGCAGAAATGTTGTCACACCAGAGCTCAGGAACAGAAGATGGAAAAATGTGCATATCTTTTAGCAGCTGCTGCAACCAGGTTAATTCAGCAGTGGCATTAGCTAATGCTCTGTACTCTGCCTCCGTAGATGATCTAGAAACAATAGGCTGTTTCTTAGCACTCCATGAAATTAGATTAGAACCCAAATAGACACAGTAACCTGAAGTGGACTTTCGATCAACACTATCACCAGCCAAGTTTGAATCAGAAAAAGCATGGAGAGATAAGGACCAGCTGTAAAGTGTAGGCCATGATGAAGAGTACCTTTCACATATCTCAACAAGCGTTTGACAGCTTGAAAATCAGCATTGGTGGACAGATGCATATGCTGACATGCTTGGTTAACAGCTAAGGCTAAATCAGGTCTGGTAATAGTGAGGTACTGGAGAGCACCAACAATACTTCTATACAAAGACGGATTAGAAAATGGAAGCTCATCTGAAGAAGAAGAAGGAGAATAAGAAGTTTTGACAGCTAAAGGAGTGGAGCAAGGTTTACAATCAGTTAAACCAGCTTTGTGAAGCAGCTCAGTGGCATACTTAGTTTGAGACAAGAAGTACCCATGAGATAAGGCTTGAACTGAGATGCCCAAGAAATAGGACACAATCCCCAATTCCTTCATGGAGAACACTGTATGCATATGCTGAATAAATTGTGCAAGAAGAACAGGATCACTACCAGTGACTAGAATGTCATCAACATAGACAACAAGAATAAGCAAACTGATGGAAAGTGTGTTGAACAAAAAGAGAGGAATCTGAACGACTATTAACAAAGCCTTGAGAAATGAGGAATTTAGAGAAAGTAGAATACCAAGCTCGAGGAGCTTGTTTAAGTCCATACAAGGCTTTCTTGAGTTTGCACACTTGATTAGAAGACTGAATAAAACCTAGAGGTTGTGACATATACACTTTCTCATCTAATGTGCCATGAAGAAAGGCATTAGATATGTCTAGTTGATGAATAGGCCAATTAAAATGAAGAGCCAAACAAAGAAAAATACAAATTGTAGGCTGCTTAGCCACAGGGCTAAAAGTTTCATGGAAATCAACACCTTCTTGTTGAAGATATCCTTTTGCCACCAATCTAGCCTTATATCTGGCCACAGAACCATCAGAATTCCTCTTGATTCTATACACCCATTTACAACCAATTGCTATTTTATGAGGAGGAAGAGACACAAGATCCCAAGTGCCTTGTTGCTGCAAAGCTTGAAATTCTTCCTGCATAGCAGTAAGCCACACAGGAGAACCTAAGGCAGCTTGAACAGTAGGAGGTTCAGTGTGAAGATAAGAAGATGAGGTGGCTATAAGACACAGAGAAGGTTTTGTTTTGGATCGAGTGAGCATGGGATGAACATTAGAGGAAGCCAAGGAAGGAACTAGGTTAGAAGGCAAACCAGAAGGTGGAGGAAGATCAATAGAAATAGAATGAATAGGAATAGCATGAGGAGGAGAAAAATTTAGAGATGATGAGACTGCTGGAGAACTAGAATTAATAGGACTATCATGAGGAGAAGAAGGAGATATAGATGTATCATGAGGAGAAGAAGAAGATGTAGATACATAATTAGTAACAGAATCAGAAGAAAGAGAAGAAGAAGACCAGAAGAAATTATGAATCTGAGACAAAGAGCTATTTGAAGATGAAGAGCTAGTTGAAGATGAAGATGAAAGAGCAGAAGAAGAAAAAGGAAAACAGGTTTCATTGAAGATGACATGCCTAGAAACAAATATTTTGCCACTAATAGGATCTAAACACCTATAGCCTTTGATAGTGGGATGATAACCTAAAAAGACACAAGATAAGGACTTAGGTTGAAGCTTGTGAGTGGTATAAGGCTTTAACCAAGGAAAACACTGGCAACCAAAAACTTTGAAGAAAGAAAAATCTGAAGTGTTTTAAACAAAATCTGAAAAGGAGATTGATGAGACAGAACAGAACTAGGCATTCTATTGATGAGAAACACTGCTGTAGCAACAGCATCAAACCAATATGTCAAAGGTAGAGAAGATTAGAAGTAGAGTGAGTGATAGAGTTTCAGTGATATGGCGATGCTTTCTCAGCAACACCATTCTGTGCTTGTGTATAAGGACAACTGGTTTGATGAATAATACCATGTGAAGAGAAAAGAGAAGCAACCTTTTTGTTTACAAATTCAGTCCCTCCATCAGTTCTTAAAATTTTAAGAGAAGTGTGAAATTGATTTTCAGCATAGGCTTTAAACTCAAGTAATTTTTCATAGACTTCACTTTTAAAATGTAAGGGATAGATCCAAGTGAATCTACTACAATCATCAACAAACAAAACATAAAATCGAAAAGGAGCATTATTAACAGTAAAAGGCCCCCATACATCAGCATGTACAAGAGAAAAAGGACTATCACTAACAGAGCAAGACAATTTGAAAGGAAGTCTATGAATTTTTGACACATAGCAGTCAGTGCAATCTATGACTTTATTAAAACTCTTTTTATTGGGAAGATGAAATGCCAGGTGTTGAAGCTTGGAAATAGAAGGGTGACCCAATCTTTGATGCCATAGCAAATCAGAGATTGAAGAGACTGAACCAGTGGAGGACTGAAAAACCTGTGGTTGCTTAGGACAGATAGAAGAGGATGGAGACAACTGATAAAGGCCATTGATGTTTGATCCTTTATGCAGAATCTGTTTTGTGTGTTTGTCCTGAATGACAAAAGAATCAGAATCAAAAATAAAACGACAGTTATGATCCTTGGTTAATTGATGAACAGATAACAGATTGGATGATATAAAGGAACATGCAAAAGATTGGACAAATGAAAAGAGAATTGAGGTGTAGGAAGAATACCACTTCCAACATGTTGAATAGGTAAAACTGAGCCATTTCCTACTGTAACCTGATCTGAGCCTTGATAGGCTTGATACTGCTGAAGATTGGTCAAATCATGTGTAAGATGAGTTGTTGCTCCTGAATCAATGTACCAAGGTGGAACAGGAGAATCGGATGAGGAAGAAGCCACAGCAGCAGTATAGGCCTTGGGAGGTGCTGAAGGTTGATATTGTGGATCAAGCCGATACCAACAGTCCAATGCAAGATGACCAGATTTACCACAGATCTAGCAGATAGAGGAAGCAGAACCAGAATAGGCTGATGCTTGGATCGATTGTTAGAAAATCGATTATGAGATCTATTGCCACGAAAAAACCTACCACTTCGACCTCCTCTGTATTGAGATCTACCAGTAAAAGTAGGATGAGGATATGATCCAAGAATGGAGTGTTGTCCTTCAAAACCAGAACCAGAAGCAGAACCGGAAATTAGAACCTTTAGGTGCTGAATAAGCAACATGCAAATCAGGTTTGGAAGATTGCTTGATCTTGCTTTCAATGTGAATTCTTCTGAGCCAAGTAAGGAACATAATTCTTCGATAGAGACAGCATTGGATCTAGTACGAATGGATGTTTTGAAGGCATCATATTTGTTTGGTAAGCCATTTAAAATAAGAAGAATAAGATCTTCATCCTCAACCTTTGCACCAGATAGAGCTAACTGATCTGAAACTGCTTTGATCTGTGAAAGATAGCAATCAATTGAAGAAGATTGTTTTCGAATGGTATGAAGCTTGTTCTTCAGTTGATGAATATGAGATCGAGAAACCGAAGTAAATTTCTTCTCTAGAGTTTGCCAAACTTGAGAACTGCTGTGGAGATGAAGAACAGAGGAATAGACTGATGAAGATAAAGTTGCAGTTAAACATGTGAGCAGATTTGCATCAATGGCTTCCCATTGAAGATATGCAGGATTGGAAACAAATTTTCCAGATGCATCAGGAATTTCAGATGGAGGACAAGGGATTGCACCTGTCACATAGCCAAGAAGACCTGTAGCTCGAAGAATATTATGGAGTTGATTTCTCCAAATCAAAAAATTTGTGGAATCAAGTTTAACAGTGATGAGAGAACCAAAATTGGACAGAAGAGACTGAAGACTTGAAGGTAAAGACACAGGATCTGCCATGGATGACTCTTGAAGGATGCACGGAAGAGCTTAGGGTAGCTCTGATACCATGAGAAGAATAAAAGACTTTTTCATTCAATGAATCTTCATATACACTGCTCAAGATATTTATAAAGAAAATATCTAACTAACTCAGTAACTAATTAACCAACTCAGGAACTAACTCAGCTAACTAACTAACTAACCAACTCAGCTAACAAACACTTTAACTGTTTAACAAACATTACAGCTGTAGCTATATTTGTTACAGATATTTTCTGAAGCACATTTAGGAAAATAGAGCTGTGATGAATCATCTCTTACTGCTGACTTCTTATTAGGCTGAGACTGAAGCTTCGTCTCTGCCTCTAGCTGCATCTGCACCTGGTCTAACTGTGAGAGCTGTGAGAGCTGCACCTGAGTGTGTGAGGACTGCACCTGAGGCTGCACCTGAGTGTGTGAGTGCTGCTGCACCTGAGTATGTATCTTAGCAATAACTACTAAAAAAAGTAATTGGAAAACCACGCCTAAGAAGGAAGTGTCCAAAGTGTAATCTAAATAAGACATCACAAAAACCCATACCTCACAGAAATCATTAGAGACCTGTTTGGTGATCCAATTCAAGGACAAACGATACTCACGAACAAGACAACGGTCCAGAGATTGAAACCTACCTTCTCGTATCTAATTGCAGAAGAGAAACTGTAAGTCAAAAATATTAGGTAAAAAGAAGCAATCCAAGCAGAATCCATTGGAATGCAAGGATTAGGAACTCACAGATTGTAAAGTGACTTTTAAACTCAATGGGGATGCCTCTTTCAGTTTCTTGAGGGCTGTTGTACTCCATTCATCATAAGACTCTGCCGCCTCATTTTCCTACACAAATGAATCACAAATTACTGTCATCTTCCCAAAAATAATTCTAACAACAAAAAAAATTAAATGACTCTTAAAAATAACATCCATTACATAGCCCTTTGCGTGTGTGCAGATGTGGATGTCTGTAAGTCCGAAAGAGAGACTATCTCTTGTCGGAATATATCTAATCCTATTTTACATAGACTTTTCTAAATGTGTAAAACAATACCCATATCAGACAGTTGACACATGGAGTATGAGATGTGTTTGACAAACATATCTAGCAATTCAAGTATTCCATATAACCATGCATATAACTCTCGCATTATGCAGCATGAAATGCTTTGTCACCTAGTAAAAACTATTTTATCCTATGAAATAAAATATGAATATTGGTCATATCTGACACTTGGACACATACTTGCATCCAGCCCCCGTATCCAAGTCCATGTAACATAGGTGTGATTCCAAGTCTTATATTTTCAATCAAACTAAAGGGAAAAAAGAAAGTAATATAATATCAAGCTTACCAGAGCATCAATAATTTCTTCAACAGTATCTTGGCTGAAACATTTATCAACTGCTTCAATCCTGAGCCAAAAAACGGGAAGGGAAAAGGATAGAAACAAACTAAGCCAGGAGTATGGACCAAGATAAAAGATATGAAAATAATAACGGATTTTTTTTTTTTGTCAAAATTTGGGTTTCCCCAATATTTGTGAATTTAAGAGACAAATTCAAAAGCAATATAGAGATATAAAAATAGAAACAAAAGATGGAAGAACCAAGAAAATATAAGATCGAACATTACTTATGGAGAATACTCCTCTTATTGGGGTAGACAAGGTCACCATATTGTGCAAGAGAATCCTCAATGACAGAAGGATCATCTGTGATCAATTTACCGAGGCGTTCTTCAATCGAAGCAAGTCTCTGTTACGAAGAGTGATTTACTAAAAGCTACTTACACATTGAAATAAACCATGAATACACTCATTGAAGAAAAAAGGAACTAAGAACAAACTGCATTCAGTGAATAATGTGTAGCAAGGCCACAGGCGATCATTTCCACTCCATTAAGTTTTTCCCCTGTTAGAGCCAAGTATTCCCCTGTAAAGGGGAAAAAAATAAAAGGATTTTAAATTTTGCAAATAATTTTCTGCATTTATATAAGAAAGAATTTAACTCTACTTGGCAATCTATAATAAAAATTACCTACATATATATATATACAAGAGATATATACACATGTATAAAAAGATATTATAATATCAAGGAAAAGAAATCTGTATAATAAAAAGCTGGAAATAGTTCTCAGAATCATCATTTAAGAGTATTTTTATAAATAGCAAAAGTAACAGTTTTTCAAGCCTAATCCTTAAAAATGTTCATATATAGGGTTCACATACAAATCATAACACTAAGAGGTATTATAGATAATGGTATTAAAATTTCAACTTCAGCTAAAGATCAAATCAGCAATATTTAATAAAATCGATTGCATCTAGTAGTTTATGTTAGTGGACATACAGTTTTATCAGTCACCACACGGAAAATTCCAGGAAGAGAAATACCCGCCCCACCTCCCATTTTGATACCATCCAAAATGACCTGTGGAAATGACAAAAAACTTAGACCTTATACAATGTCTGGAAAAAAAAGACCTCAAATGAAGAAACGTATACAATATTAATCTCACATGTGGCTACAGATATGTTCCTAAAAGGTACACAAACTTATACAATGTCTGGAAAAAAAAAATTTACATTCTTCAACCTTCCCTGTACATAATTAAAGGTTGGGAACACCATCAGAGCCAACACCATCGAATGCTTGATTTTACAGATAATAATAATTCTATTATAAACCATATTAATTATATGTTATGGAGAACCCACATGCTTGCCCTAATTGAAAGCCAAGATATGCAAGTCGTGCTATCATTGTGTGATTAAAAAGGCTGTCCCTGTAGGACGAAGGGAAGTTGAAAATCCAACTTTTATAGCATGGAGATGGTCTGGTGGTTTCCATCATAACTGGATCACCGAAACCTCGTCAGATGAGGTTACTTAGCTGGCAGTCGGACTTACCTCTTCACATGAGATTGGAGAGGCTAAACAACGTGTATGGACAAAGCTGTGAAAGAGAGAATTCCAATTAATGCAGCAAACGTCCCTTCTTCATAAAGGTACAAACTTTACAAACGAATACATTAGGAAGTTCAAGGCCTTGTCCATAATATGACAATTTTGTAACCACAATGCTCAAACCTCCTATTCTTATCATGATATTATTCCTCTTCTCCAGAGACATGAAGCTCGTACTAAACTTCATGGTCCAAGTCTACCTCAAACAGTTTCATGGATCAAAAAGCCTAATTGTGGTCAAAATCACAGAAAGAATAACACACAAAATGGATTCGATTCTAAATGAAAAGGCTTTATTCAAAATGGAAATACTAGTAGGCACAGAACTAGTAGTGACAGTACTAACAGATATAGAACTAGGGGCACATGGCTTTCAGTCTACTGGAGGAAAATAATCTAAAAGCCCTAGCAAACAAGGAGGTAACTCGAGCCAATCTAATAATTTTGTCAATCATGGTAGAAAAGATGCCTTTGCATGTCAGATTTTTCATAAGAGTAATCATACAGCATTAAAGGTGTCTTGGCCACTTCAACCATTCTTACCAAGTTGAAGATATTCCTTAAGCCTTTGGTGCCATGATAATTGGTGACAACAAGAATCAGCTTGGGTGTTCAAAAAATAAAAACAAGAATCAGCTTGGATTCCTTAAATCTTTAATTTTATATTAAAATCTACCTTTTGTAAGTTTTTTTTTTTTATAAACAAACCACCAAAAGGGGGCAAACCTGTACAGAGCACCTAAAAGTGTGAACCATGTACAATCAAAATTATGTACAAGGCATCAGAAAGAGCAAACCCTATACACCGAAAAGCCTGGAACCTATTGATTACACATGACATGCCAATGCATTTCTTCTTTGAACTAAACAAAAGACAACAAAATGAACAATCCTCTCCCAACCAAACAAGAGGGAAGATCCTTTCAAAACTATGGATGGGTAATTCAACAATCTCAAAAGCCCTTCAATTTCGTTCCCTCCATATTGTTCACAAAACACCCAATGCTGCAGCCTTACCCATCTTCCTTTCTTCTTTCTTCAGTTCTAACAATCTACCATTAAATCTATAACTAAAAGAGTACCTAAATTAATCATTAACAGCTTGATACCTTAAAACCAAAAGTCTCCAATGCTGAATCCACACAGCAAAGAATGAAAAAAAATGAAAAGGGTACCCTCTTCATTAAGCAACTGATAAAGGGTAACAACATCTGCGCCGGAACAGAAAGCACTCCCATTACCCTTCAAAATTGAAGATTGTAGATTATAATCCAAACACAATAACACTTGAATTAGATCCAATATATAAGAAGCTACAAAGTTGAGGTTGATAATAATGAAGCATTAGGGAAGAAGCCAAGTATGAGGATACTGTCAACTTTGGAAAGATGCAGAGCAAAATTTGTTAGGGAAAATATGTGATTCCCCACAAGTAAATCAATCAATGGGAATAAAAACTAATGCAGAAAAATTAAATCAGAAGCAACACAAGAATTTTTACGTGGTTCCCTCAATGTGAAGTACGTCCACGGGATCGAAATCCGATTCCACTATCAACCAAATAAGTTTCAAACGATTACAAACGAGACCACAAAACCACCCTTAGGTGAATTCCAAATAATCACAAATAAACAAGAGGAAAGACCTCACCAAATAGATGAACAAAAATCTTCAGAACCAGAGTTGTAGAAGATCCAAAATAACGAACCAAATCAACACCGAAAACGAAGCAAAGAACCACCCAAATTAATTCCACTGTTCACACACACCCAAATAATTGATTTCACCAAAGTGGAGTATGTGTAGCAGCCGTTCTCTTCACCTCGGGATGAGCAAAAACAAACCCTAAAATATTGTGAATCTAGGGTTTATTATCAAACCTTAGTTGTTTCCAAATTGGATTGGGTCTCCACAAATTAAATATAATATAAAAAATATATATAATTAATACTAAACCAAATTAAAACTCTTTTTCCAAAAACCAATTGGGTCCCACACTCCAATAAGGAGGTATACCCAACAATTCTCCCCCTACCGACTTAGGTGAAGAAATCAACCATACCCGCCAAAGTTCGACACTTTAAATGTTTGTCCCTCGACAAAGTCTTTGTCAACATATCTGAAATATTATCATCTGTGTGAACCTTTTCGAGTTGTAACAATTTCGAATCTAACACATCACGAATCCAATGGTATCTCACATCAATGTGTTTCGATCTCGAATGAAAAGTAGAATTTTTGCTCAAGTGAATAACACTTTGACTATCACAATAAAGCACATACCTTTCTTGCTTCAAACCCAACTCTTGCAAAAATTTCTTCAACCATAACTCTTCTTTGCAAGCTTCCGTAATGGCAATAAATTCAGCTTCGGTAGTTAAGAGAGCAACACATTTTTGTAATTTAGATTGCCATGCCACAGCTCCCCCTGCAAAAGTCATCAAATACCCCGAAGTAGATTTCCTAGAATCAATATCACCGGCCATGTCAGAATCTGTGAACCCATCAAGCATCGGCTTACCATTCCAAAACACAAACACACCTTCGAAGTCCCTCGAAGATACCTTAAATCCATTTTACCGCTGCCCAATGTTCTTTACCGGATTAGAGAGAAATCGACTCACCACACCAACGGCCGTGAGCAAGTATCGGCCTTGTACAAACCATGGGTACATCAAAGAACCAACTGCTGAAGCATAAGGAACTTTCAACATCTCTTCTTTGTCTTTCTCACTTGTAGGACATTGATTCGAACTAAGCTTGAAGTGACCCGCAAGTGGACAACCAACCGGCTTTGCTTTATCATGTTGAACCTCTCAAGAACTTTCTCAATGTAGCTTTCTTGAGACAACCAAATCAGCCCCTCTTTGCGATCACGAACAATTTTCATACTAAGAATTTGCTTTGCCGGTCCCAAATCTTTCATAGCAAAAGACTTTCTCAACTCCAATTTCAACCTGTTAATCATGGTAGAATCTTGACCCACAATTAACATGTCATCAACATAAAGCAAAAGAATAATAAATTTACCATCGGGAAATTTTTCAAAACACACAATGGTCCGAAGTGGTTTTAAAAAACCATTATTCATCATGAAAGAGTCAAATTTTTTGTACCATTGCCACGGGCTTGCTTGAGACCATACAAACTTTTCTTCAATTTGCAAACAAATTTCTCTTTCCCTTTTCCACAAAACCTTCCGGTTGCTCATGTAAATTTCTTTTCAAGATCACCATGAAGAAATGCGGTCTTCACATCAAGTTGTTCAACTTCAAGGTTCATACTTGCAGCCATGCCAAGTACAACCGAATAGAAGACATCTTCACAACCGGCGAGAAAATCTCATCAAAGTCAATATCTTTCTTTTGCCCAAAGCTTTCACAACAAGACGTGCTTTGTACCTCAGATTCTTGCCATCATTCTTCAATTTGAAAACCCACTTATTTTTCAGATTTTCCTCCCTTAGGCAACTTCACTAAATCATAAGTGTGATTTTCAAGCAAGGAATTCATCTCCTCTTCCATGGCCTTTTTCCAATCACCTTTCTTTGCATGCTCAATTGCTTCTTGGTAGCTCTCAGGCTCCCCTTGATCAGAAATCAACAAATTCATTGGAGGATACTTTCTTGAAGGTTGTCGGTCCCTTGTAGATTTCTAACTCAAGTTGTGGTGGTGGTTCTTGAGTTGGATGCTCTTCCTCAATTTCTGGCTCAACTTCATTAGGATTAGCATCATCCTCTACATCTTCAATGGGTGGCTGCACATCTCCCCATTTTCATCAACTGAAGATGAAGGAGATGGATCTATGTCAATGAGATCACTAGTTTTTGGCTCCGGTTGATCACCTTTCCAAAGTCTTTAATTGTTTGGTCTTAAGAAACACAACATCACGGCTTCGAATAACTTTCTTGTCGATCGGATCCCACAATCTATACCCGAATTCATTACACCCATAGCCAAGAAAAATACATTGTCTTGACTTACTATCAAGCTTGGACCTCTCATCCTTTGGAATGTGAACAAAAGCTCGGCAACCAAACACTCTCAAGTGCTCATAAGACACATCTTTACCGGTCCAAACTCTTTCAGGAACATCACCATTCAAAGGATAGGAAGGAGACAAATTGATCACGTCAACCGCTGTCTTCATTGCCTCACCCCAAAAAGATCTTGGCAATTTAGCTTGTGAAAGCAAACACCTTGTTCTTTCCACAATGATGCGGTTCATCCTCTCAGCAACGCCATTTTGTTGAGGAGTCTTCTTAACTGTCTTTTGGTGCCGAATACCTTGGCTGCGACAATCCTCATCAAATGGCCCAATATATTCACCACCATTGTCTGATCAGATGCACTTCAATTTCTGCCATGTTTCTCTTTCAACCATGGCCTGAAAATGCTTAAATACTTCTAGAACTTGATCTTTAGTTTTTAGTAGAAAAGCCCAAACTTTCCTTGAATAATCATCAATGAAAGTAACAAAATAAAGTGCATCACTATGTGTTCTAACTTTTAAAGCACCACAAACATCCGAATGAATCAACTCCAACACATTTTCTTTTCTAGAAGCAACATTTTTATGAAAAGAAACTCTATGTTGTTTACTCGCCAAACAATGAACACAAGTTTTAAGATGTGTACCTTTCAAACCGGGTAGAAGCTCTTTCTTGACAAAATTGTAGCCCCTTTTCACTCATATGGCCAAGCCGCTTGTGCCACAATTCGTGTAGAAGTATCATCTTCAAGTGCATTGGACAACATTTACAAATTTTTCCTTGCATGGAATAAAGTGTATGAGTCTTCTTACACTTAGCCACCACCAAAGAACCCTTTGTGAGCTTCCATATTCCATCACCAAATTTGTTGTTGAAGCCTTCATTATCTAGCTTCCCAGTAGAGATCAAATTGAGGCGAATGTCGGGAACATACCTCACATCTTTAAGCAACAACTTGCAACCTAAATTTGTTTCCAAGCAAGCATCACCCATACCAATAATCTTGGGCAAACCTTCATTACCCATTCGAACAAAACCATAATCTCCTTCGGTATAGGTAGTGAAAAAATCAAGTGGAGAAGTCACATGAAAAGAGGCACCGGAATCAATCACCCAATTGCTCTCTTGGCCCACAAAATTGATACAATCATCTTCACAAACGACCATGAGATCATCAGTAGTAATTGCCGTTGTGTCTTCTTGCTTCTTATCCACACTTTTGTCACGCCTTTTCTCTTTGTTCTTGAGCTTTCGGATTCCGCTTCATGTGCCATTTCTCATGGCAATAATAGCACTCAATGTCTTTCTTTGAAAAAGAACCATCTTTTGATTTGTTACGGCTTTGATCACGACCATGAGGAGTCTTACTCCTCCCCCTTGTTTTACTTCGGCCTCTCACAACAAATGCTTCTGAATGAGAGGAACCTGCTGATTTTCTTCTAGTTTCTTCATTCAACAGGCTACTAGTGACTTGGCCCATTGTGACAACTCCATCGGGCGCCGAATTACTAACGGTCACAACCAAAGTTTCCCAACTTTCAAGCAAAGAACTAAGTAGCATCAAAGCCTGCAACTCATCATCAAAAAAATTTTATAGAAGCAAGTTGGTTAACAATACTCTTTATTTCATTTAGATGTTCCGGAATAGGGCTGCCCTCTTTATATTTTAAATTAACCAACTTACGAAACAGAAAAGCTTTATTTGTGGCTGATTTCCTATCATAAAGGCCTTCTAATTTTTTTATAAATCATGTTGAAGTTTCAGTAGCAACATGATGAAACACATGTCATCAATCCATTGACGGATAACACCAACGGCTTTTCGATTAAGCCTATTCCATTCATCATCTTTCATACCTGGGTTTGCCACTATCACCCTCAATGGGTCCGTACAAATCTTTACAAAATAGGTCCTCCATTTTAGTTTTCCAAGTTACCCAATTGCTTCCATTGAAGCTAGACATACGACCCACGTTCCCCTCCATTGATTTACACAAATAATTAAACCCAAATAAACTGTAAGCTCTGATACCAATTGTTAGGGAAAATATGTGATTCCCCACAAGTAAATCAATCAATGGGAATAAAAACTAATGCGGAAAAATTAAATCAAAAGCAACACAAGAATTTTTACGTGGTTCCCTCAATGTGAGGTACATCCACGGAATCGAAATTCGATTCCACTATCAACCAAATAAGTTCCAAACGATTACAAACGAGACACTAATGGTCTCACAAAACCACCCTTAGGTGAATTCCAAATAATCATAAATAAACAAGAGGAAAGACCTCACCAAATAGATGAACAAAAATCTTCAGAACTAGAGTTGTAGAAGATCCAAAATAACGAACCAAATCAACACCGAAAACGAAGCAAAGAACCACCCAAATTAATTCCACTGTTCACACACCCAAATAATTGATTTCACCAAAGTGGAGTATGTGTAGCAGCCGTTCTCTTCATCTCGGGATGAGCAAAAACAAACCCTAAAATATTGTGAATCTAGGGTTTATTATCAAACCTTAGTTGTTTCCAAATTGGATTGGGTCTCACAAATTAAATATATATATAAAATATATTATAATTAATACTAAACCAAATTAAACTCTTTTTTCCAAAACCAATTGGGTCCCACACTCCAATAAGGAGGTATACCCAAAAAATTTGACGTGTTGACAGCCTTGATAATGATGGTTTTCCATTCATTGGAGCAAATCTCCAGAGTGGTGATATTGTCATTGGGAAATGTGCTGAATCCAAGGTAGACCACAGTATAAAATTGAAGCACACTGAAAGGGGCTTGGTTCAGAAAGTCGTGCTATCTGCTAATGATGATAGAAAAAAACTTTGTTGTAGTATCTTTGAGATAGGTAATTTCACTTTATAATTATGATTGAATTTTGGTATGCATATATGTTCATGAAAGTGATTTGCTTGATACTTACAGTGTTTAGGTTTTGCCTTTTTCTTTCTACAACAGTCGTTTGCCATAAAATGTTCAATTCCTTATTAATAATTGAATTCTTGACTGTTTGTTTCTTGCACAGGTTCGAACGCCATGTCTCGATGACAAGTTCTCTAGCATGCATGGGCAGAAAAGTGTTTTGGGTTTTCTGGAATCTCAAGAGAATTTCCCTTTTACAATTCAAGGGATTGTCCCGGATATTGTCATAAACCCTCATGCATTTTCTTCACGTCAGACTCCTGGTCAATTGCTAGAGGCTGCCTTGGGAAAGGGTATTGCATGTGGTCGTTCTATTGATGCCATAACGGATCAGCTTCATAGGTAACAATGCCATAACGAAGGCATCTTTTTACATTGTGCCATGCTTATTGCAATGCATGTTGGCCTAAATTTCATATGTGCTCCATACAAAACGTTTTATGTATCTTTTGACATTTGGTATGACGAGAACAAAAGTTAATGGAAAACATTTTTCTTGGTCAATGGAAAACAATCTTATTTGGGCAGAAAATATTTTTCACTTTTAAAAGGTTGAGAACTGTTTTCCGAATTGAACTCTTCCTAATACCACCACCACCTCACCACTGCTGCCACCACCACCCCATCACCACTGCCAATGCCACCACCGCCACCACCATCACAATCACCACTAATACCACAACTAATACAATCACTCACACATTAGTTCCAAGGTTGCAACCAAACATAGAAAAAGGCTTTCTATGGAGAAAATGTTTCTGCTAAAACAAATGGAGTGATGCTATCACTCATTTTGTCATATAAATATAGATATACTTCGTGGTACTTATCGGCGTACTTGATGCATATACATGGCAGGGCTAGATTTTCAAGATGGGGGAACGAAAAAGTGTACAACGGCCGAACTGGTGAGATGATTCACTCTCTTGTATTTATGGGCCCAACATGCTACCAGCGTCTGACTCATATGTCCGAAGACAAAGTGAAATTCTGTAACACTGGACCGGTGCATCTGCTCACCAGACAGCCCATGGCAGACAAGAAGCGCTTCGGAGGGATCAAATTTGGCGAGATGGAGGGTGACTGCCTTATAGCCCATGGTACAATAGCCAATCTCCATGAACGACTTTCATGCTCAGTGACTCCTCTCAAATGCACATCTACCGGAAATGTGAAAACATCGCAAATGTTATTCAGCGGCCGGTGCTTGGCGATCGTAAGATTTTTTTTTTTTTTGATAAGTAAGTCATATTATAACCAAAAAGATAGATATACAATGAAGTTTAATACACATCCTTTGTAGGGAGAACAAACATAAACAAAGAAATAAACTACTCCCTCAAAAGAAACAAACTAAGCCTATAGACGACAAACACACCAAACACAACAAAGGATTCAAAATTTCTCTCTAGCACTCTTCAGAGTGAATGTGCCCTACGGAGCGAAGTTGCTGTGTCAAGAGCTTTTCTCCATGGGCATATCTTTGAAGTTTGATAATGAAGTCTTTTGAGTTGTGAAAACTTTGTTTATCTGTTAATGTTTGGAGCAAAGACATATATATGTACTTATATAAACTTATCTAGTTGTATTGCAACCATGTATTAAGCGATGAAGGGTGAACTAGTCTTTTGTTCTTGTGTTTTAATGGGTTGGTTTTTTATTTTATTTTATTTTATTTTTTTAGTATTTATATTGTAGGAGCCAGAACCAAAAAGGCCTGCTTAACTACATGCTATGCTTCGTTCGGCACCTCTTATAAGCTCATTTTGCCAAAAAGAGTGCAGAAGTGTCTTTACTTGGCTTCGTTTGGATCCTGGATCAGAAGAAGTGTTTGTTTTGAATGGTTGGATGTTGGTATGAATGGTGTTCATGGTAGTTCAGATCTGGCCAGGTCTCATGTTGTTTGCTGATGAGTTTGATGTTATGAATGCACTGCTATCTGTTTTGGTTTCTTGTCTAACTGGCTTCTTGTTATTATTGATTGAATGCAATGGTTTCATGCTGTTCTGTTGGTTTTTCATGTTTGTGATTGTGTTTCCTGCTGGGTTTTGTGAATGCACTGTTGTTCTATTTCTAGTATCATGGCAGCAGAGAGGTATTGGCTGAGTTTGCAGAGTTAGCACATTGTGGTGTTAGACATGCTGAGTATGAATGCTGTGTATCATGCATGCTGTTGTGCTGATCTGGTCTGTGCAACTGGATTCTGGCATTGCTGATCTTAATGATGCTTGAGTTTGTGGCTGCGTAGGTCTGTTATGCCCAACTGGCTGATATGCTGCTTTGTTGGGGAAGTTGGTTTCTGCTGTGTTGCACTAATTGGATCTAGAGGGGTGGCTGAATGGTGGCTTTGGTGAATTGGCTGCTGGTGTCTTTGGGTTTGCCCTTACCTGCTCAGATATGTTCAGGTTGTTCCTGGTTTGTTCTATTGGTTTATGATGTTTTCTGTTGGTCTTTGCTTAGGACTGAGATACTGGGTTGAACTATCTTCCTAGTTTCATCTTCAAGAAAGACAAATCGTTCGTAGAGTTTCTCAACAGAGTGAGTTTCTCAACAAATCGTCCCAGAGATGATGCCTTCTCGGTCTGTTAAGTGAGCCTTAACAGAATTGTTGATTTTCTGATGTCCTGAAGCAAGTGTGTTGTGGTAGCAGCAGGTTTGTGCATTGTGCTTTGTTGCTGTGTAACACTGTGGGAGCAGTGTGGGTGAATTAAGGGCATCAGATTCAATGCTTGCATTGGCAATGCTTGTTAGGTGCAGTTCAGGGCAATAGAGGTTCAATGCTTGTTTTTGGGGTCTGCTGTGTATGCTGCTATGTCTGTAAGTTGGCGGCTGATGGAAACTCATTAGCTTGAAGCTGTGTATGCTATGTTTTCATCTGGGGTCAGATTAGGGGCTGATAATGAGCCTGCAGGCTTTGTTTGGTTTTATCACAAGGCTGCTGATCTATTTGGTTTAGTCACATGGCCGTATGGTTGTTTTGTGTTGTTTGTTTGTTTTCTAGCTGGTTGTTTGTTTGTCTCTTTGTTGGTCTCTCACCAATCCTGGAGGCGCTAGCAAATGATAGGATGGGCTTTTTGATGCCAACCTAGTTGGGATCAATTAGCTCATTGTGATGCGTTGCACTTCCATTCCCTTTATTGATGTAATGTGCTTGTTACCTTGTACTTGTTTATTCCATCAATAAAGTTTCTTTTACCGATAAAAAAAAAAAAAAAAAAAAGTTTATAAGAGAGGATTTTATATTGTACATTGAGTTAATAATTAAAAAACAAAAAAAAAAATTGACAATTTTATTTAATAAAAATAAATTGATGATTTATATTGAAAATAAATTTAAAAATTCGGGTTTAAATTAGCAAAATAAAAAATACCAGAGTTTATTTGTTAACAAGCTCAAATTTTGAAAAATTTCTATAATAAATTATAAATAGAGCAAACTAAAAGCAAAACATGAGACAGCAAGCTGAAGGAAACACAACTTGATTACATGATAAGAAATACAAATTTGGAAGACAATGGAGTAAGTAATATTTCAATTATTACAGCTCCTTTTTGGGGGTTTCTTCTTTATTATTGATGTTTTTATTAAATAGCTCCTTCTAAGCCTTCTTTGTACTTGTGGTTGCTTCATCCACTAAATGAAGGAACAAAAGGAGTGGGAACTAAGCACAACCCATTTCTCTTCTTGACAATAGCTCCATGTCCCTCATTCATATCCAAATCTTCTGGCTTCATCTCCCCTGGAAGCTCCCAATCGAAGTGGTAAAGAAGTAGCTAGAGGCAGCTCAACATTTGCCAATCCAAACAACATCCCCGGACATATCCTCCTCCCGGCCCCAAACGGAATAAACTCAAAGTTATTTCCTGTAAAATTGCGTTGTAAGAAGAATAAACAGAGAGAATCAAACTAATTATAATACGGTCTGTTTCTCAAACGATGGAATTGAACCAAATAATGCTATCTGTTTTTTGTTTTTAAATTTTTTAGCACAAATATCAACATAAATATAATTTAAATACTTTTTTTTTTTGAATATTAGAAAATAAATTATAAATGCTATATGTTTTAAATTAATGATTAGGATGGAAAACATTTATGAGGCATTCTTTCTATCTCTTTTAATTAGTCTAATGGAGGATTATATAGATTTTTAAAAGGGACATACTTACTATTTCAGTTTCAAATTAAACTAGAAAGTGTTGTTCGGACCCGTAAAGTTCACCACAACAGGTTCCGTTTTAATGATTTGAATGTTCAATTTATAAGATTCTTCATGTCACATCATCTAAAGAAATAATAATAATAAAATTAAGTATGATTTAGGAAGGTGTTGTGTTGAGCTTATATGGGCCTGCAATGGGATCTTGATATTCTAAATCATTCAATTTCTAAGGCTATCTAAGCATATTATTTATGCAAAAAAATAGA
Source organism: Camellia japonica (assembly GCA_030407325.1). NCBI lineage: Eukaryota > Viridiplantae > Streptophyta > Magnoliopsida > Ericales > Theaceae > Camellia > Camellia japonica. The sequence goes on from JAPPVO010000013.1 coordinate 141,001,133, forward strand.
TCGTCAATTATTTTGAAAACAAATGTAATTAATCATATAATTACAGTATCTAATGAACTTTAGATTTTTCAAAGATGAATGTTTGGAAGGCTCTAAAAATAAATAATTCAAAATATCATTTTCTGTGCTTTATGGTGGGCCCCACAAAAGCTCAATAATCACCGACTAGAGAGAATTCTGCATAGTATTTTATAGAACTCTTAACACTTCATATTAGTAACGGTTAAAATGGAACCGTAACGTGCGGTTTCAATTTCTCAACTAATAATAATAAAATAAAATAAAAAGAGTGTGCTTTCTTTTAAGTTGAGAGTATTTGGATTTAGTAGGTCTATTTTGATATTTATTTTGATAATCTGAATTGTTCATTTTTTAAGATTAGTTGAATAAAATATTTAAGTAAAAATCCAAAATAATTAAATATCAGTAATTATATGTTTGAATCATATTTATTTTTTAAAAAATAAATAAAAAATATAATTTCAAGAATAACAACCTACCTACAAAATCAATGGAAACTGTGTTGGAATCTCTCCGGCATGAAGCTCTGAGCATCATTCCCAGTGGTTGGGGTTCTCTTCCGATGGCCCAAGCATTGACAAGGACTTGGGTATTGGCGGGTATGTGTATCCATCAATATTGCAAGGCTCTCTGCTTTCTCTTGGGAGCAACAATGGTGCTGGAGGGTGAAGCCTTAGGTTTCTTTGATCACCATTTTAAGGTAAGTTAGTTTTTGAATGTGAGTTCTCATGGGAATCTTCGCTTTTCATTGAGCTTTAAGAGTGATTGTCTCAACTCTGCTTGTGGCTTTCTTCATTGCAGTTGGGATTTTTCATCAGCTCTGCCATGCCCATTCGACCAGTGTTTGAAGTTTCAGTTGAACCAGTAACAGTCCTGCATATTCAATTCAACAACATATGGGCTACCTTGTTGGGTTCACAAATACACTATGATCTTCAAAGTATGTTACTGTTCCAATGTCATTTTTGGTTATCAGAGTTCCAATTTTTATAATTTAATCCTTATACAATGTTATATAGAAGATAAAAACATGGAGATGATGGACCAGGGAAATTTGACGAACTATAATATAGAGAAGAAAAGCACATATGGTGTAAATTAATAGCTAGGAAATATAGATGCATAGATATGGATATGATATGACACTATATAAAATCTAAAAAAATAAGAAATGGCACGCGCTAGGACTACGAGTAGATACATTTGTAAAAAAGTATTTTGAAAATATTCGCTTAATAGTCAGTTATGAGCTCAAAAATGTTGTGAAACTATACAGATAATTATATAATACAAATAATAATATTTAAGAAATAGTAATAATTTAAATTGGTAGCTAGTTACTTCTTATACTTTTTAATAGGTCTTACAAATATTCATTTTAATATCAAGTTTAATATGTTTATATTACAATAATAGAAAAACAAGTATTAATTAATTATTTTTACTTTCTAATGTAGTTATGAGAATAAGTCAATTGACAATTTACTCTAATTCACTATATTTTCTTATCAAAGAACTAAGAAAAGTTATTAAAAAAAAAATTATTGTTTTTATCATCATAATATATTATAATACCATATACGAAATAGGAAAATTTACCCATAAGTCTTAATTTCTGAAAAGTTGAACCATTTAGTCATAAAAGTTTTCTTATGCTCTATTTAGTCCCATTTGCACATCAATCTATGTTCGAAACATTAATCTGATGTTCGAAATCAATGTTCGAAACATTAATCTGATGTTTGAAACATTGTAATAGGACCTTTCAGTCTATAAAAAAAACTTTTAGGACTAAACAGTTGTATAAGTTATTAATTGGGATTTATTGGTACATCCCCCTAAGAAAATATTTACAATTCTAATTTTGTGACTTGGAATATTCAATATTTCAAATTAAATGAAAATTAATTAAGTTAAGTATTTGATATTCTTAGTAAATTATCTGAACATATTACGAGTATCTAAGGAATATTAATATCCGATATAAATACGTTATCCTTTAAAAGTATTCATACTTCATAGATTAACAGAATTAGAACTTTGGGGACATATGTGACAGGGAACACATATTTTAGTTACATATGTATATTCTAGGAAAAATTACACAAATAGTCTCTATAGTTTGAGGCTTGTGTCACTTTAGTCCCTAACTTTTCAATTGTGACACATTTGACCCTGAATTTTGAATCTTGTTTCAAATAAGGACAATTGAAGATATCATTAGATTTCTTAAGGGTATAATTGTCAATTTAATAAAATATAAACTAATTTGACAAAAATAAATGTCAAACAAATATTTTTGAATTTTTAAAAATTATTTCTACCTACTAAAAATAAAATTATGTAAAATTGATAAATCTTTTAGACATTTATTTATTTTTTTATCAAATAATTTTTATTATGTGTTTGGATGATGATCGTAAAATTAATTTTAAAAAATTAATCATGTAATTTTTATTAATTTTACATAATTTTATCATTGTGGATAAAAATAATTTTTAAAAAATTAAAAATATTTTTTGACATTTATTTTTGTCAAATTAGTTTATATTTTATCAAATTGACGATTTTACCCTTGAAAAATCTAATGATATTTTCAATTGTCCTTATTTGGAACAAGATTCAAAATTCAGGATTAAATGTGTTACAATTGAAAAGCCAAGGACCAAAGTGACACAAGTCCCAAACTATAAGGACTATTAGTATAATTAACCCTATATTCTAATACACAATATCATTGAAATTGGATCATTAAAACTCAAATTAAAAAATTAAAATTAAATTTAGACATCCAAATTAATAAACAAACAAACAACACATAATTTAGGTTGCTTTATCTGAAAACAAAATAATGGAATATATATAATACTATAACACAAGAACTTACAAAAATGATAGCTTTAATGTTGTCGTCTGTGATGGGAAACTGAAGGCCACCAGTTTTCTCAAGCTTAGTAGAACATCTAGTAGATCTTCATCTCTTTGTTCACTTTCTTCTGCTTGCCATTCTTCTCTCTCTGATGATGCTTTCAAGGACATCATCAATCTTCTTATGCATCTTCATCAACTTAGGCTTCATCCCACTAACCACATGAAGCAACTTTATGGATGGAAACAAATCAGCCAAGTCAAAACCTCCTGCCAAAGATGTGGTGTCTTTCATCAGCTCCATCAATACTTCTTGGTCTCTGCACTTCTTTCCTATTCAAAAAAGCAAAATCATGAAAATCAAGCAATCAAAACAACAGTAAATAATAAAATAATAATAATAATAATAATAATAATAATAAGGGGAATTACATGCAGTTTGGAAAAGGAAAAAAAAAAATTATCAACATATGAAGGGTGCAAGTGTGTCTGTGGTGGGGTGCAATTGAAACTTGCTCCGCATGTATTCATTTTTATTCTCCTTTGCTCTCACATGCATGTAATTTTTCCTAATAATAATAATAATATGGAAAGGAAAATAGCTTGTCAAATTAATGAGAAATATGACAATTTATTCTACAACTATATTCGCCTCCCTTCCTGCAGAAAGAGATATGGGCCCTCTATTTATAGGGATTAACTGGATTTTTGAAAAACTAATTACAGATGCGTGCAAAAATTTAAGAATTTTAGTTAATAATATTTATAAAGTTCACCCTTGATGAATAATTTATTTCCTAAATCTACACTTAATGTATTTTTCCCATATATTTATAAATATTGGACATGCAGATCAATATCGATAGTGCTACATACACCAATAAATATACTAACTAATGTACCAACTAGTGTTACAAATTACAAATATTGTTGCTTAATTAACTTTCCAACATTACCCACTGCTGCTTTGCAAGTAATGTTACTTGTCAGATCATGAAGTTTTCTGACAGATTGACTGGGACTCCGGATGACAACTTTACAAATTCAATAAGATCCGAGACTTCATTTTCTCGAATGCCACCGAAATACCGGACTTTACTGGCACTCAAGAGTTCCTCCGTGCAAATTTTCCGCATTTGTCGCAAATAACCACCGTAGGGAGAGAAACCGATGTCAGAGCAGTACAGAAGAGTCTCGGCGACAAGAAGTCTCGGCCTGTTTGCGAGGGCAAGATCATGGGTTGTCATCACCATTTTGGCTAGCCGAGGCGATGATATGACAATGGCAGAGACTTGGCCGAGCTGGAGGTGCATTAGAGGCCCGTGTTTGGTCGCTAAGTCTCGAAGACTGCGGTGAGGAAGAGAGGATAGCTGGTGGATATTTCCGATGAGAGGTAGCTTCCATGGACCTGGTGGGAGGTTTCGAATGGTGGTTCGGGTTTTGGTCTTATCCACTGCTTTACTAGCATGAACAAGAGCAGGATGAGGAAGAAAAGAGTGGTTAGAGAGAAGGGAAATTGGGCCACCATGGTAGATAGAGAGAAGAGAGTGTTATGCGCAACCTATTCTCCTCCAAGATTTTCATAACATATTTATGATTGAGGGTGTTTAGTAAAGGCTATTTTTTGACTTTTTTGGATTAAAATTTATAAAAAGATAAAATATATTAAAATAGTTAATAAGATAAAATATCACATCAAATCTATTATCATTTCATTTTATTTCTCACAAATATCATATCAAACTACAAAAAATCCAATTATTTTTCCAAACACAAAAAATTTAGCCTATTAAAATAATCCAAAATTAAAATAGCAACTTCCTAAACCCTCATAATATATCATTTATAAAAGGTAAATTACAAATACACTCTCTTAAATCTGCTTAAAGTACAGATTACTCCTTATAGTTTAGAAAATTATAAAATTCTTATTAGAATTTTTATTGGATAAATTACTTGACAGCTCTTGAGTTTGCCACTAATACAATTTTCCCCTCACATTTTGAAAATTACAACCCCTTTCCCAAGATTTAAAGTAACATTATCAATTGCCCCCTCTGTTAGTTGACTTTAGTCAAAACACAATTTGTTTATGTGAGCAATTGTTCTTTTCAAAATACCATATTTACCAGTGATCTTTTATTATTCCTTTCATTCCTCCACACCACTCTGTATTAATAAACAACCACAACCTTACAATACTTCAATTACCCTACTTAACAATACCAACTATTAACAGTCCCTAAGAAAGAAAAAATAATCTAAAATATTACATCCCACCAACATTGATTTGGCATGCATTCAAAATAAAAAAATTCTACAATCCCATAAATGAAATGAGAAAAAAAAAATCTTATTAAAATATCAAATCACGACACCGCCACTGTCACCGTCGCCGCCGCCACTACCATGTCACCGCCACCCATCACTACCATGCTACACCACCATCATCGCCATGCCACAACTGTCACTACCACCATCGCCGCTACTATCACCAACACTACACCACCATCACTTTCATCACCATTGCCACTATTGTCATAACCACCGACGACATTTTATTATCAGTACAATCGCTAACCACCTCCCCACCCCTAGCCATCGCTACTGCTTAACCCACCTACTGCTAACGCCATCGCTACCATATCCTACCGCCACCGCCACACCACCATCACAATATAAAATTAAATGTACAATTTGAAATAAATAATTTCAAATTTGATCTAATACGTATCAAATAAATTTTTTTTTTAATTCAACACTTAAATTTTCATCAAACAGTTTTTAGTTAACAAATTAAGCATTTAGTTTTTAATACTTAATTTTCAGTCTTTAGTTTTCAGTTTTCAACTTTATCAAACAGCACCTAAGTGTTGTGAGCCCATACTTTAAATAAATCTAGAACACTAATATTCAATTCGGCATATATATATATTTTTCTTAAGGGATTATAAACCCATAGCATAGTGGTAAGAGAGTCGCTATGCTAGTAGCATTGAGAGTAAAAGAAACAATGAAAGGGGAAGAGTTGATGGTAATTCCATAAATAATCTTTAGTGGAGGGTATTAATTTCATTACACTTTTTTCCATTAGTTCTGTAAAAAACAAACATGATAAGGAGGGAAGTGTAATTTCTGAATGTCAGAGGGGATTAGTATTAAATTGAAACTTCGGGAGGTGTCAATGTAATTTACCCTTTTTGATTTAACAGAATTAAAAAAAATGAAATTCATAATTACTCTCTTATACATAATAAAATTACTTAAATTATTAATTGAAACATATTTCCAATATTATTAAAACAGTTAATTAACTGATAATTTATTAATAAAATGAACGATTTACTATGAAATTAAAACCTCGGGAGGTGGAATGTAATTTCAAAATCACATAAAACGATTTGTATTTTAATCAAATCTCAAAAAATATATTTATATTTATCTTTTATTTTTTATAATCGTTTTGTATCTCATCATTTTTTAACCCTTACTTACATAGTTGGGCAAATTATGATGTAGACGTTGTACTTTATTTCCCATATCATTTAGTTTTGTATTTTAATGGTTTGATTTTGATCATAAATTTATGATTTTGTATCAATTAGTTCAATTAGTTATAATTCTTAACAATTTTTTTTTTTTAAAAAAATAAGTACATAAGTGTCATGTATCATATTTTTAAGGCAAAATTATAAACTCACTCAACTTAGTTAATAACCTCAATCAATTTGGTTATTTTGAAAAAAAAAAAAAAAAAAACACTAAAGACATTTAATTGAACCAAATTAAAACAAATCTGAAATTAAGAGCCAAAATTGAGCTAATTGAAGTATAAAAACCAAAATAATACAAAGATAAAATATATAGACTACTAATATAATTTGCCCATATAATTATGATGTTGGATCATTTTTGATTCTCTCATTTCTCTTATTTCATTCAAGTTACATCTGTACCATATGATCGATTTGTCAAATTTGATCGTAATAGGGAGAGAGTCTCAATACGAAAAATTATTAATTGGTCTAGGGCATGTGGTTATGCTCCAGCCAATCACAAAGTTTTATACTCCTCAAATTTCTTAATCACTCAATATAAAATCGTAAATTTCAACATCTATCAATCAAAATACGCCTAGCGCATTATGTGACTGTGCCTTAGGACCAACGAATAACTTCTCCTCAGTACATGGGATAGGTGAGGCACCTTGCGAAAAATTCTATCTAAAAATTCTGGAAGTAGCAGAAGGTCCACGATCACCAAGTCTAAGCTCAACAATAACCACTAATTTATACACAAATTTGGGAGAGAAATAAATATAATAAAAAATTCAAATTCCTTGACATTGGATTTGAATCGTAACTTCACGCCACAAAAGTATCCTACACAATCATTAGACCAAACACCTCACTGTAATTTGAGATCGAAACGCTTTACCTCCCATAGTTCAAACATAATTAGAAAGTTTCATATGATTTGAACAAAATTGTAACTGTTAATTCCATTAATTATAGATGTAAAATGATTATAATGCCTTCAAACCTTAGCCTTTGTTTTATTATTTTCTTTTTCTCTCTTCTTTCATACACATAATTTATAATTTCTAACATTAATTCAATTAAATTACAATTAATCATAATTCTAAATTATTTATTGTAATTTTTAACTTTTAATATAATTATATTTTAAATCACAATTAATCCTAAATCTTTAATTATTTATTGTAATTCCTAACCTTTTAATCTAATTATCTTTTAGATCACAATTAATCTAATAAATCTTTAATTATTTATTATATTTCTGAACATCTTAATCTAATTTTAATTTAATTATATTTTTATATCAATCTTTAATTATTATTTTATTTTATATTTTAATTTAATAATATTTAAAATCAATCTTTAATTATATTTTTATATTTAGATCAATTCATTATTTTATTTTAATTTAATTACTCTAGTCTAGGTATAAAATGAATTTTATCTTTCTTTTTCAACTGTTTCACTTGCGTTGAAATTTTATGAAACTTGATATAAAATTTCAACGCAAGTGAAACAGTTGAAAAAAAAAAGTGGAAATTACGTCTCAGTGAAAGGTGAGATTCATTTGTAATTTGTTTCTCACCTTTCACTGAAACGTAATTTCCACTTTTTTTTTCTGTAGACATTTTACAAATTTCATTCGAAACTTTCAGAACTAATAATTAATGGGAAAATTACCATCCAAGATATCCCCACAAAATTATTACAAATTGATGAAAAAGTTTAAGAATTTTATTATTAATAATTTTAAAATTTCTCAATTGATCTATAATTAATTTTTTTTTACATATATAGTGATTTTAAATTTCCCCATAATTAATCAACAATGTATGTTTTGGCAGCTTATTGTGGCAGTACTACCACATGATTGATAAAAAATAATAAAGGGTAAGTTACACTGACAATCCCAAGATTTCTATTTAATATAAATTTTTTTTTACATTTAAAAAATTATACTTACTTTTTTGTCAGATTAAAATAACATATTTGCCCTTTAACCTTTATATATATAAAATAATAAATAATATAAATATTTCGTTCATATCATTTTAAGATAAATAATAATTATTTTCTTTGGTTTAACTCACACAAAAAATTGAATTTTTTATTTTTTGTGTTTTTTTTTTAATTTTTACTGAATTTTTTTTATTATTTTAAGTAATTTTTTAAAAAATTTTAGATACACCAAATCTAAATATACTTAAGAAATATAATATTTTGTGATTTTTTTTTTAAATTCGCCAAATACAAAAAAAATACAAAAATACAAAAATTTAATATATTATTTTATTTGTTTTATTCAATGGATTTGTTTTAATTTTTTTGTATAAATTTTGTACTTTTTAAATATATTTAAATTAAATTTTTAATCTAGATATAATGGTGGAAATAAAAATGAAAAATTATATTCATATATAAAAATTTATACAAAAATATCATAAAAATATTGTATAATGATATTGTTATAAATATAAATCATATTTATGGATGTTTTGTTTTAAAGTAAAAGGTGACCATTAAGATATCATTTGTTTAACTTATGGAAGGAGGATATGGAAGTCGGTGCTGAGAAGCATGGAGATCAAGGGTATAGGAACAAAGGAAGGGTCAGTGAAATTCACACGGTTTTTGTGGACAATCTACCAGAATCTCTGGATCCAAAAGAGTTGTACAAAGTCTTTACCAACTTTGGGATTGTAAAGGATGTGTTTATCCCAAACAAAAGACGGAAGATGACGCGTTCCAGATTTGGTTTTGTACGTTATGCCTGTCCAGTGGCAGCAAAGATGGCAGTCCAGAAAGCTAATGGACTCTGGTGTGATAACAGAGCATTGAAAGTAAAAGTCACAGATTTTGGCAAAGATCAGGATGAACAACAGAGGTCACTAAAATCACTGGTTGGAAGGAGGGAGATGGGTAATACTAGAAACATACCAGTTGGTTGGAGAGAGGTTAATGACACTAGTAGACCTCTAAGTATGGTACAAAGGGGATGTCATACGCACAAGCTGTAAGTGGAAGATGGGTAGCACCAAATACTAACATTACTGTTAATGCTTCTGAGGAAGGAAATGGCTGGCTTTATAACAGTGTGATTGTTAGACTCAAGCCACTAAGCAGTGTGGCAATGTTCAAAGAGGAGCTGCAAATCAGAGGTATGGGAGATATTCTAGAGACGGAGGAGACAGAGACGTCGTGCTGACTTTTGAATCTATCAAAAGCATGAAAGAGAAATTAAAACTAATGGAGGAATGGACTCATGAGTGAGTGAATCAATCAAGGTATGGAAGCAGGGGATGGTTATCGATCAGGAAAGGCTTGTTTGGATTACTTGCTATGGTGTGCCTCTAAATCTGTGGAGTAGCAAAATTTTCATGAATATTGGGAAGTTTTGGGGAGAAGTCATTGGCATAGATGACGATACATCCAGAATGCACTCACTGCACAATGAGAAGGTTAGGATAGCAACAAAATGCATGGAGACCATTAATAAAACTATCAACTTGCGATGCAAAGGGGCAAATTACCCAATAAAAGTATGTGAAAAACACGTGGTTAGATCGAAGGTGATATACAAACAGTGTAAGTGTTATAATCTGCAAAATAAAGTGGACAAACAAAGCTCTAATGGTGATGGGAAAGAATGGAGGTCAAAAGTGGAAAGCAAGAGGGATGAGGAAAAAGAAGCTGAGGTGGAAAGACAGGTAGAGGTGACATGGAGCCAGTAGGGTATGTGACAAGGCATGTAGGTCATTATGACATAGCTGGCCAAGGTAGGTAGAGGAGCATGTCTATGGTTGAAGAGATGGATTTCTATATGGAAAAGACAAATAGTAAGGGCGCATGCAAGGGAAGGTCAGCTGTGTCAGTGCTGAATTCTATGCAAATTCAAAAAAGAGGCAAACGAATTGTTGAGGATGATGTAGTTGTTACTCCAAGTTTTATGAGAAGCCTAAGTGGGTTTGAGAGAAATAAATCTGGGCTTAATATAGAAGTAGTATTAGGTAAGGCCCATGATGAGGGTGGAAACATTTTGGGCTCGAGATTGTCTGAGGATAGTATATCATAGTCTCAGCCCACAAAAGAGAATTTGGTTCATAACAAAGGAGAGGAGGAAGCCCAATCAAGAATTGAAAAAGAGGAAAACAGGATGGCCAATAACCAGTCTGTGATGATAGCTCCAAAAAAGGTAGCGAGCAAGAATGAAAAAGGAAAAGGGGTTGTGAAGTTTCTGGGCAAGAAAAAAGGAAACCTCTAATTTGGGGTGGATCCTCTTTGAATTTGAAGAAAGGAGCTGTGTTTCGATCGGCTGTAACAACAATTTCTTTATCAATGGCAAACAAAGCTGGAAGTGTAAAGCTTGTACTCAATGAGGCAAAAGTGTCACTCAATTAGGGAATGTCCTTGGGTTGAAATGTAATGGAATGAGGAAGAAGTGATTAGTAAGCTGCTAGAGCTGGAATCTTAAGACAAAGAAATATTGAGGAAAATGGGTGGTAATGCAGATTGATTTCGATTACCTGGTGGTTGGGAGATCAAATTGGTTTTCAATGAAGTTACTATAATGGAATATCAGAGGGCTTGGTAAGCCTAGTAAAAGAAGAAAAGTCAAAAAAACTGTTCTTTGAAATGAAGGTTGATATGGTGCTACTTCAAGAAACAAAGAGGCCATCAATAGATAAAGAGTTTGTAAGATCATGTTGGCTGGGAGAGAAAATGAATTTCATGGCTGTAGACTCAAATGAGCAGCTGGTGGATTGTTTTGCATCTAGAATCCAGATGTTTTTCAACTTGTGGACTGCTGCTGCAACATAAATTGCATCATGTTGTCAGGTACTCTGTATTGTAGCTTTGAATGTGTAATTGTTAATGTATATGGTCCTAATGATGTTACCAGCAGAAGAAGGGTATGGGGTATATTGAATAGACTAAAGTCAGCAGATGAAAAACCTTAGTGTTTAGGAGGTGATTTCAATGAAGTTAGGAGTATCTCAGAGAGGAAGGGCTGCTCTATAAGGGACAGATGTATGAATGATTTAAATGAATTAATAAAAAATCTGGAAGTGTGTGATATACCAATGCTGGGAAGGAAATTTACTTGGTGCAACTCTCAAGAAGGAGAAAAATGGAGTAGGATTGATAGATTTATGCTTAGTCCGGAATGGCTACTGAAGTTCAATTTTAAATTATGGGGTTTACCAAGAAGGCTTTCTGATCATTGTCCTATTCTGCTTATGGAAGATGAGAGGGATTAAGTCTAAAGCCCTTCAGATTTCTGAAATGCCTGATCCTTCACCCTCAGTTCAAAACCTTTTGTGGAGAAATTTGGACTGAAACTAATGTAGAAGGCTGGGCTGGCTTTCAATGTCTAAGGAAACTAAAATCACTTAGACTAGCACTGAAACAATGGAACAAGGAAGTCTGGAAATGTGGATTATAAACTCAAGATCCTTGAGAAGGAATTACATGCGATTGATTTGGCAGCTGAAGAAAGGTCTTTGTCTGAGGCAGAATTGAATAGAAGAAGAGAGGCAAAAGAAGAAGCATGAAAACTAAGTAAAATGGTGGAATGGGTTGGGTTGCAGAAGTCTAGAATTAACTGGGCTTTGCAAGGGGATAGAAACACAAAATTCTTCCATGTGATGGCTACTTCCAGAAATAACAGGAATGTACTATGTTCAATTACTGTTAATGGGGGTATCAAGGAAGATCCAAATGAAATAAGAACTGAAGTTCTACAACATTACAAGAAGCTTTTTTCTGAATCATGGTTCAGCAGGCCAAGTTTATCTGGTCCTTTTAACTCCATTTGGGGGGGGGGGGGGGGAGGGGGATGAGGCTAGAACTGAATTAGAAGCTAAGTTTTCAGAATCAGAAATGGCAGCAGCAGTTAAAAATTGTGACAGGAATAAGGCTCCAGGTCCTGATGGTTTTAACTTGATGTTATTTCAGAAATGCTAGTAGTAAATTAAAGGGGATGTGATGAAGTTCATGAGGGAGTTCCATCAAAACTCTAAATTGGTGCATGGAATCAATAGCTCCTTTGTTGCTTTGATTCCTAAGAATGATAATCCTTCTTGCCTTAGTGAGTATAGACCTGTTAGTTTCATAGGTTCACTTTACAAAATTCTTGCAAAAGTATTATCATCTAGAATCAAACGCATATTGCCAAGGATTATTAGTGAAACTTAATCAGGTTTTATAGGGGGAAGAAGTATTTTGGATGGAGTGTTGATTGCTATTGAAATTATTGATGGTTGGAAGAAGAATAAAAAAAGGGTATTGTGTTAAAGCTTGATTTTAAGAAAGCATATGATTCAGTGAATTGGGAGTTTCTCTTCTCTATGCTTTCAAATTTTGGTCTTGGTTCCAAATGGATTAATTGGATGAAAGAATGTATCTCATCAGCTAAAATATCCATTTTGGTGAATGGATCACCAACTTCTGTATTCAATCCACAGAGAGGGCTTAGACAAAGTGATCCATTATCACTTTTTCTATTTAATATTGTGGCTGAGGGCTTCAACATCTTGTTGAATAGAGCTAGGCAGATGAGTTTGATTAATGCCTCGTTTGGGAACAAGCTAATTTAGTAACTTTTTGGCTATTTGGCTAAAATATGAGCTAAAAAAAACTAGTATGTTTGGGATAACTTTTTGACTTTTTACGAAAAGATGTGCAAAAAGTAGAGAGAAAAGAGAATCTTTGACTTTTTGGTATGGGTTGTTGGCTTTTTGGCTAATTTAGTAACTTTTTGGCTTTTTGGCTAAAAAGGAGGGTTCCTAAACGAGGCCTAAAGACGCGGTGGTTGGTTCACATGATATAAACATTACTCATTTGCAATTTGTGGATGACACACTATTATTTTGTGAAGTAGAAAGTGAGGAGCTGTTTAATGTTAAAAGGATCTTGATATGCTTTGAAATATTGTCTGGGTTAAGGATCAATTACCATAAGAGTGTGGTTTGTGGGATTGGGATTAATGATGAGCTATCCAAAGAATTTGCTGCCATTTTGGACTGCTTACATAAAAGGTTGCCATTAAAATATTTAAGTATGCCCTTGGGAGATAATCCAAGGAGGAGAAGGACTTGGAAACCAATAATTAATAAAATCAAACAGAAGTTGGCTTCTTGGAAAAGGAGATTCTTATCTTTTGCTGGTAGGATGACAATGATAAAGTCTGTGTTATCATCCTTACTTATCTATTACCTATCTTTGTTCAAGATGCCTGAAGGGGTTGCCCAAGAGATTGATAAAATTCAATCTAGATTTCTATGGGGAGGTGATACACTAAGAAGAAAAGTTCATCTAGTTAAATGGGGGGAAATAACGCAAAGTATAAGTAATGGGAGATTAGGAATAAGGAAAGTGAGACACATGAATGATTGTCTTCTTTTGAAGTAGTGGTGGAGATTTGGGATTGAAAATAATGCTCTCTGGAAACAAGTGATCTGCAGCAAATATAGGTTGAAGGGGGTTGGTGGCCATCACCTATTGAAGTAACAAGAGTATCTATAGTCTGGAGAGATATATTGGGGATTGCAGGATCTTGCCTTCAATTGGTGGGATTTTTCAAAATTATATCCCTTACGTTGATGATAGGAGGAAAACAAAGTTTTGGCTTCACGATTGGATTGGCAATGTATGTCTAAAAGATGAATTTCCAAGATTATATTCTGTGCCCCTAAACAAAGCTGAATCAATGCATGTGGTCAGTAATAGGAGAAATGGGTGTGAAGAGTGGAAACTACTTTTCAAGTGACCTTTGTTTCAGTGGGAATTAGAAGAATTGAAGAGACTGAGAGTAATGCTCCTTAATGCACCTGCTTTTATAAAATGAATGGTGGATAGATTAAAATGGAATGCAGATAATTCTGGTGTGTTTAGTGTTGCTTCTGCCTATAAGTGGAGTGCATCATCTGCTGAATCTGTTAGCAACTTAGCTAGGTTCATATAGAAGAATGTGGCTCCACCTAAGGTACAGTTTTTTGGGTGGTTAGCATGGAAGGAGAGGATCAAGACAACTAGTTATCTTCAAAGAATTAGTGTCCTTAATGATGCTTCAAATGTAAATTGTATTTTCTACAGGTCTGAATTGGAAAATGTAAACCATGTGTTGCTGTTATGCCCCTTCATTTAGAGGATCTAGTCCAATATTATTAGGTGGTGGGGTGTCTCTTGGGCAATGCCTGGATCAGTGCCTTGTCTGTTACAATGGTGGGCTGGATTTAAACTAAAAAAAAAAGGAGTTGGCCATCTAGAAAGTCATACCATTGGTGGTGCTATGGTCTATTTGGAAACAGAGGAATGAAAGTATTTTCAAGGGCTCCCCGGTGGACTTTGAAGGGCTGTGTGAGTCTATTAAGCTCAGGGTTGCATTTTTGGTTAAAAATTCTAACCTCTCTTTTATTTACTCTGTAAATGATATTGTGTATCATTTGCAGCAGGTTAGATTATGTATATAGGTCTGAATTGTGTGGTGTAAGGCTGCTGCTACTGGGCTGTTCTTCTTGTGTAGAGTGGGGTTGATTTTCTAGGAGATTTTCTCTGTTTGCTAATCTGATATGTTCTATTCAATCTGGTTTACTTCTGTAACTAATGCTGATATGTTGAGTTTTTGCTAGTCTTTTGCTTATTGAATGGTGGCATATTGAATGATTTGAATTGTTTGACATCAATGTAGAATAATTGTTTGACACCATCAATTGGATCTCTGTTTGAGGGTTGTTGGTTTGTTGATTGGAAGTGATGTTGGGTAGAGTTCATGGCAAAAAGGTAAATGGTGTGGTCCCTGGTGTGTTGTTGCAGAGGGTCATTGGTCTGCTACTACTACTGCTAGCTGATGCTGGACTGTATGCTCAGGTCTGTGATGGAATCTGGTGTGTTCTCCTATGGGTGTTGTTGCTTTGGTTTTGGTCCGTTTTCTTGTTGGTTTCTCACCAACTCTAGGAGTGCTAGCAAATGATACGATGGGCTTTTTTGTGCCAACCTAATTGGGATGATTTAGCTCATTGTGATGCTTTTTGCACTTCCCTTTTCTTTATTGATGTAATTTGCTTTGTACTTTGTACTTGATTCTTGCATCAATAAAGTTTCTTTTTTTTTTATCAAAAAAAAAAAAGAAGATATCATTGTGTTTAAAAATTCTATATAAAATTTATATTTGTATATCATCATTCAATAAGACTATGTTCAAGTATAATTTAATTATGGAAAATTGTAGAATGTAGTCATAATGATATGAAGAAAAAATGGTAGGAAAAATGACAAGATAGTCATTTAAAAAATTTTACGACATGACATCAGTAATTCAGGGGGTAATTTGTAATGAGATTACAATCTTTGGGGAGAGGAATGTAATTTTTTAAATGTAAGGAGAGATCTATATTAAACAAAACTTCAAAGTTGTCAGTGTAATTTATCCAAAAATTAAAAATAAAATATTCAAAATGTGCACCACGTGTCTATAAATATTTCACTATTTATATCTCAATGAAATGATATGATATTGATATGATTTATACAACTTTACCACAAAAAAAAAAAAAAAAAAAGAAGAAGAAGAAGAAGAAGAAGAAGAAGGAAGAAAGAAAGAATTTGATACTTTATGTAGTGGTGTTTATTTATATCTCATTATGGGGGTTATGGTAGTTTGTTAGGCGGGCTTAGACTTATGCTTAGTTGATTGTGTGACTTCTACTTATGATGAATTAATAGTCTTTTTGATGATATAATATTTTGTATTTAAATATTGAGAGAAAAAAAAAATGTTCCAAAACTGATTTTTATTCGTCGAACTTGTTAATTACTAGTTCATCATTTTAATTGTATTTTCTCAAAAATATGCTAAAAATTCTAAAAATTTTAACCATTATACTAAATATTTACATAAGTGGTTGGCGTCTTGTACGCATGTGAATATTATATAAAATATTTTATAATTCATTTGGAATTGCTCGTTACTCATGAATTCGAAGCTTGTGAATATTGCTAGGGACATGCATTTTCTTCCGTCTTCCTTTGCTCTGCATTTCCGGCCTTGTCCCATACGAATTTTTTTTGTTCTGTTAAAGAAGTGGGGTGGGAATGGGTTTTGCTTCCCCCACCCCATTTTAACTCACCCGACCCCATTTGTATCTAGGGATGGTAATTTGAAACCGACCCGACGAGGATCCCCGATCCTGACCCCGATTTGAGCAGTTTTTCCCCGAAAAATACCCCTGACGGGGAGAAGACGGTATTTGAAAATCAATCCCTGATCTGTCACGGGCCGGGGACGGTGATCAGTGTTTAAGCCCCAGCCCGGCCCGATCCCCGTTCCTGGCCCCATCCCCGAATTTTCCCGAAGTGAAATTACTTTTATACCCCTTATATCTATTTATATATATATATAATAATAAACCAAACCAATGTATTAGATTTATATATCACTTCCTGTGTTGCTCTCACACTCACTCAACTCAAATATATCTTTCTCTCTCTCACTCTCATCTCAACTCTCTCTCACTCTCTCGTTCTTCTCATTGTCAACTCTCTCTCTCGCAGTCACCGACGGCGACGTCACCACCACCGCTGGCCCCGACCCCCTCTCTCTTTCACCGACGGCGACATCACCACTACCGCCGCACAATGTCTGTCTCTCTGTCACCACCACCGAACCCACCGACGGCGTCGCTCAGATCTGTGCCAGACGATGGATCTGTTTGTATTATATCTGTGTGTGTGTGTGTGTGTGTGTGTGTGTGTGTGTGTGTGTGTGTGTGTGTGTGTGTGATCTGATCTGTGTGTGGGGATGGCAATATATGTGTGCGTGATCTGATCTGTGTGTGTGCGTGATCTGATCTGTGATTATTTTTTTTTTTTTTTAAGTTTAAATCTGTATTTGTTGATGATGATAAAACATAGTGATATATATATTGATTTGTTGTTCTTGTGTTGAAGCTCAGGAATTTTTCGGGGTCGGGAAACCCGATCCCCGTTAGGGGGGGGGACGGGGACGGGGACGGGGACGGGGAGGTGATCGGTTCCCCCGCGAGGATCGGGGGCGGGGACGGCGATTTTTCAACTATCGGGGATTGGGGACGGGGAGTGTAGTCCCCGGCCCCGCCCCGCCTCGCCCCGTTGCCATTCCTATTTGTATCTAGTAAATAAATTAATATGTATATAATATATCATTTAGTTTTTTTTTTTTTTAATATGATAAAAGTAAAACATAAAATATTAGATTATTTATTTTTTATTCATTTATTTCACGTCTTGCATCTTTTGACTATCATTAATTATACATTACTATCTACAATATATTGTATCATTTATAATTTTTATTAGTATTTCTATTTTTTTGTAAGTTATAAAATTAACCTATCCCCGCTTGCTCCCACCCCGCCCCCACCATCAATCCAATTTGTCCCATCCCCATATGATATGAGACGAGAACAGGACGGCAACCCATTCCATAGCCATTCTTTTTTTTTTTTTTTTAATCAGCAAAAAAGAAGAGCGCTACTATTAGCACCCCCATCAATTATTTTGGACCTCCTATTTTTTAGGTTTTTTTTTAATTACAATAATAACCTCAAATGAAATTACTAAAAATAACATCAATAATTTTGGGACACCTCATTTCACAATTAAGCTCACACATTCACTACATCATGAATTAGGGTTTATGAGAACACCCACCTCCATCACTATCATGCCTCGAAAATAATACAATAATTTAACCGTAAAGACTAATACAAAATGATACAAACAAAGTATTAGACTTTCATTAATCAGAGTCTATTTACAAAAGGGCACATGCATTGTACATACATAAACTTTACCTTGAATATATAGCATGTGGCACCAAACTAAGTGATCAACGAAATAAATGCCCTACGGGCTTAAATCTTTCCAACACAGTTCTTGCTTATAACAAAAGTGAGCCTAGCTCAACACAATTTAAAGCCCTTGGCTATACAAAAATAGATATAACAAATAGAAGCTCTTGCTCCCAATCTCTTCGAGTTACAACCTTGGCGGAGGCATATCACCAGCACCTGAAAATGTTTTTTCCCAAACAGGGTGAGCCAAAGCCCAGCAGAGACAATCTAGCACAATATATGAATTTTAACAAGGTTATAAACATGATGCACACGGCCAATGCTCAAAATAAAATTATTTACAACTCTCCTTTCCAAATCCATATTATGCCAAGTATGATACCCTAATCCATTTTATATCAATTCGTTTCATGTCATTTTGTATCTCCTCAATTCATGAGTCATATCCATTGTTATCCAGACATCCCAACTGAGATTACAACTAAGTGGTTTTCTTACCACACAACCATTACACACAAATACTTCAATTTTTCATTTTACGAAAATTTTGTCCGCAAGAATCGGCAATCATGTATACACAATGTTTTCGGGACTTTCACCCTGGAAGCACAGGCTAACTTAATTCAATAGAGTCCATCCCCTTTCTCCTTCCAAGCATGGAGTATATCCTCTTTCTTCTCACAACAGCATACATATATAATGTATTAAACTCAGTCATATTCAATAACAATCAATAGGAGATTGGTTTCAATTTACCTAATCCTCATGCAATTTCTATAATAATCATAGCTATCTGTAGACGTCCCCGAACGTCCCGGGAGGGAATCCCGTTTTGTTCATATAGGCCCACTACAATTCAGGACTCAAATGTCACGGTCCTGTATCTAATCTCGCAGAGTGCAATGCAAGATCGATGAATCATCAAAGAGTCCAAATCTGGCAAATCGGTTTTGAAAACAGATTTTTTGAAAGAAGTGCCAAACATGGACTGCTTTGCCAGCTACAGAGTCGCCACCTAAATATTTTATTTTGGGGGAATTTAGGAAACCCTGACTCGTTGCCTAAGGCCACGTGTCCGTCATCACCAAAGTTGCCTCGGCTCGGGAACTTGAGTACGATTGGGGAAGGTCACTTCGTGAGCACCCCGCTCGCCCGATCAAAGATCGGCCTCTACTAACCATGATATCGAGTTTTGAAAACATTATGTGTTCTTATTCCGGTTATTAGCCTAGAATTACTATGTGATGCGCATAGCATACAAGTATAGACTGGGTCGCCTGAATTGGAACAAAACATCTCATGTTTGTTTTGAAAACGGTTTGCTACTCACAAGTAGGCTAAAATGTGGATTTGCCACCCTCAGGTGGGCTTAGAAAACAAGATGATTTGCCACTCTCAAGTGGGCTTAAAACTCGCAGTCAATGAATTGTTCCAATCCAAGTAACCTAACCTTCACCCACAGGCATTCAGGCAGGTATATCACATAAGCAAATAGTCTCATGATAAGCATGCTATTATGGCAGTCACTCACACGCATGCAAGGATGCTAAAGCATAAACACTTACCGAGTACTCCAAGCCAAAACAGAAGCTAATTAGAAATCATGCGTGATCCTAACTATGCTGAAATGCCTAATGCAACACATGCAAAAAATGCAACTACAATAGGCTCGGCTATTCTAAAGATGGCATGTGAAATGCTACAACTAACAAGTATTCAACTCGAAATTGAAATACAATTCAGTTAGTATGATGCGCCGAGCCCGATGCATGCAATACAGATGAATGGATGCAAACATGCGAGCATAAGTATGCTAATTGAAACATGCCCTAAACTAACCATCATAAGCTGGTAAATAAAAGGGAGAAAGACGTGGGGTTGGAAGACATACATCACACACACGCACACTTATTACAATTGTGCCCTCGCTCGAAGGGTCCGAAAGAATAATACAGTCCAAATAAATAATACAGTCCGAATAATTACAAAACCCTAATTAATTAACAAATTAATCTAGGAAAGCAAGTAAATTAGCATGCAAGCTATGGACCGCCTCAGCTCTATTCCGAATGATGAATAATGAATGCTTTAGTTGCCTGGCGCGAAAATCCATTGCGATGCCCCGATTCGCCTCTGTTTGCAATTAATCCCGAAATGTTGTGCAAGGCTTTAGAAAGTTGCTGATTTCTGATTTGCTGCAACAGAGAGCAAGAAAGGGGCATAGCAAAGTATTTTCACATATGTATGCATGCCTCGATCCTCGTGCCACCAATCACGCATCTCGATGCATGATGGCCGAGGAGTCAAATTGCACGACTCGATGTGAAATGAATGCATATGAAAACACAACAAGACCTAAACTCCATTATGGGTAATCCGGAGTGTCGGCGACCGGGAATTGAGACACGTTCCGTCACTCGGAGTACGAAACGTCCCTCGTATCCCGTGCTTGGGCTAACTCCTATCCCAAACACAATGCAAATGAGATGGCATACACAATGTGACCAACATACAACCTAGCATACGCAATGCTATGAAATGGCATACACAATGCTCGATATAACATGGCATACACAATGCTCTAACATGCAACCTAGCATACGCAATGAGATGGCATACACAATGCGACCAACATACAACCTAGCATACACAATGCTATGAAATGGAATACACAATGCTCGATGTAACATGGCATATACAATGCACGATGGACTTACACCAACATGAGTGGACCTCAGCCACAATCACATCAGTGGCCATTGGATGAAAATGAGACAACCGAAATGCGTGCACACATGCACGAATACCAAGGACCGAACCTAAGGCATCAAATGCCACTCTACCAAAGCATGGCAAGGGATGAAAGATGGCATACAAACATGAAACTTCCAACACTAAAATATGATGCGCAATGGTCCCGAATCATGGAAACATGGCACCCAATGCATGAAAGAGGCCCCGAAACTCAAAACTAGGCAAATGCATTGAACTATAATCATGCAAAGCAAGCATTATTTGATCATGAAGTACAAAAACAGATCCAAGGCAGTCCCAAAATATGCACAATATTAGTTCAAAGCATGGCCAAAAAGTGCTAACATGAAGGGCTAAAACAACATGCAACCTAGGCTAGTAAGCATGGTTTACATGGCATGTATATGAAGCATAAGAGAGGTCACCAAACCAGCCTAAAACAGTAACATGGCATGTCAAATAAACCCCAAATAACCACTGAAATGCATCCAATACATGCAAAAATGATGAGCTCCTTTGGAGGGCCATGCAAGGGGTTACTCAACACATACAACAAAACACTTAACATGGCAAAACCAACTCTGGAAAGCAATTATGACAGCCTTAAAACCCCAAAAAGGCCCTGAAATGGGTTAAGGAAGCATGCAATGAAAGGTCCTCTTGAAAGGCCTTGAGGAGGATTGTTCCACACATGCATGAGGGACACAAAATATGGTCAAAGAGGCTCCAGACAGAGCTAAGGCAGACCTTGAAACTCACCAAATTGGGCCTAAAAAGTGACTTCACAACATGCAAGTAAGGGGCCCTTTGGAAGGCCAAATGGGCCAACAAACAAGACAAGGAGAGAGGGGGTCACCCCCCTCTGATTTTAGCTCTCAAAAACACATCTAAGCCACTGAAAATCCACTGGATTTCAATGGCTAAGAGGCCAAACCAAGGCCAATGCGAATGCTCTAATGCATAGCCCTAATCATGAGGAAATGAAGCATGCCAAGAGGAAGATGACCCCAAACAGAAAAATGCCCTTAATCAAACTTCAAGAAGGGCTCAAAATAAGACTTTTTTTAGTTCATGGAAAATCTCAAAAATGCTTGCAAGTAAGGCTAAGATCTCATGCAAAATAAGCCCTAAAAGAGAGATGAAGCATACAAGGATGTAGGAGACCTCAAACAGAAAAGTATCCTTAATCAAACTTCAAGAGGAGCTCAAAATAAGACACTTTATAGTTTATAACAAGACCCAAAAATGCTTTCAAATAGGGCTAAGCTATGGAGCAAAATAATGTAAGAAAAGGGAAAATGGAGACTTACCCTTGTAGCACAGCAATGCAGCAACTTCTGGACCAAGTTGGTGAACCTTCAACCTCTGTAAATCAGTCCCAAGGTGCTGGAATGGATGGTGGAGGTGGTAGGCTATGAGGTGGTGTGTAAATGACCAAGGACAAGGGTGTTTGAAAGCTTGAAGTAGAGAGATGGAGAGGAAATGGGTGTATGCCTTAGTCAAGATTGTTCAACCCTTGCAAAATGAGAGGGAGGCCTCTCTTATAGAAGAGGAAAGCCATGGCTTCTTGGAGAAGCCTCAAGAGGGGGTCAAAGCTTCTTGAGGAAGCTAGACAAAAAGGGTCAAGCTTCCTCAAGAAGCTTGACAAAATGGGTAAACTTCTCCTAGAAGCTAAGCCAAGGGGTCAAAACCACCTTAAGAAGGCCAAACAAAAGGCTAAAAACTCGGACAGTGGGTCAAATGCTTCACAGCTAGCACAGTTGTGAAGCACTTGGGAAGGCCAAAAAGCAAAAGGTAGGCCAACCAGTTCAAGTGGTCAGCCGACCACTTGCCCTGGTCGGCCATACCAGAAAGGTGGCCTCCCAGATGAGTAGAATACAGCTGCAGGGTGAAAAACCAGAAAAAGTGACCCAAGAGAGAGGAAAACCAGCTTTTTAGCAAGGTTCAAAAAGGTCAAGAAGAAATAATGGTCGGCCTACCCATATTGGTGGCCTCCTAGGAGTGCACAACACAATGGTGGTATGAAAAACCAGAAATTATGGCTCAAAAGTAAGAAAAACCAGCTTTCTATCAGAAAAACCGACTGGAGGAGAGAGAAAATGGTTTTCAAAAGAATTGCTGGTCTCCCACCATCCTACCACCTTCCTAGCAATGAAACAAAGGTCCATACCAAAAAAGAACCCAAACCGATGCAAAACGAGGGTTCGGGGGCCAAAACGCGTGGCCCGGGGCCCCAAAAACAGGCTGTGAAGCACCGGAGGTGGCGTATGACCACGAAGGTGGTCTCCCGGGGCACAGTGTCCCTCTAAGGAGAGGAAACAAGGTGTGTGCCAAAAACCGGAGCAAACGGAGGTAGTTAGGCAGTCCCGAACCGAGGCGCACGGCCGACGGCTCCGAAAACCGGAAATTGGCCTCCAAATAGGAAAAATGGCCTACGCCCACGAAACGTAGCCTACGGCCACTGAGAGATGGTCTACGAGACCTCTCTTTCCCTTCAGGAAGAGAAAACAGAGAAAACAGGACCTGGTTTGCAAACCGAGGCAAAGCATAAAAGAGCCCCGAAGTCCGGAGGCAAGGCTCGCAGCCGAGACTCTGAAACTCCAGAACGAGCACAATATGCACTATCACCGAGCGCTCAATCGGTGACGTCTGAGTCTTAAGGTCGGTCAAAAATGGGTTGTCTACAGTTGCCCCTCTTTGACAGAACTCGAAAGTCATAAGTGACGGGAGTGAATGTCAAAGCCCAGAGACGACCCATTTTTGACAAGGCCGAAGACTTAGACAAACGGGCAAGATAAACGAAGAGATGTGCCTGCAGGCGCACCCGCAGGCAGGGGGCAAAATGCAAAATGATATGCACAAAGTCGAATGTAACTCATGATCATGCAAAGCAGCAAGCTATAATGAAGCGCACACGCAACAGTTTTAAGCAAGAATGCAAAATAACAACTACATTTCATGCAGTTTAAGAATGCGGAGAATCACAATTCTCGTTGCGTCTCACACGGAAAAGATACAATACCCGCGCGATTCGTCTGGTCGCACCAGCTTCAAATGAACCGTACATACAATATCGTGCCTGCAAAAGAGAGAAACTTAACAAGCACAACATAATTAGCAACACATGTTCAACACTATATCGAGCAGACAAACATGGTGCCGATGGGAAAGTCCATCGCAATGCGAGAAAAAATGTGCGCGACAACGCAAGTTAAGTGTGAGAGTATGTCAATACCCGTGAAACGTGCACAACAATGCAAGTGGTATGCATGAGAATGCAAGTGACGTGCATAACAATGCAGGATAAGTGCAAACTCAAATGCATGTTTGTCATGAAACAACGGGCAAAGAAATGCAAGTTTCGACGAGTGCGACTCAGTCGCGACCTCCGGTTTACCTCCCGGAAGGGTCACAACATATTCACAAAGGATACACCTCACTCTTGACGAGTGACGATGAAACACGCATCGAGAGTTGGCGTTGAAGTTCCCGCGGAGGGATTTCGCGACGAAAAGTGCACTTTCTTTGTACTTTCTCGAGTGCCGGGGACTCCGATCACTACCAAAATTTGCAGAGACCTTGGAGACCACCTTGGGAACACCACCGACCAGGTTTGGAGTCCACTGGAGGCCACCGACCAGGTTTGGTGAAGAGGGGTGGTCGGCCTACCAGAAAAGGTGGTCGGCCGACCACCTAGACAAAATCCGGGGCAGTTTGGTACTTTCACCCTCATTTCTTTAAATGCACTCGGCCAAACACCTTTTCCTCACAACTCTAAGTCCGAAATCAGTCCCTCTCCCTTCCTAGAGCATTTTCCCTCTCAGATCTGCGCTCTATACGCGTTTTCCAACGCCCCACGCAAAGTTGCTTCGCAAAATCTTTCAGTTTTCTTCACTTTGGACCGATTAAAATTTGATTTCGGAGCTTCTTTTCTCATTTTCACCACTTGAGGTAAGTTTGTCTCAATATTTGGAACATTTTCTCGGGAGTTGACTTTTGTTGACTTTTTCATTTCCCGAGAGTTGACTTTTGTTGACTTTTTCCAATTTTGGCTTATTTCGCTCATTTTTGCTCCTTTTTGCAGATTTCTTGAGATGGCGGGTCATTTTCCTCATGGCGGAGGTTCTCCAGGCGCCGAGGGTGAGCCGGACATCATGTCTTTACCTCCAAGGGTTCGGCCATTCATTCCCGAGAGGTATGACCCTCCGACACACGTCCTCCCTCGGGCAGTTTTCTATCATTTTACCGACTTTGATGCTCGAGCACCTGTGGATCTGCTATTGCGGGAGCTAGAGTCCCACCTCTTTCATCAGGCACAAGAGGTATGTACTTCACTTTTTACATTTCCTGCCTTATATTCTGCATTTTCCGTGCATGTCATGCTATGTACGCTTATCTGCTCATTCTAGCACACAGCTTGTTCTGAACACTTAGTTTATAACGCAATATTCT
>JAPPVO010000013.1:141026697-141072630 GCA_030407325.1 Camellia japonica
CTACTAGCAGCCACCGCTTGTGACACAAGATGACCATATGCCGATAAAAGGTCGACACCTCCTGCAAAGCTTTGACAATATTTAAAGAATCCCCCTCTAAAATAATATCCGAAAAGCCCAAATCTCTTGCTAGATCAATGGCTTTAGCTGCTGCAAAAGCTTCAACGCAGTCGGCATCCACCCAGAATGGTAATTGCTTCGTCATTGCAGCCATTACTTCACCCATCGAGTTTCAAATAACAACACCAACCCCAACTGTTTGCAAATCTTGGAACCGTGCCCCATCAAAATTAACCTTGAACCAACCCTCCGCCGGAGCACACCAACGAACATTTCTATTCCTCAACAAAGGACCATGAATTCGTTGTTGTGCTTGAGCAAAATCACTAACCAAATTGCAAACCATGGCCACCGTTGCCTCAGCATTGTTTCGGCACTTTAAAGTTTGCCATGTGGGGCGAATGGGCAATATGTTGGCGCATGTTTAGCTCGGATGGCTCGAGGTGAGGACCACCAGCTCGTGTGGATGGAGGAAGTGCCGCAGGCTCTGTTTGATGTTTGTAGCAGCTGATGCTGCTTTTTAGTATGCTTTGTTGTTTGTATGTTTTCTGGTTACCATCTAAAAAAAAAAAAAAATCCAACTCTTTCCACCACCTACGTATAAACAAATAATTTTTTTTTTTATTTAATGTTTTTAACCAAAAATACTAATAATCACAAAACAAAGGATTATGTATCTAAAAATTAAGATTAATTACACTTTTCACCCTAAAGTTTGATCTAAATTTCACTTTAATCCCTATAATTTAATTTAAACAATTTTGTCCTTATAACTTTAAGTGGTCGTTTGAGATAGATTTTTTAATGACTTTTTAATTTTTTTTTTTTACTAAAATATGAGATGAAAAAATTTTAATATATGTTTAGGTTAAATTTTTTATTTTTTACTAAAAGATATGCAAAAAGTAGGGTGAATGAAAATGAATCTTTGACTTTTTAATATTTATTATTTTTTAACTTTTTTAGTGACATTTTCACTTTTAAGCAAAAATTTGATGTTCCCAAATGATCCTCTAGATCTAGTTTCAATTCGGTCTCTATAATTTTAATTTAATATAAGCTTAGACTTTAAGTTTAATTTCAATTTTTTTGTGTCTAATTTACAATTAAGAGGGTGTCTAGAATTATCTAAATAAGTATATTTTTTTAATTTTTATAAAAAAAATGTAAAAAAAAAATAGAGGGGTAATTTGACCCAAAAAAATAAAATGATAAAAAAAAAAATATACTTTTGTAGTACACCCCAAACACTCTCTGCGATTGACAAAGTGTTAGAAAGTCATGCGTTGCAACATCTAACTTTGAAAGGATGGATCAAATTAAAACGAAACTTAAAATCAAGGGAGAACACATAATTTGAATTGAAATAATAATGACTTAAATGAAATTTAGATCAAATTATAAAGATTAAAATTTTAAGGGTTAATATACTATGACCCATAGTACTCGTTTGACAATGACTTTTTAAATTGATTTTTTGGTTTTTTGACTTTTTTAGTCTCGGACTTTTTTAGTCGTTTGGTATTCTTGTTTAGCTTTTTTTTGCTTTTTGGCTTTGAAATTGTGTTTTTTTTTTTTTTGTCTTTTGTAATTTTTGTCCTTTTGTGATTTTTTTGACTTTTTTTTTATACTTTTGTGATTTTTTAACCTAACATGAAAACCAAACGACCCCAGAGTTAATATCACTTTTATAGTTGAAAAGATTAAAATATACGCGTTCATAAATAAAGGATGATAACATAATATTTTATAATAGTTGAGGAGGTTTTATCATAACTAACCCAAATTGTAATCTACCCTAAAATAATTATAGATGTTTGTTCTACTTATAAAAATAATTAATAAATAAATAAAAATGAAACCGCACAAGAGAGATACATTAAGAATATAAATAATAATATTACCTAGAGTGGCACAATTCTTCCCTGTGCGACAACTGTAACTGATTGAAATCTAACTTTGCAAGCCTCAATGGAGCTTCATTCCTAGAAGCATCTTTTTCATAGAAAGCGATGACATGCTTTGCCTCTAGTCTTGGAAAGCCCCTGTGGATTGACTGCTTGAGGCATGCATCACTTGTTCAGAAAGAGCAGAGCTTAAATGTGGTCCTCCCTCGAGACTCAAGTTGGGCTATTGTGAAGGCACGAGCCTTATTTAGAAAATCTTCTCCACTGTAACGCCCTAAAATAATACAATATAAATTCATATTTTTTATATGCATAAATATAAGAGGATAAAACATATTTCTATTTATCAAAGTATTCATTACAAAAGTATTACATGTTGACATCAAAAGTAAATGCCCTGCGAGCTTACAACTTTCCAAGCCAACATTTGGTTACAAAGAAGAGAGTACTAACTCAAAACAAAAATAAGTCCTCGACTTGATTTACATGTAACACACAAAATAATCACAAAAAGGAAGCCTTCAGCTTCTACAACCTCCCAAGCTACATCCTTGGAGGCAGCATATCACCTGGACGTGAAAATGAAGTCCCATATAGGGTGAGCCAACGCCCAATAGAGATATGCTAAACATAATATAAGCAATAACTAAAACATTAGCATTTGATAAATGTTTAACTATATAAACCAACATACAGCACAATCCAAATCCATGACAAGTATGTCCATGATTCTTTCCAATATCAACAATTTAAATGAGATTATAACTCATAATAAAACACTTTCATACTTCACAATTCACATGAGATAATAACTCATATTAAAACACTTCATACTTCATAAATGATACACAAATTTGCTGCATCAATGGAGTCCATCCCCTATCTCCTCCCAAATAAAATCCGGTTTAGGAGTCTATCCCTTATCTCCTCCCAAACCGTGGAGTACATCCCCTATCTCCTCCCACACAATACAATGTATATAAACAATTATCATATACACGATCAATCAATACACAAATTCAATGTATTATTACAACCGTCATATTCAATGACATATTCAACCGATTAGTTTTAATTCACTAATCATCATGCAGTGTCTACAACAATCAAGACTATCCTCCACCGATAGCCAAAGCAATTATTTCTAAACAGATAATAAATGCATTAAACAGATAATTTATCAATAATTTAAAAGGTGAGTGATTAATCAATCCAACTACACCATTTCATTTCATAACTACCCAATTTCATTATTTCCAACTCAATTTCATATTTCCATAACTTTCCAAAATTTATTATATAAATTAATTTATCAAAAATTAGGGCTTTTCTCCCCTTTTTCTAATATTGACCCAAAGGCTCAAATATCATTACTAATCATCAATATCATCATTTTAAGACCCAAAATACACATGAATGAGTCATAATAACAAAACCCCTCTTTTACATCTTGAAACCCTAACACCCAAAATTACTCAACTCCAACATTAAATCAAAATGACCAAAAATTTATGTCAAAGATCATAAAAATGAGTAGTTATCCCTACCTCAAATGAAGAGACTCAAAGAAGATGATGAAGAAATTCGGATGTGCTCCAAACCCACAAATTTTCGGATCAAAACGAAGATTAAGGGAAGCTCCACACTTAATGCAAATGAACTAGGGTAGAAGATCACTAGAACTAGATATATTTATAGAGAGAAGATGTAGTCTAGAGAGAGAAACTCTCAAGTTATTCATTCAATGAACTTCATTAAATAGATTAATATATCTCATACATTCATAATGCATCTCTAAGATTCATTCATAATAAATCCATCACATTCAATGTATTAGCATTAGTCTTCTATACATTGTATATATAGGTGCATTCATTAATGATTAGTCACCATCTAATTGATGTACATGTAACTTACTTAATGAGATGAATCTAGTATAATCATGCATAAGCTTTGAAAAGTTAGAGAGAGAGAGAGAGAATGGCCTGAAAAAGTGATCCAAAAAGCTGTTTTTCAAACTGATATACAAACAGGTTCGCTCGAGCGTCAAAAAGCCCCGCTCGAGCGTGAAGCCCAAAATCTAGACATCAACCCTTGGTTTCCAAACACAACCAACCTGTTTCAAACCTGCCCAACACGACCTAAGACTCATATACAAAGAGTAAAGGATGGAAACGGGAATAAGACAACAACACATCCACGGAACCGAGTCCGGAATACAATTAAACAATGAAAGGAAAACCGGGATCGCTATATCCACGGATCTTCAAATATGTAGCTTCATATAAGCTTAACATACCCTTTACATCGTTGCTCACTGTTTCCTTGAATTCACCATTACTATCTCTGAATTTGTTGAACACATCTGATTCATAAGCCATCATATTATTGCATGTCAGTAATTAGAAAGTGAATATCCATTGAGTCTGGTTAAAATTACACTATATATATGTGCATATATTTATCATGTCATGCTAAGCGGGGACAAAATCAAGATTTTATTACTTAAGAGGTCAAAAGAATTTTTTTTTTCACCATATATACAAAACATACATATATGTACAATATGCTCTATAATTATATATACATAGAAAAAAAAAATTTAAATGCCACAGAAGTAATTTCTAATAGGATGAAAAAGTTTTTTTGTACAAAATAGAAAGAGAATGCAAGATGAGAGAAGAATAAAATATGTATTTTTTATATTGGGGATTCATTTTATGTATAAAACAATATATATATATATATATATATTATTTAAAGTTATGTAGCAAACAATATTCTTCACAGAAACAGGGAGGTCATGACCCCCCATAGTATTCTCTTAGTTCCGTTCCTGATGCTAAGTTATGTTTAGTGTCATGATTAATTTAACTATCAGAAGATTTTAAATTTTAAATCTGACCACTTAACCTGATATATAAGAGTTATTATTTATTTTTATTTTTTTAAAGATTTTAAAGGACTATTAAATGAATTTGACCCCTTTAAAAATATTTTGAATTTTGCCCATCAAACAAAATTCAATCATAAATGATTTTGAGCCTTTTGACAATGTTCGAAAGCCTTCGAGAGAAGCATATATATATATAGTTTACATATGTATATGTTGTAAGAACTCCCACAAAGGGACAACAGTATCCCCTTCTCCGTTGTAAGGTGTGCGTTATGTTTAATTTGTGGGAAGGTGATTGTGTATTGCTTTAAGGTTTCTTGGTTGAAGAGGTAAATAAGTAGGAAATATTTCCTTTTGCAAATCACAAATCATGGGTAATTATTATTTTTACAAAATTCGTGTAATGGGTTAGCCAATAGTTTTTTTAAAAAAATACTTTTAAATGTAAAAAAATCAATATATAGTATTGGAGCTCTTCTTATTGACATATTATTTTGTTATAATATATAGTATAGATAAATGTAACTGCTAATGGAATGAGGATTGCCCTATAATAAACAGACAATTTATGTTTAAAATAAATAATAAATAAAATAAATAAATAAAAATGAGGTGTCAGTTTTAGGGTATATGGTGAGGATGTAAATTACCACATGACATTTTATAGCCATGTTGTCTGAATATGCGAAAGTGTAGTGCAATGGTGAACAAATCATAGTCATTGTCTTCAAAATTAGCAAACAATTGCTCCAGTTGCTCTTCAATCTCTTCCTCGAAATGATACGACACACCAAGGCGTTCGAGCACGTTGATCAAATTCATTTGTTCTGCTGCTTTACGTCCATCGACTACCACCATGCTCCTCACTTGTTCTTTTAACACTTCAATCTCATTACCATACTTGTTCCATAGCTGCCTGTGCGTACCAGATTCCGCACTAGATGAAAGTGGATCGGGGCTCCGCACTCGGTTGGACTATCCAGGGACTGGGGTTCCTGCCACAAGAAGCACCGTTAGAGCTGCTCGGCCGGGGTTGGCCGAATAACCCCTCCGGCGTGGGAATCAGTAATCGGAGAAGGAATGTATGTTAAGTGTGGTTTAGCTTAGAATAGTTCAGTTACCTTCAGTGTGAAGTTCATGTTGTATATATAGTGTTCCTTACTTGCTTCTCAATGTGGTTTCATGGAGTGTAGATGCTGCCAGGTGTCATTTCAGCATTGCTCCAGGTGTAGGACCACTTGGTAGTTGTCATTGATTGCATATTCTCATTGTAGGCATGCTGATAACAAACCACATTCCTTTGGTTCAACAACTTCCGTGATTCTAGGTGTGGGGGACCAGCTGAGGTGGCAACCTGCACATGCTTGCATTCACAGCTCCCACGTTTCCTTGTGAGGTTTCTCCAGCTCGGTAATCATGTACTTCAGTCATCGGCTCGGCCTTTTTCAGGATCATTCGTGAAGATGGGCTGGACCATTATCTGTTCGGCCCACAGGTTCCGTTTCGCAGCTCGGCCCAGACCAGCACTACGGTTGGGCTAGCCTTTCCACTGCGGGTTGGGCCCAAGTGCTTGAGGACTTGGGTGGACTATTGATCATGAAGTTGGGCTCAACTGGTTTGTCCATACACTCATCTGACCCACTTGGATTCGGACTTTGTCGGATTGGGCCGACCCAAGGCTTGGACCTGACCCATTTCACATTTAGCCCCTTCATTTGCCCCCTAGCTCGCGCTAAGGTTCCCCTTGGGGGGAGCTATTGTTCTGCCTTCCAAGCATTGCGTCGTTTTGGTTCTCTCCCAGTTCGGCCTTGGTGACGGTTCAATCCTGACACACAATTTCTGCATGCGTCTTTTCATGTGACACGTGGCGACGTATGATAGGTGTGCAGAGATAATGCGTCGACTCCATATCGAAGGTCGTGATTTGTGTGCCTGCGCGCCGACTGGTGTAATAAATGCTCAAGCTATCAATTCAAATCCCTTGATTTAATTTTCTCATTCCTCTAGTGAGTTCCAAAGAGAGAGAGAGAAAGAGCTTCTTCCCATTCCTCTGGACCGATCTCGCTGGTGCTCCGCTTGGGCTTCTTCACCGCTGATCCTGCTTCGCTATCACCGTTGTGATCTCTGTAAGCCCTCTCATGACTCTTCTTCTCTTTTCCCTTTCTGTTTTAATCATCTTGTTTGGCCCACTTGCTATTCGTGTCCCATATCCTGTTATCTGAATCCTACTTCTGTCCCACTAGATTGATCGAATGGGGAAGTTTTGTTCCTTGGTTGATACCCCTGAGGCCATGGCTATGTTCCGTCTGGATTACAATATTCCTTATGACGTTACCCTTTCACTGGCGAAGGTAGACGCCAAACGTATGGGTACGAGGAACACCATTGCCTTTCCTATCGCGGCGATAGTCGAGGGAGGGGTTCGGTTTCCTCTTGACCCGTTAGTGCGCCGTTTTCTGCATCAAGTCCAGTTAACCCCAATGCAAGTGTCTATGAACCTTTTCTGTGTTGTTTGCGGAGTATCTGCCCTCAATAGACGACTGGGCCTGAACCTTGACATATGGGATATCTTGGGATGCTACACCCTTTCTCATAACAAAGACCATAGTACATACTACCTGCGTGTTCGCTCGGCTAATTGTCACTTAGTTACTGGATTACCTGATTCGGATAAACACAATGAAGATTTCCTACAAGTTGGTGGAAATTGGGAGTTCCCCACCGGAACCGAGTTTCAGTCTGAACGGATGCCACAGAAAGACGGCTACCCAGGTCCGGGCCTCTCCTTCTAATGCCTTTGGTGTTTCTTACTTTATTTTGAATATTGCTCTGATGGGTTGCTTTCTTTTTGCAGAGCCCTTCCGTTTCCAACGAAGGCCGAATCGGGAGAATGCTGAAGCCATCAAGGCTGCCTTGAGATATAAGAAGAGATCTGCACCTAAGTTATTGGACTACCAGTCAACTTACCGTTCTGTTATTCCAAAGAAGGCAAGACTCGTTGCTGCCCTTCTAGACTCTGATACCGAGACTGACACGTCTCTCACCCCTCTGGTCTCGAGACATCGCAGTAGTCAAGATGCATTTTCTGAGAGAGCGCCCTCCCCTGCCCCCAGTTTCGCAGGGAGCGGGTCTGTGGCGAAGAGAAGGGTGTTGGTGGATTTAAAGGCCGAGGCCTTCGGAGCCTCCGGTGCTTTGCAAACCCCTCTGGAGAAGACCGAGGTGAAGAGCCTCATGGAGGTAAAGATGGAAGTTGGAGCTTCTGGGACCCCTGTGACTGCTGCCGAGCCCTCAGCTTCAATCGCTGCACGAGCAAAGAAGAGGAGAAGGGAAACCGGCAAAGCAGTGGTGGGGGAAGCTTCTGAGGATCCTGCTGAGGATGATGCTTTTGAGAAATGGGAGCCGCCAATATCATATAAGGACAGGCCCATTTCTACCTCTGATTCAGTTGTCGCTTCACAAGAATTTGCCTTTAATTTGACCAAGTTTTTGTTGATGCCGGTTGATATGGCCGACCATAATGGGCCTCGTGACATTCCTATCTTGAAGGGGACCCTTCAAATGATGACTGCTGTAAGTGTTTTCTTCGCTTTACTTAACTTCACTATTGCGTTGCTGTCTTTCTTTTTTTTTTTTTTAAGTTCCTTGTCGTCCTTTGCAGTGTATCCAGTGAATGCACCTGTCCATTACCCGTGCTGAAGAGCTGGAAAGGGCCATGCTGGAGGCTGCAATGAACGTAGAGAGACTGACGGTAAACTTGGAGTCAGAGAAGGAAGGACGCCGAACCGCTAAGAGGGAAGCCTTTCGTTTGAACAAGATTGTCGCTTCTGCTAAACAATCGAAGGAGGCTGCCATTGGGACTCAGGCTCAACTCGAGGGGAAGGTGGCCGAACTGGAGGCCGTTATTGCTGTGATGGCTGCCGAGCGTACTGCGCTAGAGGCCAAGCACTGGCAACAAGGCTGGGATAAAGTTGGGGCGGCGTACAAGGAGGAGGTTCTAGTGCTGCGAGACAAGCTCTTTGTAAAGGGCTGGACGAATGCCTTAGCCGCCACGATGGTTCCTGAAGGCTCTTCCCTATATCATGATGTCCCTGTTCCTTCGAAATCCTTGAGTTTGAAGACTGTTCCTACCCCTGCTGTTCTGCCAGACGATGTTTCCCCAGAAGATGATTCTGTAAGCAAGACCCAGAGCATGAATGTTGCCACTGAAACGGTGGACGTTGAAGGGGTTGAAACCCTAGAGACCGAAGCCACGGGAGATGTGGTTAAGGTGGCTCCTACTTCTCAGGAAGTTGGAGCTTCCTCTACTTTTCCTCCTGCAGATGGCCTGGACAAAGTTGCTGGTGCTGCTCCTGAGTTACCCACCGTTGATGAAAATTGATATTGAAAGGATTTGAACTTTTTGCTTTTCTGTTTTGGTGTATTGTGGCTCGGTTTCCATGACGGGCTTTCTTTCTTCACTTTATCAAGACTCTTTTTTTTTTTTTTTTTTTTTTTGCTGTTAGTTGTGAGGCCTTCTGTGCCCTTTGCTGGATGATATAATTTTCTCTTTGAACTTGCAATTTGATGTTGTTTGCCTTTTATGTCTGAATGTATTCTATACTGCTTGCCCCCGGCCGAGCTCTGTTGGGACCTTCGGGCCGAATAGGTGCTCAGTCTGACTCTATACAGTCCTTAAATAGATGCTCTGTCAGATTTTTGTATTGCTTGCCCCCGGCCGAGCACTGTTGGGGCCTTGGGGCCGGACTGATGCTCGATGTGGCACTGAACTATTTGCCCCCGACCGAGCACTGTTGGGACCTCGGGGCCGAACTAGTGATCGGCGTGGCTAACGGATATGTGGTATGGCTGTGCTTTGAGTTCGTAAGAGGGTCTTACTTCGGTCCAGGTTGGTTTTGAAAAGAAACAATTGTTTGCCCCCAGCTGGAGCTAAGTAAGATCGATACTGAAGAGTTGTCCCTTGTATAGAACTGCTTGAGTCTGTTTCAACTTTGATAGTACAAGCGCATTTGAATGAGAGAAATGCAAAGAGAGATGTCTTACTCAGGTCCAGGTAGTTTTTTTTTAAGAAAACAATTGTTTGCCCCCAGCTGGAGCTGAGTAAGGCTGATGCTAGAAGTTTGCTCTTGACGTAGCTCAGTTGAGTTTGTTCCAACTCTGCTTGTTTGAATCAATACTGAAGTGTTGATGTGCTGATACTTACGAAGTTCTGTAGGTACAAAGATGTTTGCTTAAGATATGTCAGTGTAGTTTCCTCCAAGTAATTCCACTTGGCTAAATAGAGATATTTTACTTAAGATACATTAGTGCGGTTTCCACCAAGCAATTCCACTTGGCTAAATCGAGATGTTTACTTAAGATACATTAGTGCGGTTTCCACCAAGCAATTCCACTTGGCTAAATTCCAATTTAGTTGCCAAACATTTTTCCACCAAGCAATACCACTTAGCATGTTTGAGTGCTAACCAAATTTAAATTCTATTCAGTCGTTCTGAAACTGAGCCATTTGGGTTAAAACCAAAGTTAATTCCGTTTGACAAACATCAAAGCTAATTCCATTTGGTAAAGACCAAATGTAACGCCCTCAAAATTCAACCCATTAAATATAAACCAAAACATGCATTATTAAAAGAAAACATTATTTATTACATCAATTATCAGAGTCTTACGAAATAAAATACCATAATAAATGCCCTACGGGCTTACATCTTGCCAAGCCAACACTTGGATACAATTTACTGAGTTCTAACTCAAAACAGATAAAGCCCTAGGCTTGAAGGATTACATTGTTCAAATAAACCAAATAAAAATAAAACAAGTCTTCAAATTCAATTCCTCACAAGCTAAGTCCTTGGAGGGAGTGAACCACCTGAACCTGAAAAATAAAGTTCCCATATAGGGTGAGCCACAGCCCAGTAGAGAAATACTAAACCAAGCATAAGAATTAACTAAAGCATTAGCATCTGATACATGGTTAACACTCTACAATCAAGTTACAATTTTCATGACACAAATGTCTACATTGCCTATAACACACTGTCTATGGCACATTTTACTTTCCACTTATGGCTCAGAACCTGGCCAAATAACTCAACGGGGTTTCATCTTTTATTAACAATACTTCCAATTCAACAGGAATAACAATTTAAGTTAGACCTAACCATAACAAATACACAAGTTGGTATTGTATCAATCATAACCAATTCACTTCCATACTTCCCAACTGATACACATTTTAGTGATGTATCATATCAACAATAAATAGAAATATATCTATTAATCAATAAGCACACATAAGAGTGATGCTACTGGAGTCCATCCCCTATCTCCTCCCAATAAATCCGGTTTAGAGGTCCATCCCCTATCTTCCCCTAAACCGTGGAGTTCATCCCCTATCTCCTCCAAAACCAATGCATATGCAATAAAACACACAATTGCCATATACAACACATAATTAATACACAAATGTTCTGTATTAACTCAACAGTCAAACAATTGACTCAATTCCAGTTATACCTAAGCCGCATGCAAGGTCTACAACAATCAATGGCTATCCTCCACCGATAGCCCAAAACAGTTATTTCTAAACAAGAAACAAATACATCAATGAATGTAAATTCAACATTCCCAAAGGTAAATATTTAAACTACCCAATTCCATGAATTAAACCAAATTCCACATTGTTCCTTTAAATTAATTATACAAATTAATCTAAACCAAAACCCTACGGTTTCTTCCAAAATTACCAAACTACCCCCACATACCAAAATACCAACACTTAGGATTAAAGCCTATGAATGGAGTAGGAAATCCCTACCTCAAAGAAAGAACCAGAAAAGATGATGATGAAGAAGATGCTCGAAACTCCAAAGTGCTCCAAACTGACAACTGCTCAGATTAAATGGAAGCCCTCACTCTCCTCTATCTTATTTGTAAAGCAACTAGGGTAAAAGCACACTCTAACTAGATCAAACCTAGGAGAGAAGGTGGGTTTGGAGGGAGAATGGTCGTAACTAGGGTTTCTGGATCAAAAGTTATAAAAAAAACGTTTTAAAAACTGTTTCTGCGTATTTAAACTGGACAGGCTCGCTCGAGCGAAGACCTGGTCGCTCGAGCGACCAGACACAAAAATCCACGCTCGAGCAAAGAAAAGCTCGCTCGAGCCAAAAACTCGATGCTTCAGGTCTGCAACCCAGAAGCTCGCTCGAGCGAAGAACTCGAAACATACCCTCGCTCTCGCGCTCGAGCGAAGGAAGCTCGCTCGAGCCAAGAAACACATCTCTCAGGTCTAAGTACTGGACGCAAAGCTCGCTCGAGCCAAGGAACTCTCGCTCGAGCGAAGAACCAAAAACAAAGACCTCGCTCGAGCGAAGAAAAGCTCGCTCGAGCGACCAAGCAGAAAACTGGACATCAACACTTGGTTTCTAAACCCAACCAACCTGTAATCAACCTGCCCAAAACATCCTATAACTCACAACTGAAGAATTAAAGGACAACAACAACAATAATACAACAATGGAATCTACGGAACATAAGTCCGGATACAATAATCAAAAGGGAAAAGACCGGGGTCGCTATACCAAAGCTAATTCCGTTTGGTAAGAACCAAAGCTAATTCCGTTTGGTAAAGACCAAAGCTAATTCCGTTTGGTAAAGACCAAAGCTAATTCCGTTTGGTAAGAACCAAAGCTAATTCCGTTTGATAAACATCAAAGCTAATTACAAGAATTGGACAAATCTGAGAGGAGTGGGAAAACATTTGTATTGGTCAACAAATAAGTTCCTTTACATCCTGATAAAGAAGTTAGGGAATGACTCTATTGGTAGTATTTCTTGAGGTTTGCTACGTTCCAGGGCCGAGGTATTGCTTTGCCATTCAGATCCTCTAAGTAGTAAGCTCCATTTCCAACTACGGCTGTGATTTTATAGGGACCTTCCCAGTTCGGCCCAAGTTTGCCCTCACCAGGCACCCGTTTGTGATCCATGACTTTCCTCAAAACCAATTCTCCTAGTATAAATTGCCTTGGGAAAACTTTTTGGTTGAAACTTCTTATGAGCTGCTGCTGATATGCTTCCAGTATGATCAGCGCTGCCTCTCTTCGGCCCTCTGCCATATCTAGTGCTTGCGCGATAGCTTCCTCATTACTGGAGCTTTCAAATAATTCAGACCGAAGGGTTGAGAGACCGACTTTGAGTAGGATGATGGCCTCCATTCCATAGGTTAAAGAGTAAGGTGTTTCTCCTGTGGGCGTCGTGCTGTAGTTCGGTAGGCCCATATACGTGAGGTAACTCCTCAACCCATTTGCCTTTGGCATGTTCAAGCCGCTTTTTCACTCCGTTGATGATGGTTTTGTTCGACGCTTCTGCCTGACCGTTGCTCTGCGGGTACCCTGGAGAAGAGTTCCTATACTCGATTCTGAGGTTGGCACAAAATTTTCTGAAGATCTTACCATCGAACTGTGTTCCGTTGTCCGCAATCAGTACCCGCAGAATGCCGAAACGCACTGCCACATTTCTCAAAACAAACCGCTTCATGTCTGCCTCCTTGATGCTTGCCAGTGCCTCAATTTCAACCCACTTGGTGAAGTAGTCGGTTGCAGCAACGAAGAATCGCATGTTCCCAGTGCCTCGCGCCAGCGGTCCAACAATATCTAGGCCCTATTGCACAAAGGGCCATGGGCTGGTGAGTGGAGTGAGAGTTTTGGCTGGCTGATGAATGAGTGGAGCAAACCTCTGACATTTGTCGCACCTTTGTACGTACTGTTGTGCATCTTGCTGCATTCGTGGCCACCAGTACCCCTGAGTTAGGGCTCGGTGCGCCAGTGACCTTCCGCCAACGTGGCATCCACAAATCTCATCGTGAATTTCGTAGAGAACGTTCTCGACGAGATTCCGATGCACACATAGGAGGTAGGGGCCAAAGTAAGAATGTCTGTAAAGCTTCCCAGACGGTGAGATCCAGAATCGGGCTTATTTATGCCTGATCTTGTTAGCTTCCCTTCTGTCTTCGGGGAGTTTACCAGATTTCAGAAAGACCAATATTGGATCCATCCAGCTCGGCTCTAAGTTGTTGCAGAGGACTGGAGATGCAATACTTGGTTCTGGTACGAACTCAACCCAAACTCTTCTGGTATCCTTTGTATCCACTGATGAGCCAAGGCATGCCAGAGCATCTGCGTGGCTGTTTTTGTCCCGACTGATTCGTTCCACTCGTATGGATTGAAATTTTCTGAGTAGGTCTCTGGCCTTGCTTGGGTACATAGCCATTCTTTCATCTCGAGTTTCATAGACTCCAGAAAGCTGGTTTACCACTAGTTGTGAGTCGCTGAAAACAAGAAGCTGTTCTGCACTGAAGTGTTCGGCGCTACGCAAGCCAGCCAATAACACTTTGTACTCGGCCTCGTTGTTTGAAGCCTTCCAGCCCAGCCTGAGAGCCTGTTCCCAGATAAATCCTTCTGGAGAAATGAGAACTACTCCTGCCCCCGAACCTCGGTTATTGGACGAACCATCAACGTAGAGTTGCCAAATGTTTCCAATAAAGAGTTTCCATGCTTCCAAAGCCCTGGGTTTTCCTTGTTCGGTGGCACATGGCACCTGTGCCGAACTCAGATTCCCCGGTTCGGTACTCTGGGTGGGAGTAAATTTTGCGATAAAATCCGCCAAGACCTGGGCCTTGATTGCTGTCCTGGGTTGATACCGAATGTCAAACTCACCAAGTTCTACCGCCCACTTTGCTGTTCGGCCAGAGAAATCGACTCGGCTGAATACAGATCTGAGGGGGAATTCAGTGAGGACGTTAATGGTATGCCCCTGGAAGTAATGTTGCAACTTTCTTGAGGCGATAAGCAGCGCGTAAGCTAACTTTTCCAGTGGTAGATACCATGTCTCGGCATCTAGTAAAGTCTTGCTAACATAATATACTGGTCTCTGTTCCTTGTCAACTTCTCGAATTAATACTACGCTCATGGCGTGATCTGAGACTACTAGATAGAGGTACAGCTCCTCTCTTGGTTCTGGAGTGGACAGTAGAGGGGGTGTACTGAGGTGTCTTTTGAGACTCTGCAGTGCTTCGGTACATTCGCTACTCCATTCAAATGCTGCCTTTTTCCTCAGGAGCTGGAAGAAGGGCTTCATCCGATCTGAGGATTTGCTAATAAATCGATTCAGTGCGGCCGCCATTCCGGCTAGTTTCTGCAGTTCCTTAGACTTCGTTGGCACTTCGAGATCCTGTATTGCCCTGATTTGATCCAGATTCGCTTCAATTCCTCTATGAGTGACCATGTATCCCAAGAACTTCCCTGTTCCTACCCCGAAGGCGCATTTCGAGGCATTGAGGCGAAATTGGTGGTTTTTCAGGATGCTAAAAACTTCTCTCAAGTCTGTGAGGTGGTTTGTAGCAAACTTGCTTTTTGCTACCATATCATCTATATAGGCTTCCATGGTTTTCGCCAGTTGGTCTTTGAACATCCGAGTGATCATTCACTGGTAGGTCGCCCCGGCATTCTTGAGGCCGAATGGCATTACTCTGTAATAGTAAGTCCCTCTCAGAGTGATAAACGCTGTCTTTTCTTGATCCAGACCGAACAGTGGTATTTGATGATAACCGCTATAAGCGTCCAGAAAGCTCATGCGCTCATGCCCTGCTGTTGAGTTTACTAGTTGATCAATGCAAGGCAGCGGAAAACTATCTTTAGGGCAGGCTTTATTCAAGCAAGTGAAATCGACACAAACTCTCCATTTTCCGTTCTTCTTCTTGACTACAACTGTGTTAGACAGCCATTGCGGGTACTGAACTTCTCTGATTGCTCCCGAGGCCAGGAGTTTTTCAACTTCGGCAATTACTGCTTCGGTGTGCTCAACCGAGGATCTCCGACTTGTCTGTACGATGGGCCGAGCTGAAGGATTGATGTTGAGCTTGTGACAAGCAAATTCTGGGTCCAACCCTGGGGTATCATACGCTGACCACGCGAATACCTCCATATTTTCCCTCAGCAGTTCCAGCAGCTGAAGTTTCTCATCAGCGCCTAGCGAAGTACCGATAAAGAAGTACTTTTCCGGGTCGTCTTCTCTTATCAAGACTTTCTCCAAATCCTCTATCATCTTTTCGTTTGGAGTTCCCCCCACATCTTCCAAGACTAGCTGTCCGGCCACTTCCACCGTCTGTACCTGATTGCAGAGCTGTTTTGCCTTTAATGCTGCCATGAAGCAATGTTTGGACGCAACTTGATCCCCTAAGATCTGCTCTACTCCGTGTTCCGTTGGGAAACGGATGAGTTGGTGATAGGTTAAAGGGACTGCTTCCATTCGATGAATCTACGGGCGGCCAAGTATGGTGTTATAAGGGGATGGTGTATTAATAACCAAGAACTCTATCTGGACGGTTTTTGTCCCCGCTACAACTGGCAATACTATTCTGCCGAGCGGCCATTCCGGCTGTGAATTGAAACCAACTAACGGGGCTGCCGCTAGGGTGAGATGTTGCTCGGAGAGGCCGAGCTTTCTGAACAAATCATAATACAGTATGTCTGCTGCACTGCCTTGATCTACTAGGACTCGTTTCATATCAAATCGTTTCCCAATCCCAACAATTATAATCAATGCATCGGTATGTGGGTGCTGTATGCCTTCTAAATCTTTGCTAGTAAATGAAACAATGCACAAGAGGGATTTAGGTACGGTACGCACCTTTTTCGATGCCAGCTCCACTGACATGATTCACTGAATTTGCGCAGCCTTAGCGATCTCTTCCTTCAGTGCCTCCTCAGATTCCTGAGCCGCTATCCCATGGATCACATTTATTATCAGTCGGGGTGGATGCTCAATATTTGCTTCTGGAGGTGGGTTCCCTAGCTCGGCCACTTCCTTATCCTGATCAATGTATTCCCTCAGGTGCCCAGCTGCCACCAGGTCCTCCAAGTGTTGCTTCAGTGCCCTACAGTTCTGAGTCATATGTCCCCTGTCTTGGTGGTAGGTGCATTTGAGCTTCTGATTGCGCCAAGCTGGATCTCCCAACATTTTCGGCGGCCAAACAAAGAAGGGTTCTCTCTTGATCTTTTCCAGGATTCGATAGATTGGCTCTTTGAACACAGTCACAACGGCTTCGTGGGATTTGGACTTATCCACCTCGTTCACTGCAATCCCTCGGTGTTCTCCTCGATCTGTTCTCTTCTTCTGCCGAGCTGCTTGTTCTGCTGACACTACCTCGATGGGGATCTGATCATCTTCGAGATGAGCATACTGCTCAATCCTAGCGCGCAAGTCTTTCAAAGCTGTGGCCGGGCGCTTGGTAAATGATTGTCTCAACTTACTTTCCGGCGCAGACCATGTTTGAAGGACATGACGGCCATCTGCTCGCTGCACACATTTTCTTCCAGATCATTATACTCTTCCCAGTATCTCCTGGCATAACTGCGTAGCGTTTCCTCTTGCTCCTTCCTAAGGCTGAACAGTGTATCCGGCTCTTTTGGGATCTTAGTATTGGAGACGAACCTGGCCAGGA
Source organism: Camellia japonica (assembly GCA_030407325.1). Classification (NCBI taxonomy): domain Eukaryota; kingdom Viridiplantae; phylum Streptophyta; class Magnoliopsida; order Ericales; family Theaceae; genus Camellia; species Camellia japonica. Next base: position 141,044,057 of record JAPPVO010000013.1, read on the forward strand.
ACTCTTCGGAGAGCTGCTTCCAGCCATGAATTGATCCAGCGGGGAGTCGATCGAACCATCAGAGTCCGGTTTCTCCCAAGCTGGATGGGAAGACTTTGCACATCAGTGCCTCATCTCGCGCTCCAGAGGGACATCATCTGTCCAAAATGGCTGATATGTGTCAGAGGGTCCGATTTCCCATCGTATGAAGTGAACTTTGGTGGAGTGAACTTCTTTGGAGGTCTTATGGTCTCAATCTCCAGAGAGAATGGCGAAGAGACGAGTCTGTCCAGCGCTCGATGTTCTCTCTGGTGAACAGTACGGTCCAGATGATCTCGATGTTGCTCATTCTGCTTATTACCAATCAGCCAAGTGCGAATTCAGTTTGTTGACTATCCGTCTTCTGCCTCTTGGCCCTCCTCTGGCGCGACCCACGGGTGTGGTTACTCGCCGCTTCACTCTATGCTGAGATAGGTTGGCTTCATTGCCCGGAGTCATTCCTGGGGAATTTTTTCACCAGTAGTTCTCTGGACGAGCTTCTTCGTTGCAAACGAGAGGGCTCTGCTTTCGTCCTCTTTTCCGTCAGATCACCCAACACCTTCTTAAGTTGAGCTTTCAATTCCTGTATCTCCATTCCCATGAAATCTATAATTCGATCTCTATAATCCTTTTCCAGAAGGAAATGATGAGACGAACCTCCGGCGAAGGGCAGTCGATGCTCGACGGATTCGGGGGTTCGATTATTATTTCCAGTTTGCTCCTCCAGAACTGTTGGGAGTGCCAAACCTTTGTCCTTCGTCTTCTCCATCTGTGGAGTATGTGCTGAAGGCGGAACATCCTCAATCCCCATTGCCGGAATTGAATGCAGAGCTCAGAGATGAAAGTGATCCACGTTCACCGCACCAATTGTGCGTACCGGATTCCGCACTAGATGAAAGTGGATCGGGGCTCTGCACTCGGTTGGACGATCCAGGGACTGGGGTTCCTGCCACAAGAAGCACCGTTAGAGCTGCCCGGCCGGGGTTGGCCGGATAACCCCTCCGGCATAGGAATCAGTGATCGGAGAATGAATGTATGTTAAGTGTGGTTTAGCTTAGAATAGTTCAGTTACCTTCAATGTGAAGTTCATGTTGTATATATAGTGTTCCTTACTTGCTTCTCAAGGTGGTTTCATGGAGTGTAGATGCTACCAGGTGTCCTTTCAGCATTGCTCCAAGTGTAGGACCACTTGGTAGTTGTCATTGATAGCATATTCTCATTGTAGGCATGCTGATAACAAACCACATTCCTTTGGATCAACAACTTCCGTGATTCTAGATGTGGGGGACCAGCTGAGGTGGCAACCTGCATATGCTTGCATTCACAGCTCCCACATTTCCTTGTGAGGTTTCTCCAACTCGGTACTCATGTACTTCAGTCCTCGGCTCGGCCTTTTTCAGGATCATTCGTGGAGATGGGCTGGACCATTATCTGTTCGGACCACAGGTTCCGTTTCGCAGCTTGGCCCAGACCAGCACTACGGCTGGGCTAGCCTTTCCACTGCGGGTTGGGCCCAAGTGCTTGAGGACTTGGGTGGACTGTTGATCATGAAGTTGGACTCAACTGGTTTGTTCATATACTCATCTGACCCACTTGGATTCGGACTTTGTCGGATTGGGCCGGCCCAAGGCTTGGACCTGACCCATTTCACATTTAGCCCCTTCACTGCCCACAACAACCCACCACATTCATGAATTACAACAACTTCACAATAAAATTTTGTTAATGCTGTGTTTAGTTCAAAGAGTTTAGGCAAGAAAAGAAAAAAAAATTGTATAAAAAGTGTGTGAAATGTTATTACAGTATATTTTATTTACATTTTACTCACTTTTTTTTTTTCAATTTTCAAATCTTTTACCAAATTTGTAAATCAAACACAGCCTAACAGAAATTTATTTATCAAGAGAAAGTGTCTATAAGTTTAACCTATAATATAATAAGTGGATATATAAATTTATAGTGGGGTGTTTTAGACCAAACACCGCATAAGGTATAAGTAAAGATCTTTTTTATCATGATCTAAATAATAATTATAATAAGTCATATTTAATAACACAATGAGTCGTAACTAAGTCATAATTAATCCTATAATAAATCATAATTAAATATTATAAAATAATGCTATATCTGCGACATATAGTACACAAATCGAATTTCCCATATAAGGATATATTTGTTTACATAATATTATTTCATTCAAATTTTAAATAATTTTTTTAAAAAAAAATACTTGATACTCACAAACATGCAGCGACACGAATTAAGAAAAGTGTAGAGATCCACTCTTATTCATTCAGAAAATTTTAGATTTGATGATTATGTGATGAAAACTAATTTATGGAGTGTGAATTCATATGAGATCTATATATGATGTAAGAATAATAGGAATCATGAAAAAAATATCATGAAATCATTCATGAAGATTTCTCCTCCTTTGATTAGTGTGTGGTGTTTTTTTGTATGTGTAATCTAACGGTGGAGAATCTTTCATGATCATTTTTATGATATTTTTTTCATAATACCTAACATTATTCATGATGTAATAAAGATTAATTTTTGAATAATTTCTAAATAATCTGGATCCTCCATCGTATCAATATATGGTAATTCCTACGGTATTTTTTAACCACGTGGTTTTGAATATATATTTTTGGCCCTTTCCAATTTTCTCTTTTCTCTTTCATCTCTCAAAGTAAAGACTAGAGAGACCACAACCCCAACAAACAGAGAGATAAAGGGCAACGGCGAGGCAACGGTAGCGGCGCGGAGGCAACAGGGGCGAGCTTGAGTTGGAAAAGATGTTAAATATGTTGGAAATGGTTGGAAAATTCTGGGTAAAATCAGAATTTTTTCCTAAGTTCGGTCTATTTTTTAGGTGGGCCCCGTGCGTCGTTTGTCGCGGGTTAAAGTGGTAACGCGTTCTATGTCGCGTTGTGATTCACGTGGTATATTTGGTTGCTTAAAACCATTACCGAGTGAATGGAAAATTGAAGCCAAAGTATGTTCCATGAAAATGGAGTTTTGGTGAAAAATCCTTAAAGATTTGAATAAGGCTTGTCCCACATTTATTTGGTGGGAAGTTTTGAATGGGTTTATAAGGCATAGGATTGGAACGTGGGGTGTGCCCCAAGGGGTACCCAAGTGTTTTAGAGAGGGAGGTTATAGGCAAAATGGGTTAGACCCATTGCACCAAAAAATCACCACATGCGCGCCACTGTCCTGACTGGGCACAGGTGCGTAGTGTGAGGTTGGGTTTGGTTGGGGTTGTCTGGCCCAATACCTATCTTTTTGGGCCAAAAACATTTGAATTTAATCGTATTTTATTTTTTGATAAAATAAAATTTAGAATTCAAATTAATTCCAGAAATAAACTGGTCCGGTTTTACTGTATACCCAAACAGGGCCCTTCCCGTTTTTATCTGTTTGAATTATGAACCCAACAGATACAAATCTGTTTCAATTCAAAACCAAACAGGTTTCATACCTGTTCAAATAGATTTGTACCTGTTTAATTCAAAACCTGCAGCCACCAATCCATTTATAAATAGGACAACCCTCATTTGGATTTTAAAACTCTAATTTTCGTCCTTCATAATTCTGCAAACATTCTCTTCATATTATTGCATTATTTTCTTCTGTGAGAAAGTATAAACACTTAGTGTGTTCGTTAGGCAAACAATTTTTAGTGCTGCTATTGTTTGTAGTTGATCATTTCATCCTGGGAGATAGACATCCATATTCTGAAAGCACCGTGGAGAGGACGAATCTGTCTTAAGGACACAGTGTCAAACACTGGACTTGATCAGAATAATATTCAAGATATTAATCAAGTAAGTTATTTATTTATTTTCTGTTTTATTATTATTTATTTAAATCAAATTTTAATTTTATTTTGGTAACAAAATAAAATCTGTTTTTATTTATTTAATTCTATTTCTAATTTGATTTTTGTAATCAAACATTTTTCTCTCCTGTTCTTTATTTCTTTTGGTTTCTGTTTATTGTTTAGTACACAAATCGAATTAATCTTTTTAAATACAGTAAAAATTATCCAACAAAATATACCTCTTTAATGATCAAACCAACCAACTGTGAAAAAACTTTAAGAAATTTCCCAGGTCCATTTTCTTGTATGTAAAGACACCAAGATGATGTTCTCTTCTGGAGTCCATGGCCCTTTATCACACCAAGGTGGTCTACCCATCTTACACACACACACACACTCACTCACTCACTCACTCACTCACTCACTCTCTCTCTCTCTCTCTCTCTCTCTCTCTTCAACTATTTCACACTCAAATCTTTTGTTTTATCAGCAAAATCCTCTCTTTTCTCTTTTTTTCTTTCCAAGAGTTTCTTATTTTCTTGTCCATTTTCATTTAATTCCAAAACAAAAATAGTAAAAGACTCAATTATAAGTAATCTTTGTTCCTGGGTTTCACGGCAACCAAACAGGTTCTGGGGTTTCTCTTTCCCTTTGAGAACCAATCTTGAGAATGAACTCGTCGCCGCCTTCCCTCGCCTCGCCACCGAAATCACCGTCGGCCACCCTCCTTCTCGTTTCGCCTCCGCCCTTCTCTATTCGTGTCTCTCTCTCGAAGACTGGCTAGGGTTATGGAACAAATGAGAAAGAAAGCAAAAGAAAAAGGAAAAAATAAAAAACCTTAACAAAACGAAGTCGCTTTGAAATTAACACATAAAACACTGCAGAAAACCATGGTAGAAGATCTGAACTCAATTTCTGAATTGATGAGGATATAAAATTGATAAGAGTGAATTTGTAGTATTTTGAAATGGAGATGTAATAATTACCTGTTTATCCAAAGTGAATGAAGTGAATCTATGTTGGAAATGGTTATAACATTCTGGGTAAAACCAGAATTTTTTCCTAAGTTTGGTTTAATTTTTAGGTGGGCCCCGTGCATCGATTTACACGGGTCAAAGTGTAACGCGTTCTATGCCGCGTTGTGATTCACGTGGTATATTTGGTTGCTCAAAACCATTACCGAGTGAATGGGAAATTGAAGCCAAAGTATGCTCCATAGAAATGGAGTTTTGGTGGAAATTCCTTAGGTTTGAATAAGGCTTGTCCCACATTGGTTTGGTGGGAGGTTTTGAGAGGGTTTATAAGGCATGGGTTTGGTACTTTGGGTGTGCCCCAAGGGGTACCCAAGTGTTTTAGAAGGAGAGGTTATGGGCAAAATGGGCTAGACCCATTAGACCCAAAAACCACCACACACGCGCCGCCGCCGCCATCCGTCCGGTCGGGCGGGTTGGGCCTGGGCGCTGGTGTGAGGTTGGGTTAGGCTTGTTCGGCCCAATACTAATCTTTTTGGGCCAAAAACATTTCTAAAATTCAAATTAAACCGGAAATAAACTGGTTTGGTTTTTATGTTCATCCAAACAGGGCCCTTCCCGTTTTCAAACAGAATTAAACTGGTTTGGATTTAATGTTCATCCAAACAGGGCCCTTCCCGTTTTTTATCTGTTTGAATAGTTAACCCAACAGATTCAAATCTGTTTAAATTCAAAACCAACAGGTTTCATACATGTTCAATTCAAAACCAGTAGCCACCTTTACATCTATAAATAGACTAGCCTCCCATTTGGATTGACACTCCAATTTTCGTACTCCATCATCTGCTTTAAATCTCTACATTTTGCTGCATTTTGTTTCCTTATAAGAAATAGTGTAAACACTTAGTGTGTTCGACGAACGATTAAATTGTAATGCTGCTTTTATTCGTTGATAAGATCATTTTATCTTGGGAGATAGACGTTCAAATTCTGAAAGTACCGTGGAGAGGACGAATCTATCTTAAGGACACAGTGTTAAACACTGAACTTGATCAGAAAAGTTATTCAAAGAAATTAACCAAGCAAGTTGTTTAATTTTATCCTGTTTTTATTTGTTTATTTAATCAGATTTTAATTTTGTTTTTGTAACAAAATAAAATCTGTTATTTATTTATTTATTTATTATTTCGAGTTTGATTTTTGTAATCAAACAAATTCTCTCATTTCCTTTATTTCTTTTAAATTCTGTTTGTTGTTAAGTACACAAACTGAATTAATTAATTACAGTGAAGATTGTACCAACAATCTTAAGACAGATTCCTTTTTGGTATCTTCATTGTACTTAATTTTCTATGTTTTCAAAGTAATATTCTGGTTGGAAAAACAAATAATGATTTATGCTATTTGACAGATAGTAGTAATATACTGTCTCTTTTCTTTGACAACTAGTAGTAATATACTGGTGTCATTAACAATTGTAGAATATTATTTGGTATTACAGAAAATTATTTTGGTATTTTATTTTTCTCGTTTTAGTAACAAGGAAAATAAAATTATTTTGTGTTATAATTTATTTTCTGGTTTTAGTAACTAGAAAATTAATTTGTGTTTTAATTTTTCTGATTTTTGTAATCAGAGATTATGGCTAATACAACTAAAACTGCATCTGGCAGTGGTACTCCTATTGTTACACCTACATCGGTCCCTATCCAGAACCATGTTCATGTACCAATCAATCATGGAGAAAAACCAAAAAAAATTAATGGTACTGAGTTTAAAAGATGGCAGCAGAAGATGTTCTATCTTACAACTCTTAATTTGGCCTGGTTTCTCCATGAAGAGGCTCCAGCACTTAAAGAGGGTGAAAGTGATCGGCAAGTTGTTGCCGCTGTAGATGCTTGGAAACATTCAGATTTCCTGTGCAGAAACTACATCCTCAATGGCCTTGACAACATGCTGTATAATGTATACAGTCCTCTGAAGTCAGCAAAAGAATTGTGGGATTCTTTGGAGAAGAAATACAAGACAGAGGATGCCGGTACGAAGAAATTTGTCGTCGGTAAATTTCTGGATTTTGTTATGGTAGACTCCTAAACGGTAATATCTCAAGTTCAAAGTTTTCAAATAATTTTGCATGATATTCATTCAGAAGGTATGTCTCTTAGCGAGTCTTTCCAAGTCGCTGCTTTGGTGGAAAAGTTACCACCGGCTTGGAAAGATTTCAAAAATTATTTAAAACATAAACGCAAAGAGATGACCATGGATGAGTTGATTTTAAGATTAAGAATTGAGAAAGATAACCGAAAGGCTGAAAAGAGGAATGGAAAAAATCCCATTGAGTCCAAGGCTAATGTGGTTGATAAGTTCAAAAACCACATAACAAAAAGAGGAAGTTCACTGGAGATGGTCCTAAACAAGGCAACAACAATAGCAACAAGAAATTCAAAGGAAAATGCTATAACTGTGGCAAGACTGGACATCGAGCTTCTGACTGCCGCCCTAAGAAGGATCATGGAAGTACAAGCAAGAAGACCACCAATCAAGCCAATGTGACAGAATTGGATTACATCTCTGATGGGGTGAATGACATCAACCTCTCTGCTGTGGTGTCTGAGGCTAACTTGGTTGGAAATCCCAAAGAATGGTGGGTTGACACTGGAGCAACTCGTCACATATGTGCGGACAAGAAGATGTTCACTACCTACAATGAGGCTGCAAATGGTGAACAACTTTTTATGGGAAATTCTTCTACTTCTACTGTGGCTGGACAAGGAAAAGTGATCTTGAAGATGACATCTGGAAAAGAACTGACCCTCAACAACGTACTGCATGTACCTGACATCCGGAAGAATTTAGTTTCTAGTTCTTTGTTAAGTAAAAATGGTTTTAGGCTTATCTTTGAGTCTGCTAAATTTGTATTAACAAAGAGTGGTATGTATGTTGGTAAGGGATACATGAGTGATGGTCTCTTTAAGTTAAATGTAATGACAGTTGTACCGAAAGTTGCTATGAATAAGAATAACACATCTTTTGCTTATATTCTTGAGTCAAATTATGGCATGGTAGATTAGGACATGTGAATTTTGATGCTTTGCGTAGATTAATTGGTTTAGATTATATACCAAAGTTTGAAATTAATCCTAATCATAAATGTGAAATTTGTGTAGAAGCGAAACTAACTAAGGCTCCATTTAAATCGGTTGAAAGAAAAACCGAACCTCTAGAATTAATTCATACCGATGCATGTGATCTTAATTTATTCAAACTAGAGGAGGCAAAAAGTATTTCATAACATTTATCGATGATTGTACAAGATATTGTTATGTTTATTTACTTAGAAGTAAAGATGAAGCCTTAGAAATGTTTAAACTCTACAAAACAGAAGTTGAAAATCAACTTGGTAAAACCATTAAAATGGTTAGAAATGATAGAGGTGGTGAATATGATGCACCATTAAATGAATTTTGTGCACAACATGGCATTATACACCAAACAACAGCCCCTTATTCTCCACAGCAAAATGGAATTGCTGAAAGAAAGAATAGAACCCTAAAAGAAATGATGAATGCCATGTTACTAAGTTCAGGCTTACACCACTAGAACTTGTGGGGGAAGCAATATTGTCTGCTAATTATGTTCTTAATAGAATACCCCACAAGAAAACCAAAAGCATTCCTTATGAATTGTGGAAAGGTCGATCACCTTCCTACAAATACTTAAAAGTGGGGGTGGTGTTGGCAAAAGTTGAAGTTCCTGTTCCTAAAAAGACTAAGATTGGACCAAAAACAGTAGATTGTGTGTTTATTGGTTATGCTCAGAATAGTAGTGCATATCGGTTTCTGACTTATAAATCAGAAATACCTGATATAAATGTGAACACTATTATAGAGTCAAGAAATGCTGTGTTTTTTGAACATGTCTTTCCTTATAAGAAATGACAGGAAGTAAGTTCACAGAAAAGAACTTATGATTGTACACAAAGTCAAGAGACTAATGACAATCAAACACAACAGACTAGTAATGGTCTCAACCAACAGGATTTAACTGATGATAAACCAAGAAGAAGTAAGAGAGCGAGAACATCGAAATCCTTTGGTCCAGATTTTCTGACATACTTGTTAGAAAATGAACCTCAAAGCTTTAAGGCAGTAATGACAGGTCCTGAAGCACCTTTGTGGAAAGAGGCTGTTAATAATGAAATGAATCCATTATGCAAAATCATACTTGGGAATTGGTGGATCTTCCACCAGGTTCTAAACCTCTTGGATATAAATGGATATTCAAGAGAAAAATGAAAGCAGATGGTTCAATTGACAAGTATAAAGCAAGACTTGTAGTTAAAGGTTACAGACAAAAGGAAGGTCTGGACTATTTTGACACATATTCCCCTGTGACAAGAATAACATCCATTCGCATGCTTATTGCTATAGCAGCGTTGTTTAATTTAGAAATACATCAAATGGATGTTAAAACAGCTTTCTTAAACGGTGATCTAAATGAAGAGATCTATATGGAGCAACCCGAAGGGTTTGTAGTATCAGGGCAAGAAAAGAAAGTTTGTTGACTTGTAAAATCCCTTTATGGATTAAAACAAGCACCTAAGCAATGGCATGAAAAATTTGATCATGCAATGCTTACTAATGGGTTTAAGATAAACAAATGTGACAAATGCGTTTATGTTAAAAACACTGACCAAGGATATGTCGTAGTTTGTCTTTATATGGATGACATGCTTATTATTGGAAGCAGTCAAAACATGATCAAATCAACTAAGCAAATGCTTAACAAAAGATTTGATATGAAAGATATGGGGGTCGCAGATGTTATATTATGAATGAAAATTACTAAAACATCTGACGGATATGCATTATCTCAATCTCATTACATTGAGAAAATACTTGATAAATTTATCAAGGATGATTTGAATTTAGCTAGACCACCTGTAGACATCAGTCTTTATTTATCGAAAAATAAAGGTGATGCAGTGTCTCAGTTAAAATACTCCCAAATTATTGGAAGCCTAATGTACCTAATGAATTGTACTCATCTTGATATAGCTTACGCTATCAGTAAATTGAGTAGGTACACTAGTAACCTCGGAGAAGACCATTGGAAAGCGATCATTCGGGTTCTTAGATATCTAAGATTCACCCGTGATCATGGTTTGAACTTTACTCGATATCCAGCAGTACTTGAAGGTTATTGTGATGCAAATTGGATATCGGATACTAAAGATTCAAAATCCACAAGTGGATATGTCTTTACTCTAGGAGGCGCTGCTGTTTCTTGGAAATCCATGAAACAAACATGCATCGCACGATCCACAATGGAATCTGAGTTCATTGCTTTAGACAAAGCAGGAGAAGAAGCAGAATGGCTTCGTCACTTCTTAAAAGACATTCCAATGTGGCCAAAACCTGTGCCAGCTATTTGCATTCATTGTGATAGTCAATCTGCAATAGGCAAGGCACAGAATCATATGTATAACGGTAAGTCACGACATATTCGTCGTCGACATAATACCGTTAGGCAATTGTTGTCGAATGGATAATCTCAATAGATTATATAAAATCTAAAGAGAATATTGCAGATCCGTTAACAAAAGGTTTGACAAAAGAGCTAGTGTATAGTTCATCGAAGGGGATGGGATTAAAGCCTATTACATAAGAGTCATCATAATGGTAACCCTACTTAAATGACTGGAGATCCCAAGAACTAAGTTCAAAGGGACAACTAAGTTATGTATGGCTCGCCAGAAATCACCAAGGGATTAAAATTCCCTACCCATTCCTATGGTGAGAGTGATATCTGCAACATATGTTGTCTGCAGGGGCATAAGGATAAGCTTTGCTTTTAATGGTTACTTGTATCTTGATTAAAGGCATAAAATCAAGACGAGTATAAGAAGATACTCACAATAAGAATCACCTGTATGAGTGTTGAACTGGGGCCGGTTCTATGAGAATGAAAGAGGCTACATTCTCTAGAAACATTCATGAAAACTAGGAGCGTTCAAGGCCAAAATGAACACAACAGTGAGAACCACGATGTTGTTAGAAAATATTTTTGTGTGAAATCTATTGTCTTGGCTTACACAAACGCTGAACAATTCAAGGCATCGCGTCCATTGGTTACCAGTAAGTCCGATAGGTTATCACTAGGGAAGGTTCAAGGCCGAAAACTACCTATCCTGATGCAAGATATTTTAGACTTATACTCTTTCATTAAGTCTGCATTTTGTTGCATTTCCGTTGTCATCAAATTCCATTCATGTGGGGATTGTTGGAAATGGTTATAACATTCTGGTAAAACCAGAATTTTTCCTAAGTTTGGTCTAATTTTTAGGTGGCCGTGCATCGATTTACACAGGTCAAAGTGGTAACGCGTTCTATGCCGCATTGTGATTCACGTGGTATATTTGTTGCTCAAAACCATTACCGAGTGAATGGGAAATTGAAGCCAAAGTATGCTCCATGGAAATGGAGTTTTGGTGGAAATTCCTTAAAGGTTTGAATAAGGCTTGTCCCACATTGATTTGGTGGGAGGTTTTGAGAGGGTTTATAAGGCATGGGTTTGGTACTTGGGTGTGCCCCAAGGGGTACCCAAGTGTTTTAGAGGGAGAGGTTATGGGCAAAATGGACTAGACCCATTGGACTCAAAAACCACCACACACGCGCGCCGCCGCCAGCCGTCCGTCGTGGGCGGGCTGGGTGGGCTGGGCGGGTGGGCGGCGCGGTGCGTGGTGTGAGGTTGGGTTGGGCTTGTTTGGCCCAATACTAATCTTTTTGGGGCAAAAATATTTGAATTTAATTTTATTTTGTATAAAATAAAATCTAGAATTCAAATTAAACCGAAAATAAACTGGTTTGGTTTGTATGTTCATCCAAATAGGGCCCTTCCCGTTTTCAAACAGAATTAAACTTGTTTGAATTTAATGTTCATCCAAACAGGGCCCTTCCCGTTTTTTATCTGTTTGAATAGTTAACCCAACAGATTCAAATCTGTTTAAATTCAAAACCAACAAGTTTCACACCTATTCAATTCAAAACCAGCAGCCACCTTTACATCTATAAATAGACTAGCCTCCCATTTGGATTGACACTCCAATTTTCGTACCCCATCCTCTACTTTAAATCTCTACATTTTGCTGCATTTTATTTCCTTATAAGAAAGAGTGTAAACACTTAGTGTGTTCGACGAATGATTAAATTGTACTGCTACTTTTATTCGTTGATAGATCATTTTATCCTAGAAGATAGACGTCCAAATTCTGAAAGCACCGTGGAGAGGACGAATCTGTCTTAAGGACACAGTGTTAAACACTGGACTTGATCAGAAAAGTTATTCAAAGAAATTAACCAAGTAAATTGTTTAATTTTATTCTGTTTTTATTTGTTTATTTAATCAGATTTTAATTTTGTTTTTTGTAACAAAATAAAATCTGTTATTTATTTATTTATTTATTTATTATTTCGAGTTTGATTTTTGTAATCAAACAAATTCTCTCATTTCCTTTATTTCTTTTAAATTCTGTTTGTTGTTAAGTATACAAACTGAATTAATTAATTACAGTGAAAATTGTACCAACATCTATCACCCCATAAACTAGGGGAAATTTGGCCAAGTGGCGAGTAGGCTCGGCGTTGCCATTCACCATATCACCAACTTGAGATGAAGCCATTTTTAGATGAGAAAATAAATTAGCTTTATCTATCTTGGTTGGAGGATGATACATTTGGGATCTATAACTATATATAGGAGTGTTTGGTGACGTTTATTTTGATTGATTTACAGATTTTAGGTTTCGGGAATCATCCCATTTAGTCAAAAAGTTATTATAAAAATTAAAAAATCAACAACTCATACTAAAAAGTCAAATATTCTCTTTCCTCTCTACTTTTTGCACATCTTTTCGTAAAAGTCAAACAGTCATCCCAAACATACTATTTTTTTTAGCTCATATTTTACTCAAATAGCGAAAAAGTTACGAAATTAGCCTGTTCCCAAACGAGGCCTTAGTTTTGGAAAAGTTATTTTGGATTGTTTGGATGAACTTATTTCAAATAGTTTCTAATTCTAGTAATTTATTTTAACTCAAAAAATTTATTCTGAGAAGTGCTCATCTCTTATTTCTTATTATCAGTTTCTGCTATAGATATGTTAATTTCGAATTATACTCTTAGATTTTATTATTTATTTTTATTTTTTAAAAAAAACAAATGAACTATGAATTATTTTTTTTTTTATGAGAAATATAGACATGTAGTAAATAATAAATTCAAAAAGTTATTTCACAGTTTATTTAACAAATACTATTTGGTAATTTAAATCTATAATCCAACAACTACATTAAACAGATTAACAAATTAATAATTTCTAATTAAAATTATAATTTATAATCTGTTTCAATAATTACACTAAACAAAGACATAGTGTAGTCATTCTCGTGTTTACTCTCCCACATGTCAGTTGCTTTACTAATAAAGAATTACAAATTTGGTTAAAGTAAAATATTATTCATACTTGAGGCCCCATTTTGACAGAACTGCCAAATTTGGTTTGTCCAAAAGTATAATGTGGCCCCATTTTGAAAGAAATGTCAAATTTGGTTTGTCCAAAAATATAATGAGGCATTTAAGTTAGTTGGAAAGCATTTTTTTAATTAAAATATAAGATAAAAATAAATTGAAATATTTAGAATTGATTGTTTTACTGTGTAGTAAAAAAGTAATTAATAATAATAATAATAAATGTGTAAAGAGAAGAGAAATGAATATTTGATTTTTTTTTATATGATTTTTGATATTTTTAATTTTTTTTTATAGTAAAATATATATTTTATAAAAGAATAAATTACACTTTGCTCTTTTTATATTAAGTCACTTTTTTACTTTAGCATTTAAAGTTTGTTTGTTTTTTTTTTTACTTTGACCTTTCATGTTTTAAGTTTTTTTTAATTTTACTCTTAAAATTAATTTTTGTTTAAAATTAGACAAAAAATAATCAGGTGGCAAAATATATATATATATATATATATTATTCGCACCTCTGACATAAACTTAAAATCTAATATAATAATATATCTTTATGTTATGTGATAATAATTAGTTATGGTATTTTTATTTAATTTTAAATATAAATTAATTTTAGGAGTAAAGTGAGAAAAACTTAAAATATGCAAAATTAAAAAGAAAAAAAATTAAACTTTAAAAGTCAAAGTAGATTAATGACCAAAGGCTTGCTAATTTAATTCGGGTTAAGGAGAAAGAGCTACAGAGGCTTGCTAATTTATCACATATGACAGCTTCAGAGATATTGGAGACTACAGTGTTACGTCGAGATATTAGTGAGCTCTTTGAGCGAGAGGAAATTTTCTAGTTCCAGCGAGCTCGTGCAAATTGGATCAAGGATGGAGACCGCAGTACTTCTTTTTTCCATGCGAAAGCATCTCAGCGGCAGTCTAAGAAACGGATAGATGGGCTGGAAAACCCGAATGGGGTTTGGTGTTTGGAGCCTGCACAGGTGGAACAAATTGTGGTGGACTATTTTGAATAGTTATTTACGGCGTCCCAGCCTCGGGAGATGGCCACTGTTTTAAACTCTATTGATAGTCGGGTGTTGCTGGCCCATAATGATGTTCTTTCCCAAATGTTTACGGCGGCGGAGGTTACTATGGCCCTCAATCAGATGCATCCGACTAAAGCTCCGGGCCCGGATGGCAAACCGGCTTTATTTTTTCAGCGTTTCTGGGATGTCGTTGGCTCTCAAGTTACTCGCACAGTCCTTGCTATTCTGAATGGGTCTCAATCGGTAGGTGGTTTCAATGACACTTTTATTGTTCTTATTCCGAAGGTTAAGAGTCCTACAAATATGACGGAATTTAGACCTATTAGTTTGTGCAATGTGGTGTATAAGATTGTGAGTAAAGTTTTGGCGAATAGATTAAAGAGGTTATTACCTTTGCTTATCTCTCCAACCCAAAGTGCCTTTATGGGCGGACGTCTAATTACGGATAATGTTTTGACTGCCTTCGAGTTATTCCATCATATGAAGAATAAAAAGCAAGGTAACAGGGGGCATTTTGCGCTAAAACTTGATATGAGTAAGGCTTATGACCGTATTGAGTGGGACTTTTTAGCGAGGACTCTGCAAACTATGGGTTTTGCTCCACATTTTCGGAGATTGATTATGGACTGTGTGTAGACGGTGTCATTCTCGGTTCTTCTGAATGGGAAGCCCACAAGATCTTTTTGTCCAAGTAGAGGTTTGCGGCAAGGGTGCCCGTTGTCCCCATATTTATTTGTGCTTTGTGCAGAGGGACTGTCATCACTTATAAGGCGGGGAGAATTGAATGAGGCTCTCACTGGTATTTCGGTGTGCCGTGGTAGCCCGGTGGTCTCTCATTTGTTTTTTGCTGATGACAGCCTGCTTTTTGGCTCAGCCACTCATGCCGACGCAAGTGTGGTAAAGATGATTCTTCAGGCTTATGAGGACGCATCGGGCCAAAAAATTAATCTCATGAAATCGGCAATTACATTTAGTTCAAATGTTTCGGGCGTATTGAGAGATGAAATTCATGGCATCTTGGGAGTTGGCATTCTGGCCACATCTGGTAAGTATTTGGGGTTGCCTTTTCTAGTGGGTAAATCAAAAAGAGATGTGTTCAATTTTGTGAAGGATCGGGTCTGGAAGCGGATTAATGGTTGGAAGGAGAAATTTCTTTCAGCGGCTAGGAGAGAGGTATTGATTAAAGCAGTTGTCCAGGCTATCCCAACTTATGTGATGGGTTGCTTTCAATTACCCGTTGGTTTGTGTACTGAAATCAATTCAATGATTAGTAATTTTTGGTGGGGACAACGGGAGGACTCCCATAAGATCCATTGGAAGAACTGGAAATTTATGTGTGGGTCTAAGGGCCAAAGGGGAATGGGCTTTCGGAGTTTGCAAGCTTTTAATAAAGCCTTACTCGCCAAACAAGGATGGCGCATCGTGCAATATCCAGAGTCCATCATTGCGAGAATTTATAAGGCGAAGTATTTTCCTAGGACAGATTTCTTGGGAGCAGCTCTTGGGGCTAATCCTTCATTTTCATAGCGAAGTATTTGGCAGTCACGAGAATTGCTTAATGCTGGGTTGCGATGGCGAATAGGAGATGGTAGGAGGGTCAAAATCTGGGGGGACCAATGGCTTCCTCGGCCATACTCTTTTCGAGTGGTTTCTCCTCCGCCAACCGCGGAGCCATCCTTGACTGTCAGTACCTTGATTAATCGTGATCTGAAATGTTGGAATTTGGCTGGGGTAGGTTAGAGTCTGCTTCCTTTGGATGTCGAGGTTATAGCTAGCATACCTATTTGTCCAAATTCGCCGCCAGATGTGCAGGTCTGGCATTTTACTAAATCGGGAAATTTTTCGGTCAAATCTGCTTACCACCTTCAGATGGAGCTGGATTCCATACAATTGCAAGTGGGGAGTTCAGATAGTGGAGCTTCTGGAGGGGGTGTGTGGCAGGATATATGGAAGTTGAGACTACCGAATAAAATTAAGATTTTTGCTTGGAAAGCTTGCAATAATATTTTGCCTGTTTGTGTGGTCTTGAAGAGACGTAAGCTTCCTATTTCTGAGATTTGCAATTTATGTGGTCACACTGCTGAAACTTTGATGCATTGTCTCTGTTATTATGAGGTCGCAGTGGCAGTATGGCGTACAAGTTCTTTGGGTTTTGTTACTCAGCTGGGCAGATTTTCTTCATTTTCGAATTGGCTACTTGCGGTTAGGGACCATTGTGATGAGGAAGTGTTCTGTTTGTTTGTTGCTCTCTGTTGGGGTATATGGACATCTCGGAATCAAGTAATATTTGCAGACAGAGTTTCTAATGCGGTGGATACAGTTGGTTCTGTCACGGAGCTAGTGACAGAGTTTGGTGTGTCACAGGGATTGGTTCATGGTGCTAGACAGAGGCCTGCTGTCGGAGTATGGACGGCTCCTTGCTCGGGTTGGTGTAAAGCTAATTTCGATGGGGCGCGGTTTCGGGAGCTCCAATGTCTTGGGGTTGGGGTGATAGTCCGGGATGACCGCGGTAAGGTTATTGCTGCCAGTTCGAGGCGTGTTCCAAGCTGGGTAGATGCTGATGCTACGGAGGCATACGCAGCTTTAACGGCAGTGCAGTTTGTGCGGGAGTTGGGTATATCCGTTATTCATTTCGAAGGGGACTCTAGTTTGATTATCCAGGAGATCCAAACGGGGGCTGCTCCTTTATCACCTTTTGGGCATTTGCTTTCAGCATTAACAAATGAGTTAAGCTTCTTTTCTCAGTATAAGTTTTCCCATGTTCGTCGTAAGGGTAATTCTGCTGCGCATGGTCTTGCACGCATGGCCGTGCACTCTGTTGCTGCTCGTATTTGGCTTGGGGTCTGTCCCCCTTCAATTGCTTTGTTAGTTGCCCAGGAGGCAGTAACTTTGTTTGGAGTTTTACTCCCTTCTAAAAAAAAAAAAAAAGTGCTACTAGTTTATTTTTTTCATAGGGCTGGGCTTTCCTCCCTTATGTGATCGGATTGAAGGGTATTATTAGATTCGTAGAGACTTAATATGGCTCTCGTTTTAATAATCTGAATCATCAATGTATAGAACTTATTGAGTACTATATGCCCGTAAAATATCACATTGATCGGATATCGACAGCTACGTGGTTAAATTTGTTTTGTATAAAAAAAATAGACTGTGAAAAAATAAATGATTGATAAAATCTGATCCGATAAGATAATTATCAATATCCGATCAACGTGATTTTATACAGGCATATAGTACTCAACGAATTCTACACATTGAACGGTTTGGATTATCACAACAGAACCTGTGATAAGTTTTCACGGGTCAAACAATATCCTCAAATCCGATTATGGATTGAAAGGAAGCCCAACCATTTTTCATAATATCCACACATGCAAATATGCATGTATAGTTACAAAAAAAAAAATTATGAAAAATGGTTGAGAGCACTAAAAGTGGTGCTCTAATTGCACCACTAATGATGTGGTGCCTATAGTTTTTTTTTTTTTTTTTTTTTTTTTGGGCATTAGTGCTATTAGTGGTTTTTTTTTTTTTTTTTAGTGGTATGAATCATTGTTGAAAAATTATACGGGTTTGTTTGGGAAGTAGATTGGCTTTTTGAATTTTTGGTTATTTTAGCCTGAGGCTAAAAAGTCTCGTTTGAAAAGGATTTTTTTGACTTTTTATGAGAGAAAAAATATAATGATTATGAATTGGATGTGATATTTTATCTTATTAAACTAAAAAATCTATTTTTTCTTTTTGTAACTAAAATAATCCCAAACTTATCCCAATCCATCTTCCCAAGGCTAATGTTTCAGGTGTATTATATGACAAAATCATCTATTAATCACAAAATATCATATCCTCATGTCTCAATACAAAATTATGGGCTCCACCTCCTGTCTTGAACCACCGTCTGGCCATGTCTGGAAACACTAATTTCTCTTTAACTGAAGGGGACCCATTTCAAGATGTTAATGTGCCATTTATTTTATTTCTTGTTATTTCAAAATTTTAGAATTTCATAACTTTTATTATAAACATTCATTTTAAATAAAATTTATATTTTTAAAATTTACACAATAAGGTCTATCAAACAAAACTAATATTAAATATAATTTTTTGTAAAAAAAAATATTCAGTGTATTTAGTTTTAATTTTCTGAATTCAGTTTTTTGAAAACTGAGTTTTTATTTTTCATATTTTTTGTTTTTAGTAAATATTTTTAAAATTTTAAGTATTTTTTTACTTTTTCAAATCCACCTTACTTAGATGTATCTAAAAAATAAAATATTTGTGAAAAAATATTTTAAAAAATTAATAAATACATAAAAATACAAAAGAAAAATATAGTGAATTTTTGTTTTTTTTTTGTATTTTTTATATTTAGTGAATTTTAAAAAAAAAATTCACAAAAATTATATTTTTTTAAGTGTATTTATGCTAGGTGTGTCTAAAAAATAAAAAAAAATCTTAAAATATTAAAAAAATTCAATAAAAACAAAAAAATACGAAAAATAAGAAAATAAAATTTTCTAAAAAGTGTTTTCAAAAAACTGGAAACAAACATAATTCTTGTAGTTGTATGAAATTGAGAATTTTTCAGTTTCCAATTTTTTCCAATTTTAAAAGTAATAAATTTCTTAGTTTTGCACAACAATGTTTCATATAGTTGCTTTACTTTTTTTCTTTTTTTGTATTATTTTATATTTAATAGTATTAGTCTTATTTGATAAAACTTGACGAGTGGGTTCTAAAAATATAAATTTATTATAATAAAAAAAATAGATGTGTAATATAAAAATTATGATATTTTAAATTTAAAATACAAAAAAATACTCCATCCGTCCCAAATATTAGTCTCTTATTTCATTTTTCATTATTTCAAAATATTAGTTTCTTTTTAAAAATCAAGAACAAAAATAATACTCTCTCTGTCCCAAAATAATAGTCTTTTTGGAGAAGTCAACTCTTTTTTTTTTATAGTACAATTATTACATTTTAAAATTATAATTTTTGTAAAATACAAAACATAAAAATGAAGAAACGCATGACGACGACGACGACGACAACAAAAAAAAAAAAGGAAGAAAATAAAATAAAAAAATAAAAGAAGAAGAGAAGAAGAAGAAGAAGAGAAGAAGAAGAAAAACATACAAAGACATAAAAAATTTTGTAATTCATTCAAAAGTATAGTTACATTCACATTTGTTGCAGTTAACTATAATCTAAGGAAGAGTCATCTCCCCTCAATTTAAATATATAAAAATTAGATAACAACTATTCACTAACTATTTAAATTTTGACAAATGATAACAGAGCTCATAAGTATTGTTTAAGAAAAAATTTATAATACACACTTCAAAAAATGTATGTACTTGTGGGTGTTAATTTCCAACCACACAACCAAACGGAAAACTTAGCTGGAGAGTACCGCAGAATAGATTAAGCCCGAACAACCTGTCACAGAAAGATAAGAATCCAACGGTGGTTCATCCACCTGGGGGCACTTTGACGATCAACTCAGTAATCAATATCTCTCAAGATAGCAAATTGTGCTTAAACTCACAAGAAAGAACACATACCTGAGACCCACGGGGGTGCCCTGCTTTTATAGCCACCACTGACTTGATACTTATAGAAGCCTCACTTTAGTGGACTCAGACTCAATGCTCATCCTGGACTCTCAACTAGATAGGGATAAACTCCTAAGAACTTTATCTTTATCAATACTGAGATCCTCCTCTGTTCTAGGACTCTTGTCCCTTATCCGCTCATCTCGGATTCTAGTTTCTCCACAGACAACCTCGGCTTAGCCAAGATCATTTTGGCGCATGACCAAGCCACGTGGCACCTCGACTGACACTTCGGCGTCATCTTAGCCACGTGCTGTCATTCATAAAATGTGTCCCACAATTGCCCCTAGGTTTTATTATCTCGGCAACCTGAGGTGATGGAACCTACATCGTTTTTTCATATATCATGTCGGCTAAAGTTCACTTTTCTCTTCGACCGAGATCATGACTCATCAGCTTCATATAACCAGGACTCAACTGTCTGATTTACCAAAGATCAAGAACCAAGAATCAATTTCTTTAAACCGAGACCACTTCTGCTTCTATGGCCAAGATCATGGCCTTATTACTTTAAGAATTGTAAGAGCTCTAGCTGGGCATGAGCTGTCAAGCACGACCTTTTCAACCGTTTTTCTTTTCACATGTCCTTGCCCCATTGGTTCATACTAGACATGTGATATCAGGCCGCGCCGATTCTGTTCACGCCGCCTAACAAGCAATTCACCTAAAGTGTATTTATTCCATTTTTGCCGCCTTTTAGTTTTTGACAAAACACACACACTCTCTCTCTCTCTCTCTCTTCGTCTTTTCACTTTGTGAATTTGCATTCCCTCTTCATACTTTGAGTTTCTCTCTCTAAAAATTTCCCAAACTGCCATTTCCATACCCTCGAAGCTCTGCAGCTGCCTTTTCCGTCACTGTTGGCACGCCTTTCATCATTTGACTCTGATTGTTCAAGTTGTCTAACTCTGGCGTATCTCACTCCGGCGTCTCCTTCTTTGGCTCCAGTTGGTAAGTCCCTAATTTCTATTCATATTTCTGTTCATATTTTCGAATAACTTGTACTGTTCTTCGCCATATTGTTTTATATTGTGTCTGTTTAAATGCCTCACACGTTGCTATTGACTCCATTTTCTATTTTTCTTCTATTCTCATGTTCTGGTCATTTTTGTTTCTTAAATCTTCACTGTGCTTTGAATTTCATCATTTAGAATGTCAAACGTGCTTGTTTGTGATTCGTGCTATTTAATCTATCTCTATGTCTATATACACAGTTCATGGTTCTTGCACACACATACGCACTGTTCATGTGTTTAATGCTTTAACAATTTGTCACTGCTCTTGACTTTTGCACATTTGCACACACCTACTCAGTGTTCTTAAATCTCTATTGCTTTCTTAAGTTTGAATCATGTTCTTTTCTATTTCTCTTTGACTTGTTTTCCAGATTTTTTCATTGCATCTTTGTTTTCGTGCTTAGTTTTAAGGTTAAACACTTAGGTAAAACTGAAACAAACTCTCAGGTGAGGTCTTTAGACCCATGCCAGTCACTTTTTCCCGAAATCTTGCTCCAACTTCACTAAACTGACATCATAGGTATGTTCAGGTGGAGGGTAGACACCCCGGCTAAAATAGAGTATTTCCGACAAGAGTTTTCCATCCCAACTGACGGTCAACTCAGGTTGGCTGGGAAGGAGGACTCTATCATGCCTGATGGAGATTCCATGTCCTTCCCAGTAGTTGCCTTCATAGAGTGTGGACTTAGGTTCCCCTTAGATACCTCTTTAGGGAAGTCCTCTACTACTACAAACTCAACCCTATGCAGCTAGCCATCAATTCCTATAAGGTTATCAACGGTATAATCACTCTAGCACGCTAAGAAAAGGCTAGGATTACACTAGCCGACATCCAATTTTGTTACACAATGTGTGGCCTTAAGTCTGAAAAAGGCTACATATATTACCTTAAGCCTAGATCCACTGCCTACAAACTAATAGCCGACCTTCCAGACTCCAACAAGGGTGCTGGAGATGATTACTTCATTGTCTCGGGCAACTGGGAGTTTGCGCCTGATGACGATCTTCATCTCTATCCTCTGCGCCGAATAGTTTTTAAAAAGAGAGATGGTAAGAATGAAGTCATCCCATAACCCTCCTTGTTTAAGATTCATCAACTCATCTGTTGATACTAATGTTTGCTTCTTTTTTTTGCAGCTCTTCCCCAGCCATTAAAGGACTACCGCTAGACCTTCTTCCCAAACGCAGATCTGAAAAGGCTATTGGGCTTGCTTATTGAAAAACGCAAGGCCCCACTACTGCTCAATTACATTTCAACCTATAAGTTTGTCCTTCTTGACGTTCCCCGCCGAAGTAAGACTCCTCCTTCTGCCATAACTCCACCAGCCATTTCATCTCTAAGGCCAGACTAGGCCTCTACATCTGATCCTGCTGACCAGCCGTCCATTTCTGCCCCTAGCTAATTCCTTTAGCTCAGCGTCAGCATCGATGCAGAGCTCCTGCTAACGCTCCAGCCAGTAGAACTCGAATTAAAAGACGCCGAGGTCTTGAGTTCTTGGAGGCCGACCCCTCAAATCTGCCTATTGCCCTTCCGATAATTCGTTTGGCACCAAGGTTACCGTTGCTGCAACAGCCAACGAGATGGGCCGTAAACCAACCGCAGTAGGAGATCTTCTTGCTAACATTCCTGGGGTTGTGACTGTATAGTCCTCCTCTTCTCCATCCCAGTCCATAACAAAGGTAAAGAGAGTGAAGAAGGTTAAGGCCAAGGCAACAGTGACTCAGATTGACTCTGAGGACACTGTGCCGATCTCCAAGCTGACCGAGATCAAGAAGAGTTCAACCGCCGCATAAAAGAGACTAGCTGAGGCCGCAACACCTGACGTCCCACCACCAAAGAAGCCTAGGTCTGATCGCCCAGAGGGAAGCAGCAACTTTCCTCGCAATTTGACCTGGGCACCCGAAGTCATGGTGGGGGACAGACCTCTGAAAGCCAACAACAATGTGATCGAGAGCGTCAAGGTCGGCGCCGCCCTGTCAACGGCCGTACTCCTACCAGAAGATATAAACCATATGGCTGATCTTCATGAGTATGAGAACTTCGGCTTAATGATGCAGCACTTAGTCATGGTAAGTCTCCTGTTGTATCCTTTCAAGCTTTCCAATACTTAGCCAAAACACCTTTTACTAATCTGTTTCATTCCTTATAGGCTATCCAGCATGCACACTCATATGCGGTCAAGACCGAGATGATGAGGAAGGAATTGGTAAAGAAAACTCAAGAAGCTACCAAACTCCTCTCCTCCCTCAACCATGTCGAGGCTAGCAATCGAAATTTGTTGGATCAAGCCAAGGCTGCTGAAACTGAGGCTGAGACTAAAGTCGAAGTTGCTGATGCTGTTGCTGAGCTTGCTAAGGCGAGGCAGAGGCTACCAAGGCCAGGGCGATAGAGCTAAGGAAGCCATTGACTCAAAAGAGGCTGAGGTCAAAGCGGCCAACGAAAAGGCTTTTGAAGAAGGCCAGGCCACCGTCCGTGACCAATACAAAGAGCTAGTCAATCTAGCTTGCAACCGAGGTTATTACCTCGGTTGGACGACGGCGCTCAACAAGTTGTCTATTCCCATGGACTCCCTACTCAGAGACATCAACCAGTTCAATGTGCTCTTCCTTCCTTGTTCAAAAGACTCCGAGGAGGAAGTTGAGGAGGAGGATGCTGAGGCTAATGATACTGATGAAGAGGGGGAGGCTGCAGCTGGGCCAAGTCCCCCACTCTGAATGAGCAAGTCTTGGACTTGACTAAAGATGATGAGAACGAGGTCTCCAAAAGCGTCTTTTCTAAGAAGATGACATCTGAGACCGAAGTCCATACAGCCGAGAAAAGCCTCGATGATACGTTGCTCGAAATTGAGCTGAGTAGTGGCAAAAAATGAAGCCTTACTGCCAACCAAGGCTAACACAACGCCAACAGCCGAGGTTGAGCAATCTGACATAAATGCCAATGTTTCCAGCACTTAGGATTTTTTCTTTACTTTGAACTTTTCTCTTTCAATTGTTACTTCTATTGTAACTTGGACAAGTAATCTCTTATGCCAGGCGAAGTGTCTTTTTGTATCTGAACAAGTTTCTACTTTGAATGCATGCCTTTTTTATTCTAAGTGTTGAATGTATGCTTATTTCTTTATGCTTTACTGCTTTTCTTCTATGCATTGTACGCTTCCATACTTAGAATATTTTGCACTTCCACAACTTTCTTTGAGTGATTACTTGGGCTTAGAACACCTTGGACAAGTATTACCTCGGATCCACCCATAGTTGGTTACCTCAGACCAAAACTACCTCGGAGTTCACCTTTTATTGTGATCTTGGTCAAACAAGACTTAAGAATATTTGATTCAAACATTTTTACAAGTGTTCTTCCATTACTGCACTTGCTGTCTTCTAGTAGGACTTCACCTTCCAACCCTTCCAAGCCTGATAGCTTGGTTGGTTATCTCGGTAATGAATACCTCGGATACCCCTTCCTTATTATCTCGGCTAACTTCAACTTGTAAATTGTTCTGAATTTTCAACAAGTGTCAAGCCCAGTCTAACTTGTAAATTTCTTCTAAAAATTTCAACAAGTGCCAAGCTCGCAAGCTTATTTATCATTTCTGCTCCCTGCCCCCTAATGTGAACCCAAGTTCCACTTAAGCTCACATTATGCGTTTATGGTCTTTTGCCCGAAGTCAAATTCAAACAAAGATTAGCCGAGGTGTTTGGCCTTGGTTTTCTGTTAATCTAGCTAAAGCAAACTTAGTTTCATTCTACCGACACATTAAGCAAGTCTGATTTTATTCAACCGAGTTCAACTCTGCCAATATGGCAAGTCTAAGTTAATTCAATTTAGTTCAACTCTATCATATGCAAGTATAATTCAATTCTTCCATATAATAAGTCTAAATTTTCGTCGTGTTTCATTCAAAAACATCGCCAACTTAGTTCAACTCGATTATATGCAAGTATAATTCAACTCTGCCATATAATAAGTTTAAGTTATTCATTATGTTTCATTCAGAAACATCGCCAACTTAGTTTAAACTCTATTATATGCAAGCATAATTCAACTCTGTCATATAACAAGTCTAAGTTATTTGTCATGTTTCATTCAGAAACATCATCATAGGACTGGTCAGTCCTATCGCACAAATTTCAAATTCATAAAAATCAAAACTAGCACTTTTTATTACTTCGGCTAATAAACTCCAAAAAACAAAAATTAATGATAAAAAACTTCAAATTGCAAGTGTTCCGGGTCTTGACAACTCCTTGCCATTAGTGTCTTCAAGCCGATATCCCCATTGCGGCAACCGAGATGATTTTATAAGGCCCTTCCCAGTTTGGGCCAACTTTTTCCTCCCTGGAATCCTTCTTGCTGCCGACAACTTTCTCAAGACGAGGTCCTCAACCTTGAAACTCTCTGGGTGGACCTTCTTGTTGTAAGCCCTAACAAGTTGTTGCCGGTATGCCCCCAGTCGAACTACTACTCTCTCCCTTCTTTCTTTCAATAGATCCAGATCTCGGGCTAAGAATGTCTTATTGGTCCCATCTTCCACTCCCTGGGTTCTGATTCCAGGGATGCGACTTCCAGTGGAATAACTACTTCAATGCCATAAGCCTTGGCAAAAAAGAGACTCCCCAGTGATGATCTTCGTGTAGTCCAATATGCCCAGAGCACATTGGCAAAACTCTTCCACCCACTTCCCTTTTGCGGGGTTCCAGCCTTTTCTTGATCCCATCCAAGATAGTCTTATTAGATGCTTCTGCCTGACCATTACTCTGAGGGAAACTTGGAGTAGAGAGTAGTAGTTCTTAATTTTGTACTTTGCACAGAAGCTTTTGATTAGCTTACTGTCAAACTGTGTACCATTATCTGCTATTATTGGCCCTTGGGATCCCAAGCATGGTGATGATGTTCCTTCATATGAAGTTTTCACATCAATATCTCGAATCTTTGCAAGGGGTTCAACCTCTACCCATTTGTAAAGTTGTATGTGGCTACTAGCAAGAACTTTCTTTGTTCGGTTGCCTGTGGTAGTGGTCCAACTAGGTCCATGCCCACTGGGCAAAACGGCCAAGGAATGGACATTGGGTTCAGATTTGCTGCTGGTTGATGTATCAAAAGGGCGAACTTTAACACTTCTCACACTTTCTAACATAGGCTTCAGCATCTTTTCGCATGTATTGGCCACCAGTATCCCGGATATGGCTCTATGGGCAAGTGACCTATCACTTGCATGGCTTCCACAAACTCCTTCATGAATTTCATACAAGAAGTCATCAACCTGGGAGGGATGCCCACATCTCAAAAGGGGCCAATAAAGGACTTTCTGTAGAGATGGCTATCTACTAACAAGCAGAATCTGGCCGACTTCAATCTGGTCTTATTCGCCCTTTGCAGTCATCCAACAGCTTGTCATCCCTTAGGAACATTACTATTACATCCATCCAGCTTGGACTCATCTCTACACACATTGCTTCGTACTTTTGATCAGTGGTTCTACACTTGGGCCTGACAAATAATCAACATTATTGTCCTTATTTCTCCTAATTTCATTGCACTAGCCAAGTTAGCCAAGGCATCGGCATGACTGTTATCATCTCGGCTAACCTGCTGTAGCCGGCAATCCTGGAACAACGCTAGCAGTCTAACAACTTCTTTGACAATAGGTTATCATTCTTTCGTCTCGGGCTGCATTACTCGCCTGTTGCCTGATTCACAATAAGTTGGGAGTCACAGAAAACTACCACCTCATCAGCTTCCATTTTGTGCTAACTTCAATCCTACAATCAGTACCTCATACTCTGCTTCATTGTTTGAGGCCTTGAACCCCAAACGAATCTCATCTGGTGATACTAACACTACTCTGCCCCTGCTCCTTGACAGTTTGAACTTCCATCAACAAACAGGTGGAAGGAGTTGTCGATGTAGATGTCGCAGGGCTTTAGTTTCTCTTCTTTCTCTGTTTTGCTAGAGTGGGCTTCTTGGGCCCAGTTGGGTTTCTTCCTGCTCTCTTGGGCATCCTAAGCCGCGGCTCACCGGAGTTTGACAAGGGATAGTACTAGGAGGGAACTCGGCCACAAAATCGGCCAGAACCTAACCTTAATTGTTGTTTTGGGCCTAAATTCCAAGTCATATTGGCCCAACACTACTGTCCATCTGGCTATTTTCTTTGTCAGATCTCCATGCTGCAACAGGGACTTCAAGGCATGCTCAGTCAACACCACAATCTTGTGGCTTGGAATTAGTGATTCAACTTTTTGAAAGCCATCACTAAGGCCAGTGTCAATTTTTCCAGGAGTAAATACCTGGTCTCTACACTTGCTAGGTTTTACTTACATAGTATACTGCCATTTGTTCTCCCTTCTCTTCTCTGATTACCACTGTGCTTACTGCATGCTCTGATGAAATTGCAAAGTATAAGAACAGTTCATCTCCAGGTATGGGTTTTTGACAGAACTGGAGCAGTTGTCAAGTATTTTTTCAAGTCGGCCAAGGCGACTTCGTACTCCTCTATCCACAAGAAATCCGTGGCCTTCTTTAACAAATTAAAAAAATGGTTTACACTTGTCTCAACTTTGGCTTTATAAACCTGTTCAGGGCTGCGGCCCTTTAGTCAACATATGCACTTGTTTTGATGATATCGGGCTTTTCAAGTCAATGATGGCCTTGATTTGATCTGGGCTTGCTTCAATACCTCTTCTGGTGACCAAGTATCCTAAAAACTTACTAGACCCAACTCCAAATGCACATTTCGAAGCATTGAGTCAGAGCCGATATGTTTTTAAAATATCAAAAACTGTCTTCAAGTCTGCCAAATGGTTCCCAAGTTCTTTGATCTTCACGACATGTCATCAATATAGA
Organism: Camellia japonica; assembly: GCA_030407325.1. Lineage (NCBI taxonomy): Eukaryota > Viridiplantae > Streptophyta > Magnoliopsida > Ericales > Theaceae > Camellia > Camellia japonica. The sequence continues at coordinate 141,071,914 of JAPPVO010000013.1, forward strand.
CCTCTACCGTCCTCCTAATCAGATGCCTGAACATCTGGTAACCAAATCTCTAGTAGGTTGCTCCTGCATTCTTCAACCCGAAAGGCATCACTCTGTAACAATAGAGTCCTTTCGAGGTGATGACTACTTTCTTTTCCTCATCGGGGGCATATATGGCTATCTGGTGATAGCCTATGTATGCGGCCAGGAAACTCATCTTTCCATGCCCTGAAATGGCATCTATTAACTGATCAATCTTGGACAGTGAAAACTGTCCTTACTCAGGCTGGTGAAGTCAACACAAACCCTCCATTTGCCGTACTTTTTTTTCATAACCACAGTATTGAATAGCCAAGTAAGGTAGTTCACCTCGCGAATGGCTTTGGCTTCCAGTAGTTTGTCCACTTCCTCCTCAACAGCCTCAACATGCATTAATGTCGGCCTCCTTGCTCGTTGGATAACAAGTTTAGCCGACCTGTCTATTAAAGCATATGGTATGTGACCTCGGGGTCAATGCCTAGCATCTCATATAGTGTCTAGGAAAATATTTCTATGTTGGCCCGTAAAAAAGCCTCTAACTCCATTTCCTTCTCATCAGCCAAGCCTGAGCGAGAAAGAAGAAGAAGCGCTCTTCATCCCCTTCTTGGACCAGAACTTTTTTTACGGCTTCTCGCTCTTTTCGGCCGGTTCTTGCCGAACATCATCTAGGACTTCCATGTCCTCATCCTCGATTTTTAT
>JAPPVO010000013.1:141072730-141165122 GCA_030407325.1 Camellia japonica
TTTACCCTTTTGTTTTTTGTCCTATTACATACATATTTGGTTGGGTTAAAAAATAATATTTAAGTTCCATTCTAATTTGATTTCATCATCAATTTGCGTCATACCTAGCAATCTACATTTAGGTATAATCATTGCATTTGGATAATTTCAACGTATATAGAATCAAAAAGTCATTAAGGTTCTTTAGTCCCCTCATGTAGTGTGAATGAAGTGGTGTTGCAATGGAAAAGAAGATTTGAGAATTTCAGAGTTCAAGAAGTTTCATGAGAGTTTAATCTACACAATTGCAAATTTACATTTTCAGGTACTCTTCAATTCTATTTTCATGCTTCTCATGCTTTGTAAATATGTTCTCAATAAAGGTATTCACCTGAAATTTTGATTTTCAATGTGAATTTTATAGGGTGAGTTAATTCTAATGGTTTGCATTCTGGGTTGGGATTTTTTTGGTTATTTTTGTTTCCTTTTCGACACTATAAATTTCGTCATTCATGAGCTTTGGCTTAAATTTCGGAAATTTTTCTTGTAACTTGTGTTATTCTGGTGATGTTTGGTTGTTGAGAAAGCGAAGGAAAATGAAAACTGAAAGATTTTATATCTTTATATACATTCAAATATATATATATATATATATATATATTTATTTATTTATTTACTATATAATTACTACCTCCGTTTGGCCATTGGTTTAAGGATGAAATGTAGTGCTAAGGTTCAAGTCAGTGCCAATTTTCTTCTACAAAGTTCTCTAAAAGTGAGCAAGGAACTTAGTATCTCTATCAGACACAATAGAGATAGGCACCCCATGCAACTTATAGACCTCACTGAAGAAGAGGTTAGCAATATTTATAGCATCCATGGTCTTCTTACATGCTATAAAATGTTCCACCTTGGAGAAACGGTCCACCACTACCATAATAGAATCACTCTTCCTTTGTGTAGGAGGTAAACCTAACACAAAGTCCATACTAATGCATTGTCAAGGACCATCCAGTACTAGTAAAGGCATATATAATCCCTCATTAGTTGCAGTCCTTTTGCTTCTTTGACAAATTTGACACCGCTTCACATGGTTGCCCACATCCTTAGTCATGTCTGACCAATAATAAGCATCTTGAAGTAACCCAAGGGTCTTGTCTTTGCCAAAATGTCCCAATTTGTAATGCTCAATCAACAAATGCCCCTCAAGGAACAATTAAGCACACACAACTTAAGGCCATGGAAGAGGAAGCTATCTCTAATCATGTAACTGGATAAGTAGCCCTATCCTCCTTTTGCAAAGCATCAAAAATCTTGGAGAAGTAAGGGTCACTTGCATAGAATGTATGAAACTCTTCAAAACCCACAACTTCATTCTTCATTTCAATCGAAAGAGTTATTCGCCCTATCGGCCACTTTATTAACAACCCCCGATTTATGGCATAAAAATAATGTAAATTGTTGCAAGTAAGACACCTATTTAGCATGTCTCTTGTTGAAATGATTGGGTATTGATGTACTTCAGGGCCTTATGGTCGGTATTGAGTACGAACTCCTTATAAGCAAGGGCACCCAAGTCGTGCTCCATCTGCCAGAGCTTAATGTATCAATGTGGTCAACCTAGGGTCATCCTGCTTCAAGCGAAGTGCATACTTTGTTGCTGGGCTCTAGTATTGCAGTCGTTGTCATATCAAGGACTGCTTATGCTCAATGATGATAGGAGTAGTAGGCCTCCACCTTTTGCACATCTCTAATGATCATGTCTTATGTGGCTAGCTCACATCGTTGGTTACTATGGTTGGTTGTGACAAACATAGCCCTTCTTTCTTAAAAGTGAAAAAGCTCCTTAGGTGTAAAACCTGACATCGCATGATGATGAGAACTTGCTCAGTGCCATCTTACAGTAGAGAGGGATTTTCATTATTAGTTTCTTTTAGGTTACAATATTAATTAAGTATAGTGCTATGATAATACATTAATGTAAGGGTTAGGGTAAGGTTACTAGAGTTGCAAATCGGATCATGAAGGTTAAAAGTTTGAACCTAGGCTCTGATACTAGGTTGTGATGCCCCCAATTCTAATACAAGGGTTGAGATCAAGGAAATATCACTGATGAGTCATTTGATCAATAACCAAGTAAAATCCCAAGAAAGATCATAAGAGTCAAAATAGTCTTCCTTCTAAATCCAATCTCCTTAGATAGTAAAGTTAATTTTTGACAGATCTTAATAAGGTATTTACTCAATGACAACATAAGTTGATGGGAAAGTAAAGGGTAGGTTTACACAAGATAATATATATACATATAGCAGAAGTAATAGTTACAAGAATTGAGTCAAGGTTACAAAACAAGTAGTTCCATCAATATTACATTCCAAAAATATGATTACATGATGAACTTAAACAAAATAAGTTCTAATTCCTTCTAAGATAGCCATACGTCCTCGAAAGTTTTTGTAATGCCGTCATCAGGGTAAAATTCTTTAACGCCTGGCATGAAACACTATGAGCTTGGAATGTCCAGTAAACTCACACACACCCTGCCCCATTTTTTTTCCAATCCAACACACAATCGTAATTACAAAAACCAATAAAGGATGATATCCAAATCAAGAGATAAAAAGGTTACAACTTTAAGTGTTAGTAAACTAGAAATCCCCCAAAGAGATTTCATCCTCTCAACCACAAAAACTGGACTTGGATTATTCGATACTCCCTCTTGTGCTGTTTTGCAGACCTTACCTCAAATGCCTACAACGGTTATTTACTGTGTAACGTCAACCGTGGACCTCAAAAGAGACGGTAAAACATGGGTCAACACCAAAACCTTTCTAACCTTATAACACCAATATCAAAAACCACCTAGGGTCCAAATATAATCAATCCATTCAAGGGTTTCAAAATGAATCACTTGTGCAATACTTAATTCTCGAATAGGGAACACATCCCACCAATCAATACTTGAAATTAGCATGTCATTATCTCATAAAATTTACTTTAGTGATCGAAATCCCAACACCACCCCTTTTTAGATTTCCGTTGAGTTAAGTATGTTATGTTTGGGTAGAACAAGCTATTGAAATAACAAATACTACACAAGTATAAACATTTCAAGACATAAATTCAAGGAAATACAGCTACAAACATACATAGATGGTATACTAAAGCTTGATTAAACAATAGGAGGCTTATCGAATCAACTAAGAGTATGAAACTATTAAAAGTAACAAATTGCAGATTCAAATCACTTTAAAGATAACTATCAAAGTAGTACTGCTAATGGCTCTTAAAACTTGGCCTTGTGAGGGTCTGAAGAGAATTTTGTCTAGTTTCAAAATCAATTTATGGAAGTGGGATAGCCTTTCTATATTTTTAGTTATTAATGAAATACTCCAGGTCTGTCTAGATTCGTCAGCAGTTACGAAAATCAGTTTTTCTCTCAATCAACTCATTCATTTCTATTGAAACCAATTTTACTTGAAATTTAACACTTTAAGGAATTATTTGATTCAAAAATGAGCCCCAAGGAAATTTTTCTACATTGTTCTAGAATTTTTGAAAGTTGGTTGAAAATACCGTCTTATAGTGCTCAAAACTTAAAATAAAAGTGTTATAAGAAAAAGAGTCAACCATGTGTAATTCGACACTTCTCATATGATAAAAACATGCCAAATAATGTATTAATAACTCATATTTTTGGCTTGAAGAAGTGTCTTTTATATGATACACTAAATAGGTTAGAACTTGATAAATTACTTCAACACAATTTGAACACAAGCAAGGTACTCATCAATACTCAATCACATTGTAATGAACACATGAGAACGATATATAAGAATATGAAATCTACATTTTGAACACATAATATCATGTATTTAGAAGAGAAAAGAAATGAATAGAGTGGCTTGTGGCTTACTTGTTGCTAGGTTGCTAAGATTGGACAAAGCTCTCTCTGTCTCTCGCTCGCTTTTTTTTTTCTTCCTCCTTCCTCCCAAGCTCACAACTTGCTCTCCTCTCTCTTCCTCAGCCGTGTGTGTGTTGGTGTGTGTTTGATTGTGCAAAATATGCAGGGGTGGTTCTATTTATAGGAAAAAAGTGATGAAAGGTCTAAAGTGCCCTTGTTTGGAATTGAATGGAAATAATTTGTATTTTGTTGAAAGTTAATGAAATGGTGGTTGATTAAGAGGTTTAAGTGTGGTTTAAATCATGATTTAGTTGTAGTTTGGTTTGATAGCTAGTACAAGACAAGTCTCCATGATTTTGGGTGCAAATCACAAATTCTTCCTTAAATTCTTGAATCATGCTTTCAAAGTACACCACAAGAATCCTCCAAGGGGTGGCTAGCCATGTGCAAGGGAGTTTGAGGGTTTTTCATTTTTTTTTTTTTTGGGTACAAATACACCTTAAAATATTGTAGATATTTGTGGAAAAATATTATTATAATGAAGTGTAATTATATATATATATATATATAGTAATGAAATTGAGACTAAAGTGCAATTTTTTGGGTACAAATATTTATGATTGCTGCTCCAGTTTTGACAATAATGTCAAAGGCTTGTGACATCTTGATTTTCTAACTATATCCACGCACATATGATTATACAACCATCTAACTTGTTCGATGTTTAGGTTGCATTTTACTCTCTCATTGTATATTTTGCTACATCAATGGGCACGCACACTGTTGCTGCTCATCAGGTTTGTATCACATACTTTAAAATCCCCTTTATTTTCTTTCTTTATCTGCATTAAATTCTTGTCTGTAAGAAACTGATGGACATTTATACTGCCAAATTGTCATTCTAGGTCATGATGCAACTTTACGGCATGTGTACCGTGTTTGGTGGGCCTCTCTCACAAACTGCTCAGTCATTTATGCCTGAGTTGATGTATGGAGTTAATCGAAGTCTGGCAGAGGTTAGTTAAACTTACGTTCTTTTTTTATGGGTTTTATGGAATTATTTCATGTTTCATGGATAAAGTTGGAGTGTAGTGCATGATTACTATTCCTAAATTCCTATGACCGACATCTGGCTCTACATGATTTTCATATGCAAGTGATCATTGGAGCACTTAGCTTATTGATATTAGGTTTTATTGAAACATTTGTTCCCTTGATGTTCCCCAATTTTTTTCACCAGATCTTGAGGTCATAGGGGAGGTTAGTTTGTGTTTTTTTTTTTTTAATATTTTTTAGCCATTATAAATTTTTTTTCTTTGAGCATTAATGAATATCCAGATTTTTGCCTTTTCTTATATTTGTTATTTTAGCTTGTGTAATCTTATATTATCTAGGAAAGAACCAGAGACATGTATCACTACAGGAATTTTGAGTTTTAACAGCGTTTTAAAAACGCCGCTAAAAGGCTGAAAAACGCCATAAAAGATTACAGCAACATTTAATATTTTCGTCGCTGATACAGCCGTTGCAATAGCTTTACAACGTTTGAAAAACGTCGCTAAAAACATTAGGCGGCGTTTTTGAAAACGCCACAAAAACTTTGACAGCCGCTTACAATTCCGTCATGACTAACGTTTGACATCATAATGACGTCATTTAATGGCGTTTTTTAAAAAAACGCCACCTTTTATTTATTTATTTATTTATTTTGGTGCGTGTGTGGGACTGATTCTGCATAACACACCACAGGGTCAAAGAATCTAACTAAGAACGCAACTTGAAATATAGCATGACACATAATCACAATTTTTACATATTCAATATATTGTAATCAACACATCCATAAAACATTATATGGAGATGGACAAATAGTGCATAAAAATTATCTCAATCATTCATACAAAAAATATCATCAGAGTACATCTTTATAAAACCATCATCCAACCCCATCAATCCAAGCATCAATAATTTGGTTCCATCTTGCCAATGACATGATCGTGAGTATCCAGCTTTGACAAAACAGTGGCACTGAAAAAACACAACAATTCAAAACAAATAAGGAAAACCAAAACCCCTCATTTGGCCCATTCCATTGCATTAGTTGATTCTTAAGATTAAGACCCCTCAAACTCTTTGAAATTATAGAAAGGAAACATACAAATAACTGGAGTTGAATAACTAACAGACCTTGATCTTTATATTTTTCATATAAAATGTTCAATTCTTTGTAGTTTGATTGTGCTAAGCCACTGCAAAAGGGAGCCAAAAAAGGTGAGAAAAGTTTATATTAGTTTGAATTGAACAACTTGAATATGATTAAAAGAACTTTGTAGTCTATATTATCTTTGTAAACTCAAACAAACAATAAACAAGAAGTCATATGCCAAGCAGCGAAGTAGGTTTCAAGAAAGAAGTAGCATTATGAATAAATCCAAAGAGCTCTGAATATTCCTAGGGAAATAAAAGAAGAAGAATATGGCCAAAGATCAATAAAGTAATTAACAGCAAGGACAAATACAAAAAACAAAAAAAAAATTTTCAAGTAGAATTTATCAAACAAGAAAGAAGAAAAAAAAAGAGAAAGAAGAAGAAGAAGAAGAAAGAAGAAGAAGAAGAAGAAGAAGAAGAACAAGAAGAAGAGGCAAATTAACCATGTAAATATGATAGATTTGACTAACTAGGACATATAAAGTCACTTGCCATTTTGAAGCAACATTCACAATCAGAACAACCTCTCATTGTAATTGCTCAGAGGTACATCATTTCCGCATATGTCCTGCACTTTCAGTTCTATTCAATCAGCAACTACTAACGACATATTCACCCAAAAAGAAACTACTAACCACATACAATGATAATATTTGACAAAAACAATGGAAAGCTTCAAACCAAAGAAGGTGGCCACCAGCCTCTCACAAATGCAAACTTACTGCTCTAAAAGGGTAGGAACTGAGTTGTTGGTGTAACATCTTAATACAGCTCTTCTCCTAACAGCAACCTAAGCTTCTAAAGCCAAGCACATTATTATGATATAAAAAAAAAATAAAAAGAAGCAATTATGTCATATAATTCTAATCCAATTATATGAAGTTGTGCTAGTGACTATGAGTGTCTTATTTTGCCAGCACCAAAAATTAAAAGCTACAAAAAGAGACAAAAAAAAGAAAAAAGAAAAAAGAGAAAAGGATAGTCCAATAATACAAAAACAGTATGGTGACCCAACACTATGTAAGCAGAGTTTCATAATGCTCTGCACATCAACAAAAACAGAGCAATGCTACAAATGGGAATTGGATGAGAACCTTTTTGTTCTTGTATGGTGACCCAACTTATGATAGACCAATAATACAACTTAAAACTTTCAGAGAAAACACACTCACTCACTCACACTTATATATATAGATCTCAAACAGGTCTGAAAATTTTTTAAAAATTTAAAAAAATTTGAGTTCTAAAACTTGTTGAGTTCTAAAAAAATTCATTACCTGGACTAGCTGATGTTAAAAATCCATATCGAACAAGACTTCCTTTTGCTGAACTCCGTTTCTAGTTTTGTCTTTCTTTTTTTCCCAGGCACTGAAACAATGAGTGCACAAGTCACCACCACCACCCCTGCAGATATTAGTTGCTGATTTAGAAAGTCAAATTACCAGAAGTAATCCTTTTCAAAACTAGTAGTGACAACAAAACTAGACTTGTGCAGATTCCCTTATTGAATTTATACCCTGCACATGTCAAACTTTAGAATTGACAATGTTTAAAACAAAACTTTTGTATCATAAGCATAAATCAAATACAAGCAGTAGAAGGTAATAAAGAATTAAAGAAAACAAATCAAACTATAGAATGCAGAGAAATAATAATAATAATAATAATAATAATAATAATAATAATAATAATAATAATAATAATAATAATAATAATAATAATAATAATAAAAAATTCAGAAAGAGAGGCTCAATCAAACCTGAGAAGGGTTTCGCGGAGTAGAAATTCCAAATTCGGGCTCCATTGCCATCAAACCAACCTACCTGTTGCTGAAAGTAACGGACAAAAGGGAAAATCAACAACTCAAGGGTTTATTAAACATGTTAAACACTTAATAAGCATTACAATAAGTGCACGCATTTATTAAACACCAACTCAAGGTAACAAGTGCACAATAAGTACACATCACAAACTAATAAGCATTACAACAAGTGTTTTCATTAATTGACAAAAAAGGTCACTAGAAGAGCGTAAACATACCCTGCTCAGCAAGGTGCTTATCCACCCCCTTTGCTAGTTGTTTCCCAACAACATACAAATTCAAACTTTTTAGCCAATTAGCAACATCTACATGTACACATAGATATACATTAAGTTGATAAAAAGATAAGATGAAATTTAATTAAGACCTTATTAAAGTACTCATACTGTCCGTTGCCAAGGCCCAACACTCCATAAGTAAGATTCTGAAGTCATTCCCCTCTCTCTTTACCCTATGAAAAATCATATATAACAAACAATGAACCCCCCCAAATCTACTTTCTCAAAGAACCATAATATCAATATACACTGAAATTATTCAAATTTACCTCTGTAAACCATTTATAGAACCTTGCAGCATTGTACGTTGGCTCGCCATCTCCATATCTACAGCACAAACACACAAGAAAATAAATTTAATACATAGCTACACCTACGCACAAAGTTACAAACAATCAGATATAAATATATACATCATGTCTGTATGTGATTAACGAGGCAGGTAGGAATTAAAAACTCACGTAGCTAAAAGGAAAAATGCCAAACTCTCTTTCTTCAACTTCTCCTCGTATTCCTCATCATCTGCCGCATAATCATCCTATGAACCATATACATAATTTGATATATAAAAAAAAACATCAACATCGATAATCAAGTACCATAAAAAATCAAACCTTTAAATAAATAAAAAAAGAAAAAAAAGAAGAAGGTTAAAATCACCAAATCAACTACTTTAAAGGCGGCCTGATGGGAAGTTAAAAGAATCATCCAAAACAATAAACATGGGTTTTCAAGGAATAAAGCTACAGATGGGAGGTTAAAAGAGATCTGATACACATAAAAACTTCCCCTAACTAACATAGATTCCATGCTCTTCTTCTGCAAATTATGCCTCAAAAGCTTGTAACGATCTCAAATTTATAGCAGAAACAAGCAAAAGACATGAAATGAGGATGGCCAAGTTTCAAATTTACACATTGACCATTAATTGAAGAGATACCTTGAAGACGACATCGACGATTTTGTAGTTGCAGAGGAAAGCTCTTCCGGTGCTGATGGTGGTGGTTCGGCAATGAAGACGACATTGACGTCGTTGAATTAGGCGGCAACATCCTCTCCGCACCACCACCGCCAGCTGTGGCGGTGACTCCATCGTCATCGTCATCGTCATCGTCATCGTCATCATTCACGCTCTCCTCTGAACTGTCCTCACCACCATCTTCTCTATTACTCCCGTGAATCAACCTATCTCCTCTCCTCCTCTTGCTCCGACTCGACCAATCTCGGTCTCGGTTCCCCTTGATCCCGATGATCTCGATCCTTCTTCACTCAACTGGTCTATCTTCCTCTGCAAAATTATCAGAATCAGAATCAAGAAAAACAAAAACCGTCAAGAAATTTCGACCAAATCGATTCAAGAATCGATGGATTTAGAATTAGATCTGAACAAGTAATCGAAATCGAACCTGGTGAATCTCTCAAGGAGACTGAAGAGAGACACAGAAACCCTAGATCTAGCACAGTGAGAGAAAACGATAAGAGAAATAAATACTAGGGGAGACGGAGCATTGTTATAAATGGAACACGTGTTTATAAGAAAGGATAACGTGTAATTTCACTTTATTCCACAGCGTTTTTCAAAAAAACGTTGTCTAACAAACGTGGTTATAGGCAACTTTTGTTGTAGTGTATTATGCTCTAATGAGAATTATAGACACTATCATTTCTTGTAGCTCTGATACATGCCGCTTAAATAGGATGGCCACTTACCGCACATTTATCCCTGATTATCAATAGATGTGTTTAATGGAATGCAAACACTCTATAGATGTGTTATGCTTTTCATATTATCTGAAAAATATAAAAATGTAACATTTTCTTGTTTTCCTTGATTAAAATTGTCCATGCAGATGCATAAAGTGTTGATTCCATACTTCCTTGCTGGTATGCTTGTTTTTGCACAAAATGTAACACCCTGTATTCATAGCCTTGAGGAGGGGACATTGCTGGTATGCTTGTTTTCGCTTTTTACTGGGTTTTTATTACTTATTTATTTATTTTTATTTTTATTTTTGAGGTGCCTTTCTTTTCATGTCACAGAAATGAATATTGATTTTAAAAAAAGGGAATCATATGTATGGTAATGGGTAGATTTTAAGTACACAGTGTGTCACATTTACAATTTTCAATTGTGCTTAAGAGATCAAAATTTGTATTCTATGCTGATGCAAAAGGATCAACAACCAAAACCAGTATTAGCTAATATTGCATAATACCTCTTTATCTTTATCTTATAATCTACCAATTGAAGATTGGCTCTAATTTTCTTTGTCAACAATGGCTGCTGATTGAACACAAATGTAGAAGCTGAAGATTTGGATTAACGATTCAACCAAGCTACTCCATGGTAGGGTGGCTGATCTTTAGATCATGTTGGTGGCTGCCATAAATGTTATCGGTGGCTTGTTGAAGACTTTGGCTCTCTCATTATATCTATGAATGGTTAGTGAATGGGAGGGGTTTGGTGTGGCAATCAGAAGAGAATGTAAGCAGAGTGTAAGCAACTAAGTGTGAGTAGAGTGAGAGTATTGTCTCCTGCTCCTCCATTGTTGAAATTTTTGTATTTCTCTCTATATAGTGAAATCCGCTGCCCGTGGACGTAGGCGATTTGCCGAAGCACGTAAATCTTTGTGTGTTCATGCTTGTGTGTGTTTATTTTCTGCCTCCTAGGCACAACAAATTGGTATCAGAGTATAGTTGTGCCAAAACAGAGCATCTGCAACTATGTTTTCTATAAACTGAAAATTTCGAAGTTGTCGAAATCACATTTTCAAGATACCAGAATGTACGCCTCGACGAGATGAGTCCAGACCCAGAAAGACTAACCCAAGTGGACTCCTCACACGTTCTGTCGAAGTTTGGCCGAAGAGTCGCTAGAAAGATAAGTCTGACGAAGACGTAGACGTTGAACAGAACAATGCATCACCAAACCTGAAGTCTTGCAGTATTCACTTGTGCAAGAATAGAACACAAGTCCACACTTGGCAGAGTGGTTATAGCCTTGGTTCCAAACCGTGAGGTCAAGGTTTCAAAACCCTTCACAAACAAATTTTCAAATTATTTTTTGGAAGCTACCAAGTCATTGCCATTCCATCACCACGTCACTGCCATATTCGCGCCACGTATTGCCACGTGTGAAGCCACACCAGCAACAGCTCAACCGCCACGTCAGCACATTTGCCAAGTCATCATCCCAGTCAACTGAAATTTTTAAAATTGCAGAGAGGCCTGAAAGTTTGGAAAATTGCCTTTTAGCCCCTAATCTTGCTAAAATTGCAATTTAGCTCTTGAAACTTTAATAAATTGCAGTTAGGTCCCTGGAGTTTTGGGAAATTGTAATTTGGCTCCTAGATTTGGAGACATTTCATTGAGGTCCTTGGAGAGGTGGAGAAAGTGCTTTCCTAGCCAAATTAACAGTTCCGGATGCAAATGCAGATTTTGTTTTTGAGATTCAGACTCGAATTTTTAGTGAAGTTTCGAAAGCTTAGAATTTATCGTGATCCCGGCATTTCAAGCATCCGTTATTGTTTGTGGTGGGGATTTTTTTTGAGAAATCTCAATGGCAGAATCTACAGAGTGGAGATTAGTTGAGTCTACAAGCAGCCCCGTAGCTGCAAGCAGCTCTGGGCATTGGACCTCCGTGTCCCACGCTAAGTTTGAGGTAGAGAACTTTGATGGTAAAAGTAACTTCGGCATATGGAGATGTGAAGTTAAAAATATACTTATCCAAATGAACCTGCATTTCACTCTTGGAGACAAGTCAAATGACTTGGATGACATAGAATGGGAGAAAGTTAGGCTGTGTTTGGTTAGCTTCTCCAAACATATTTCCGCCTCTTGTTTTGAGTGTCTTGTTTGTTTAGAGTTTTCAAAAATTAATTCCACACCCACTTTTGAAAACTCTTTCCAAGGTAGGAAAATTTGGGCTAACCAGTCGTCCTCCCTGGGCGTCCAACCGGTTGACTGGAACAGTGCTAACTTTTTTTTTTTTTTCACAATTGGCACCTGTTTTTTTTTATATTTGAAATAAAAAAATCAAAATTTTTTATGAGCTTTGAATAGAATTTTGAGTTGTGTGTTTGGTTATGAGTTGTAAGTTTTTGTATCAAATATCATATGTCATATCAAAAATTCCAACCTTAATTCAAAACTTTTTTTAAAACTCTTTTCAAAACTCCTAACCAAACAAATTTTCCACGCTCAAATCATAATTCCAAAACTCAAAATACAACTCTATTCTCAAATCATAATTCCAAAACTCTTTCAAACACCACCTTAATCTCCTGGCATGTAGTTCCATCCAACTTTGCCTTGCAAAAGAAGAAAAGTACACATTCACAGAATATGATACTGCGAAGGAGCTTTGGAAGGCGCTGGAAGACTAGTTCATGACAAAGAGCATTGAGAACCGACTCTACTTGAAGACGAGATTGTTTCGTTTCGCCTACAAGAAAGGAATTTCGATGAACGAACACCTGAACAATTTCAACAAAATTCTTGTCAATTTGAAAAACCTGGATGTTCAAATCGATGATGAAGATAAAGCACTGTTATTGTTAAATTACTTGCCTGACACATATGACCATCTCACCACCACTTTACTGTATGGTAAAGAAAAGATCAAGTATGTTGATGTTTCAAACGCCTTGGTAAATAATGAGTTCAAAAGGAAAGATAAGTCTGCAAACAGGGACTCAGCATCAAAGACATTGACAGTCAAAGGTAGGATGAATAACAGAAGATATACAGGGCGAGAAAAGTCTCACTCAAAATCCAGAGGGAGATCATCAGATATAAGACATCTTGCAAAAGACGAGTGTGCTGCTTGTCGCCAGAAGGGGCATTTGGAAAAAGATTGTCCCAATAAAGACAAGAAAGAGGAAAAGGTGAAAGTTGCACGAGATGGAGATAATGGTGAAGGATCAACCTTCATAGTTTCATCACTTGGCCATTCTAATGAATGGATTCTAGATTCCGGATGTTCCTACCATATGTGTCCTAACAAGTAGTGGTTCTCGAGCTTACGAGAGCTCGATGGAGGAGTTGTGTTAATGGGCAACAACCAAGCTTGCCGAACAAAGGGGATTGGAATAATTCGGTTGAAGATGCATGATGGAATAGTCAGAATTCTTGAAGATGTTCGGTATGTACCTGATTTGACAAAGAATCTCATCTCAGTGGGAGTTTTAGACTCCAAAGGTTATAGAGTAACTGTTGAATGTAGAGTTCTCAAAGTGGTACGAGGAGCATTTGTTGCAATGAAGGGTATTCGAAAGGGAAATTTATATTTCCTAGACGACTCTACAATCACAGGGAGAGTGGCTATCTCCACTGGCTCAGAGGATGATGTATCAGACACTTCCAGACTTTGGCACATGCGCCTAGGGCATGTCGGTGAGAAGGCTTTACAAGGGTTGGTAAAGCAAGGCCTATTGAAAGGTGCCAAAACAGGGAAGCTTGAGTTCTGCGAGCATTGTGTACTAGGCAAGCAAACAAGAATCAAGTTTGGTATTGCCATTCATCGTACCAAAGGAATTCTGGACAATGTTCACACAGATGTTTGGGGACCTTCCAAAAATGCTTCTTTGGGAGGTAAACGCTACTTTGTATCGTTTATTGGTGATTTCTCAAGAAGAGTATGGGTTTACACAATGAAGCATAAAGATGAAGTATTAGACATCTTTCTTACGTGGAAAAAAATGATTGAGACCCAAACAAACAGGAAGACCAAGAAACTTAGATGTGACAATGGCGGCGAATACACATCAGATCCCTTCTTTGAGGTTTGCCAGAATGAAGGGATAGTAAGACATTTCATAGTTAGTGGAATGCCACAGCAAAATGGAGTTGCAAAACGCATGAATCGTACTTTGGTGGAAAAAGTCCAGTGTATGCTGTCACATTCAGGATTGAGCAAGGCATTTTGGAGCGAGGCATTGAACTATGCTCGTCATCTTGTCAACAGACTATCTGCTGTAGCACTAAATGGCAAGACTTCCATGGAGGTATGGTCAGGAGCTACTGATTATGATCAGCTACGTATCTTCAGATGTCCAACCTATTTTCATGTTACAGAATCTAAGTTGGAACCTAGAGCCAAGAAAGATGTCTTCTTTGGCTTTAGTGATGGTGTCAAGGGATACAAACTCTGGTGCCCTAAATCAAAAAAAGTTGTCATTACAAGAGATGTTACCTTTGATGAGTCTACAATGCTGGAGTAGCCAAATCCTCAAGAGAATAAGGAAGCATTGAAGAAGTCAGTGCAGGTGGAGTTTGAGACTCCAAGAAAGACTATTCAGACAGTCAACCATCTTGAAAAGTTTCAATTGATAGCTCTGAAGAAGATCCTGAAAAGAGTTCAAATGAAAATGAAGATCTAGAGGCCCCACAACAGTCATAACCCATTGCAATCAGAAAAGGAAAAAGGGTTATTAAGCAACCTGGTTGGATGACCGATATGGTGGCCAATGCACTTCCAATCATTGAAGACAATGTTCCTTACACTTTCAAAGAAGTCATGCAGAATGCAAAAAGTGTCAAGTAGAAGGAGGCTATGGATGAAGAGATCGGGTCACTCCATAAGAACTAGACTTGGAAGTTGGTGCAACTTCCAAAGGGCAAAAAAGAAATTGGGTGTAAGTGGGTTTACACCAAGAAGGAAGGCATCCCAGACAAAGACAACATTAGATTCAAAACTAGATTGGTAGCTAAAGGCTATGTCCAAAAGGAAGGAATAGACTACAATGAGGTATTCTCACCTGTTGTGAATCACACGTCTATTCGTATCTATAGACGTCCCCGAACGCCCCGGGAGGGATGAGTCCCCCGTTCCATTCATTTTGGGCTCACTACAGTTCAGGACTCAAATGTCACGGTTCTCAATCTGAACCAAAGAGTCCAAATCCGGCAAATCGTTTTGAGAAAACAGATTTTTTTGAAAGAAATGCCAAACATGGACTGCTTTGCCAGATACAGAGTCGCCACCACTAAATATTTTATTTTGGGGAAATTTAGGAAACCCTGACTCATTTGCCTAAGGCCACGTGTCCGTCATCACCAAAGTTGCCTCGGCTCGGGAACTTGGGTACGATTGGGGAAGGTCACTTCGTGAGCACCCCCGCTCGCCCGATCAAAGATCGGCCTCTACTAACCATGATATCTAGTTTTGAAAACATTGTGCGTTCTTATTCCGGTTATTGGCCTAGATTTACTATGTGATGCGCACAGCATACAAGTATAGACTGGATCGCCTAAATTGGAACAAAACATTTCATGTTTGTTTTTGAAAGATGGTTTGCTACTCGCAAGTAGGCTTAAAATACAGATTTTGCCACCCTCAAGTGGGCTTAGAAAAGATGGTTTTGCCACTATCTAGTGGGCTTAAAACTTACAGTCAATGCATTGTTCCACTCCAAATAACCCAACCTTCACCCACAGGCATTCAAGTAGGTATATCACATAAGCAAATAGCCTCATGGCAAGCATGCTATCATGGCAGTCACTTACACTCATGCAAGGATGCTAAAGCGTAAAAACTTACCGAGTACTTCAAGCCAAAACAGAAACTACGTTAGAAATCCATGCATGATCCTAACTATACAGAAATGCCTAATGCAACACACGCAAAAATGCAACTATAGCAGACTCGGCTATTCTAAACATGGCATATGGAATGCTACAGCTAACATGTATTCAACTTAGAATTGAAATACAAATGCAGTTAGTATGATGCGCCGAGCCCGATGCATGCAAAACAGATGAATGAATGCAAACATGCTATCATACTATATGCTAATTGAAACATGCCCTAATCTAACCATCATAAGCTGGTAAATAAAAGGGAGAGAAAGACGTGGGGTTGGAAGACATACATCACACGCACGCACACTTATTACAATTGTGCCCTCGCTCGGAGGGTCCGAATAAATAATATACAGTCCCAAATGAATAATACAGTCCGAATAAATAGAAAAATCCTAATTAATTAACAAATTAATCTAGAAAAGCAGTAAACTAGCATGCAAGTTAGGGACTGCCTCGACTCTGCTCCAGATGATGAATGATGCATGTTCGGGTTGCTTGGTGCAGAAATCCATCGCGATGCCCCGATTAGCCTCTGTTTACAATTGAGTCCGGAATACTGCGCGAAGTCCCAGGAGATTGCTAGTTTCTGATTTGCTGCAACAGAGAGCAGGAAAGGGGCATGGCAATGTATTTTCACATATGTATGCTTGACTACTCTTCAGGGAGTGTAGTCCTCGATCCTCGTGCCACCAATCACGCATATCGATGCATGATGGCCGAGGAGTTGAATTGCACGACTTAATATGAAATGAATGCACACATAAACAAAACAAGACCGAGACTCCATCATGGATAATCCGGAGTGTCGGTGACTGGGAATTGAGACACGTTCCGTCACTCGAAGTATGAAACGTCCCTCGTTTCCCGTGCTCGGGCTAACTCCTATCCCAAACACAATGCAATATGCATGGCATGCATGAATGCAACTAATATACAACCTAGCATACACAATGCTATGAAATGGCATACACAATGCATGATGTAACACGGCATACACGATGCTCAAACATGCAACCTAGCATACGCAATGCTATGAATTGAAATGGCATACGCAATGCATGATGGACTTACACCAACATGAGTGGACCTCAGCCGCACCCACATCAGTGGCCATAAGATGAAAATGAGACACTCGAGATGCGTGCACACATGCACGCAAACCGAGGGCTGACCCTAAGGCACGAATGCCACTTTACCAAGGCATGGAATATGGCATACAAACATGCAAATTTCAGCACTAAAATATGATGCTAAACAGCCCCGAAACATGGCAATATGGCACCCGATGCATGAGATGAACCCCGAAACTCAAAACTAGGCATACACAATGACCTATAGCTATACAAAGCATGCATTATTTGATCATGAAGCATAAAGACAGAACCAAGGCAGTCCCAAAACATGAACAATTCTAGTTCAAAGCATGGCAAAACGGTGCTAGCAAGATGGCCTAACATAGCATGCAATTTCGACTATCAAACATGGATTACATGGCACGCATATGAAGCAAGTGAGCACTCACCAAACCAGAAAAAATCAGTGAACTAAACATGCCAAAATATGCCCAAATACACATGGAAAGGCAGCCAACACATGCACAAATGAGGGGCTCCTTTGGAGGGCATGCAAGGAGTTATTAGGCACATACAAGATAGACATGAAGCATGACCAAAAAAACTCTAGAAATTAAATATGGTAGTCCCAAAACTCACCAAATTGACCTTGAAATGTGACTTTAAAGCATGCAAGATAGGGTCTCTTTGAAAGGCCAAAATGACCACCAAACAAGTCAAGGTGAGAGGGGGTCACCCCCCCTCTGATTTGGAGGCTCAAAACAGCATCAAAGCCACTAGAAATCCACTGGAATCCAGTGTCTAGAAGGTCAAGCCAGGCATGCAACAAGGGCTAGGGTGTAAGGCTCAAAATAAGAGGGAATCAAGCATACAAGGAAGCATGTGACCTCAAATAAGAAAATACCCTTAATCAAACATGAAGATGATTTCAAAACAAGCCTTTTTCCAATTTATAACAAGTCTCAAAAATGAACATAAATAGGGCTAATCTATCACGCAAAAATGGCCTTAAAAGAGAGAATAGAGATAAGGGACAGAAGCTAGCCCAAAATGGCCAAGAACCCTTCAAAAAAGTTGAAAAGGGGCTCAAAACATAGCACCTTACAGTTTACATTAAGTCTCGAAAATGAACAAAAGTGAGGCTAAATCAACATGCAAGAAAAAGGCCTAAAAGAGGGATAAAGAGGCAAGTGGTAGCAGCCGACCTCAAACAGAGGAGAGCCCTTCAACAAAGTTGAAGAGGGGCTCACAAAAAGACATTTCTCAGTTTATGACCAAGTCCAAAACAACTCAAAAATAAGCCTAAAATATCATGCAAAAATAGGCCTAAAAGAGAGTTTAAACACAAAGGATGAAGAGGAGACCTCAAACAGAGTAAGACCCTTGATCAAATATGGATATGGTCTCAAAATATGACTATTCAAAGTTCGGGTCGGAGCCCAAAAATGCTTGCAAGTATGGCTTATAAATGAACCAAGAAAAGACTAGAAAAGGGGGAAGAAGACTCACCCTTGTAGAGCAGCAACACAGCAGCTTTTGGACCAAGAAATGGTGCTCCTAACCTCTAAAAACAGCCTTAAGTTGCTGGAATGGAGTGTGGAGGTATTGTGCTGGCTTGTAGTATAAATGGTGCAAGACTTTTAGGGTTTTGAGGCTTGGAAGAGAGGGAGAGGGAGAGATGTAAGCAAGGCTCTAAAACCAATTTTGTAACCCTTCAAAATGGAGCTGGGGGGTTTGGTTTTATAGAGGGAGGAGTGGAGGAAAAGGGGGGGAAAATTAAATTCAAATTTCCCTCCCAAAAGACCCCCCTGGATACAGGATCTGGGGGAAACAGAGGGTACATCTGTAAGGAATCAGGTGAGAGGGTCATGGCCGGCCAGGTTCAGAAGGTCCAGGTGGCCGGCCGGCCAGGGTCAAAAGGTTCAAGCAAGAAAAGCTGGCTGGCCACCCATATTGGTGGCCTCCCATGTGTACACAACACAGCTATGTGGTCAAAACCCTGAAAATGTGAACTAGGAGAGAGAAAAACCAACTTTCTAGAGGGCTTCAAAAGGGTCAGGAACAATTGTTGGCCGGCCATGTCATATTGGTGGCCTCCCAGGTGTGTACAACACAAATATGTGGTTGAGGGCCAAAGAAAGTGGCCCGGGAATGGTCAACACCAGCTTTCTAGTGAGGAAAACGGGCGACGGAGAGCGACAAAGGAATAAAGCTGGCTTTTCGGAACAATTGCTGGCCTCCCACCCTTCTACAAGCTTCCTATCAATGAAAATGAGGTCTCACCAAAAAATGAAACAAAAACGGATGCAAAACGAAGGTTCGGGGGCCGAAACACGGCGCGAGGCCCCGAAAACTGACTATTAAGCACGGAGGTGGCGTTGACCACGAAGTTGGTCTCTCGAGCCACAGTGTCCCTCAAAAGGGAGGAAATAAGATGTGTGCCAAAAACCGGAGCAAACGGAGGTGGTTAGGCGGTCCCAAACCGAGGCACACGGCCGACGGCTCCAAAAACTGGGAACCAGGCTCCAAACGGGAAAAAAAATGTCCTACGACCACGAAATGTAGCCTACGGCCACTGAGAGATGGTCTACAAGACCTCTCCCTCCCTTCAGGAAGAGAAAACAGAGAAAACAGAGCCTGGTTCACAAACCGAGGCAAAGCACAGAAAGCCCGGAAGTTGGGGCAAGGCTCGCAGCCGAGACTCTGAAACCTCTGAACGAGCACGATATGCAATATCACCAAGCGCTCAATCGGTGACGTCTGAGTCTTAAGGTCGGTCAAAAATGGGGTGTCTACAGTTGCCCCTCTTTGACAGAACTCGGAAGTCATAAGTGACGAGAGTGAATATCAAAGCCCAGAGACGACCCATTTTTGACAAGGCCGATGACTTAGACAAACAGATGAGATAAACAAAAGAAATGTGCCCGCAGGCATGCCCGTAGGCAAGGGGCAAAATGCAAAGCGATATGCACAAAGCCGGATGTAACTCAATGATCATGCAAATGCAGCAAGCTGTAATGAAGCAAGTATTCAAAAATAGATGCAACAGTTTTAAGCAAGGATGCAAAGCAACAACTACATTCCATGCAGTTAAGGATGCGAAGAATTGTTCAACTCTCGCCACGTCTCACACGGAGAAGATACGATACCTGCGCGATTCGTCTAGTCGCACCAGCCTCAAATGAACCGTACATACAATATCGTGCCTGAAAAAGAAAGAAACTCAACAAGCACAACATATTTATCAACATATGTTCAACGTGATATCGAATGCAGACAAACGTGATGTTGAGGGGTGAACGCATTGCAATGCGAGAGGCAACGTGCGTGACGACGCGAGTTTAAGCATGGAGGCATGACGATATCGAGGAAACGTGCACAACAATGCAAGATATACGCATAAGAATGCAAGTGATGTGCATAACAATGCAAGCTAAGTGTAAACTCGAATGCACATTTTGAAACGAAACAACGAGCAAAGCAATGCTAGTTTCAACGGAGGTGGTTCAATCGCGACCTCCGGTTTACCACCCGGAGAGGTCACAACATATTCAAAAAGGATACACCTTGCTTTCGATGAGTAACACTGGGACACGCACCGAAAGTTGGAGTTGAAGTTCCCGCGGAGGGATTTCGCGATGAAAAGTGCACTTTCCTTGTACTTTCTCAGGTGTCGGGGAGTCCAATCATCACCAAAATTTGCAGAGAGCTTGGACACCATGTTGGGAAGGCTACCGGCCATGTATGGTCCAAAGGGGAGGCTGCCGGCCATGTTTGAGAGAGAGGGGTGGCCGGCCTGCCAGAAAAGGTGGCCGGCCGGCCACCTTGCCCAGATCCGGGGCATTTTTGACTTTTCATCCTCATTTCTTTAAATATACAAAGCCAAACACTTTTTGCTCATAGCTCCAAGGCCGAAATCAGTCCCTCTACCTTCCTAGAGCATTTTTCCTCTCAGATCTGTGCTCCATACGCGTTTTCTCAATGCCCCACGCAAGTTATTTTCGCGAAATCTTTCAGTTTTCGTCGCTTTGACTTAAAACCGATTTTTGATTTCGGAGCTTCTTTTCTCATTTTCACCACTTGAGGTAAGTTTGTCTCAACATTTGGAAGATTTTCTCGGGGGTTGACTTTTGTTGACTTTTTCATATCCCGAGAGTTGACTTTTGTTGACTTTTTCCAATTTTGGCTCATTTCGCTCATTTTTGCTCCTTTTTGCAGATTTTTCAAGATGGCTGGTCATTTCCCTCATGGTGGAGGTCCTCCGGGTGCCAGAGATGATCCCAATTTTATGGCTTTGCCCCTGAGAGTTCGGCCGTTTGATCCCGAGAGGTATCATCCTCAGGAGCACATCCTCCCGCAGGCGGTTTTCTACCATTTTACTGATTTCGACGACCGAGCACCTAGGGATCTGCTTTTGCGAGAGCCGGAGTCCCACCTCTCTCATGAGGCACGAGAGGTATTTACTCTACTTTTACATTTTCTGCGATGTATTCTGCATTTCCCGTGCATTTCGTGCTTTCGCTATGTTTATCTGCTCACTCAAGCACACAGCTTATTTTGAATGTTTAGCCTTTAGCACCGTATTTCGTTTGCATCTTGAACACGCAGTTCAAACACTCTGACTTTCTGAACACACGGCCCGTATATTGGTTGTGAACACACAGCACACACTTGTTGAGAATTGAACATACACAGCCCAAACACTTGAGATGAACACACAGCCCACTGATTTTGAAATCTGAACACACAGCTCAAACACTTGACGTTGAACACACGGCACACACTTTGAGGTGAACACACAGCCCACTGATTTTGAAATCTGAACACACAGCTCAAACACTTGATAATGAACACACTGCACATACTTTGAGATGAATACACAGCCCACACTGATTGAGAGTTGAACACGCAGCCCAAACAGTTAAATTCTGAACACACAGCTCATTGTTGAGGTGAACACGCAGCACACACTGATTGAGAGTTGAACACGCAGCCCAACACTTAAATTCTGAAAACATGGCTCATTGTTGAGGTGAACACGCAGCACACATTGATTGAGAGTTGAACACGCAGCCCAAACACTTAAATTCTGAACACACGACTCATTGTTGAGGTGAACACACAGCACACTGATTGAGGGTTGAACACGCAGCCCAAACTTTGAATTTCTGAACACACAGCTCTTTGTTGAATTTTCTGAACACGCGGCCCAAATTCTGTATCTGATTTGATTTTGCACACAGCTCATACATCTTACTTGCACGCAGCTTATTCATCTCATTCTGAAACTGAATACATGTGCTTATCCTAAATGCAGGTGACTGCTCGGACTGCGCGAGGATATGGCTCCGTCGCCGCGAAAGAATGTTACACGGAGCTCCCGGAGGCTGTCCGGGATTTGGTGGACGTGGCGGGTTTTGGGCCCTTTTGCACCGGGATCTCCCGTTGTCCTGCTAGTAGGACATTGATGGGTGCTTTGGTAGAGAATGGTGGGACACTTCCAACTCCTTCCATTTTCTGCCACCCGACGGGACCATGACCATCCCCATTTGACTTTGCCATACTGACGGGCCTTGATGTGGGAGGCTGGGCTATCCCATATGACGAGGATATGGGCCAGTGGGAGGCCGCTTGGATACATTTATTGGGGGCTCACCCGCCTGTTGACAGATCTTCGGGCAGAGTTCGATGCACCTGGTTTTCTTCCCACTTCAGGAGGTCGGAGATGGACCCTGAGACTCCTGAGGAGGTGGCACAGTACACCCGTGGATTCCTGATGTTCCTCTTCGGCACCACTCTGTTTGCCGATAGGGAGAACACTGTCGGGCTTTATCTGCTGAGCGCTCTAGTGGACCGTTCATAGGTTAGCTGATATGATTGGGGCGGCGCCAGCTTGGCTACCCTCTACTGCTATATGAGTGCGACCTCCCGTGGACGGGGAACATGGTTGGCGGCTACTGGAGGGCCTGGAGGTACTTTCTGCCCTCTTGATTTACATTTTTGCTTCTCATTATTTGTACATTGCACACACGGCGCACTTTACACTCTGTACCTTGTACTTTGCTTTCAGCGCTTTGTACTTACATTCTGCACTCAGCACTCGTATTTTGATGGCTATTGCTCTGTTTCTCCACAGTATGGGTCTACGCATACTTCCTGATACTAGCCCCAGAGCTTGAGGTGGAGGTGCCCCTCACGACCGTAGTCACTTGTATTTGAGGGCTAGTACCCGGCCGAGACCTCGGAAGTCTTCCTCTACCTGCGACAATACTTCGATACAGTGCGGTCGTCGGAGGTATTTCAGAACTCTCAGTTCTCCATGTTTTCATGGCTTTGATTTATCTTGCACATTCACAATTTCTAATCAGCTTATGCATTGGTTATCCGCAGATCACATGGCAGCCTTGGGCTCCTTTGGGCAGAGACCTCCAATTCCATTTTGCCGGAGCGTGGGGGGCCTCTCGGTATAGGATCTTGTTCGAGGGGCCAGTTGGGAGGGCCTGGTTTTTGGGAGATCGCTTCTTGCATCAGGTATGGGGCCACCCTGAGCAGGACATTCCTTCAACGCCTCCAAACGATATGCGGACCGCCGATAGGCTCTCTCCCCAGGAGGTCGTTGATGCTATGCTAGGTACCGATGCCTTCCTACATCTGGAGCAGGAGGAGTATGCGACCTACCGCCACACCTACTTGATGCCTCCGCTGACAGGAGTCCGTACTCCGACGAGGAGATCTGCTGGTATGCCTTCATCGAGCCGGACTCGAGCTGCAGGTGCCCCTTCCACCAGCAGGGCTGGCACATCCAGAGGTGGGGGTGGATTGGTTCCTCCGATTCCTCTGACTCATCATCATCCTGGATGGCCAGATATGCCGACTGAGTTGATGGGATGGCAATATGGGACCACCTCCCCGATTCCGATTCTGATAGAGCCTCCGATGCCTGGCCACCGATATGTCAGTGACCCTGACTCACCACCGGTATGTTCCGCTGTTTTTCATTTATCACACAGATACCTTGGCGTTTGCTTATTCATTGGTGACTTGAGCTTGTTTCTGCAGCCACCCAGGGAGTACATGGATGAGGTGCTCGGGATGGTAGCCTCGCTTGAGGGCATGGTCCTGCGGAGAGAGGCGCAGTTGTCCATCATGGGTTTCCAGGTACCCTTTAGTTTTCTGGCATTTATCATACTTCTGATGACATGCTGATCTTGAACATTTTACTGCATTGATAGGCTGCCTGTGTAGAGCACATCTGACACACACCACATTTATGTACTATACCTGCATGCACCCACTCTGTGTAGTTTGCTTGCATCTGTATCTGATACACACTTGCGCTGATGTATTCAAATTGCATTCTTCATTTTCAGATGCCTCCAGTGTATGCTCAGTCCCAGGCCGGGCCATCTGGATCTTCCCGAGGAGCTGGGCCATCTAGGCCTTCTCGGGGGTTTGGGAGAGGGGAGTCGTCTCGCGGACGAGGCAGACGCAGGGCGCACATCATAGAGAAGGAGCCCAGCGAGGAGGAGGAGGAGGCTGCAGATCCCCAGTCAGAGACATCTGCTGACAGAGAGGGTGGCTCTGATCCTGGTTCCGGTAGTGGAGGTGAGGCTGAGGAGGATCCTGAGGGCGACAGCTCCGACTCAGATGGTGTCGGTGGTGCAGAGGCTGCTTCGCAGAAGAGGATGAAGAGGGCCTCTTATTCCTGCTCTTGAGAGCATTGATGCCGTTGTTCCCTGTTTTATTTACCTTTTTGCTAGTAGTTGTAGCACCTTGTATATTGTTGGGCAGTTTTATTTTCTGTAAAACTTGTACCCTTGTTGTAAAACATGATGGAATGAAACAGCTTTTGTTCAAAAAGTGTTGTATTTTATGTTCTTAGCATCGCATCACATCATTTTGCACCAAAATGAGATTAAATGGAAATGTGCATTG
Organism: Camellia japonica; assembly: GCA_030407325.1. NCBI lineage: Eukaryota > Viridiplantae > Streptophyta > Magnoliopsida > Ericales > Theaceae > Camellia > Camellia japonica. The sequence goes on from JAPPVO010000013.1 coordinate 141,097,514, forward strand.
TGTATTTGCCAAGTCAGGTAGTGAACCGACGCAACAAACTAAACAACCTAACTTACTAAGAAACAACAAAACCCTTAGCAAGTTTACAACTCGATAAGCAAAACACAACAAAGTTGACAACAAAATAGGCAAGACACAACACAATTGATTTAACAAAAAAGTAACGACTCAAAGCACGAAACTCGACAGCTCGACAAAACTTACAACTCGATGAACGAGACATTTCACCAAACAAAAACAACAACTCGATAAGCAAACAACAACTCGATAAGCAAGCTTAACAACAACTCTATAAACAAAGTGCATTTCGGACGATCTGGGTGACGGAACGCATCCGAAACAGAGGGAAATGGAGGCCTTCGACACTCCCGATGCATGGAAATGCTTGGAACTTCTTTCTAGAGGGTAAAACAGGACCAAAGGCACATGTTGGAGCATGGCCGGCCACCTTTGGGAGCTGGCCGGCCAGCTTTTTGCATTTAAGGGGAGAGAGGTGGCCGGCCTGCCAGGAAAGGTGGCCGGCCAACCACTTAGCCCAGCAACCATCAAATTTTTGACACGTGTCCCCCGAACAGTGTCTTATCCTCTTTAAAAGTCCTAGCTCCGTGGCTCATTCATTCCATCTCAGTTTTGCATCAAAATGGAGGCGTTTCTCATCGAAAATCTCGCAGCTTGGATCGCTTCTCTAGATGGCTCGGAAAAGTTGAACTTCCGGGGTTTCGGCTTGAATGCACTATTCACGCTGAGCCGTACTCCGCTGCACCTTCCTTTCCTTCATGCCGCGGCGAGGTTTTGGAACCCGGTAACGCATGTGTTTAGCTTCGGCGGGCAAGAGGTATGTCCAACTTTCGAAGATTTTCAAACTTTGATGGAATCTGAACGTTATGAAGAGATCTTGCCTCAGTTTCGCTTCGGTCACGCCCAAGCTTTAGGGCGGATGTGTGGGCTCACCGTGCATGACGCTCGGTCCCTGATCTGCAACGGGGAACTGGACATCCTCGGCTTGATTCATCGCTTTTCTGATGCCGGTGACCGCGGCAACCATCATTGGCAGGGTTTTCGGCAACACGCCATTTGCTTGTGCATGCTGTCTCACTTTCTGCTTGCCCCGGGCTTCGGTGGGTCTAGCATTCGTCTGATTGAAGTTGCTCAAGGCTTGAAGGAAGGAAAGAGCTGCATTGCCATGACATTGGCCGAGACGCTGATGGGTTTAGATGCTTTCTATCGCCAGGAGACGACCAGATTTGCGGGGAGCCCACTACTGTTGCAGGTAATGTTTCCCACCCAATCTCACATATATATTGCTCACATCACTCGGCCTCAGGCTCGGTTTTTCTCACAAAACCCTTTCTTACTTTTCTCTCATCGTACATCTCTCTATTCTTTATTCTCTCATTTTTCATCCCTCCCCAGGTATGGTTGATGGATAAATTGCAGGTTGTGGACTCTTGCCCAGCCTACTCGGCTCGCGGCTACTTCTTTCGACAACGCCTAGTCGATGCCCTGATGAGGGGTGGTGGTTTGACTGGATGTGCAATTTGTCTGCAGATCGCATTGCTTGGCGCTGTCCTTGGCTCAATCTCCCGGCAATGAGCTATAGCATGTCCCGGCAGACCGGGATCCAGTTGATTGGTCTGACCCACTGTGTGTTCTACTTTCCGTTCCGGTTCCTGCGCCAGTTCGGTCATGATCAGACTTGCCCGCCAGAGGGGATAGAGTATCCTGCCACATTCCCGGTTCGAGGCGCACAGCTTGCCCGGTATGCCACAGCATGGAGGACTAGAGAGCTCCTGGCCCCCGCTCCCACTTTCAGTTGCACTTTGTCTGATGAGTGCTTGGATTGGCTCAATGAAGAGGCACAGATTGGGCCCAGCTTGGCATCAGAGGCTTCGACCAGCTCTGGGAGGGGGCGCAGGGACACCTGACTTATCTATGCCTCGAATTTATTGCTTTACCAGTACTTTCAAGTTTTCTTTATGAATGTAATAAAAGCAACTTTAATTTGTATGCAAGAGCAAGAGAACTCTGTATTGAAATCAATGAAATTGAAGGTTGAGGGTACTGAAAATTTTCCGCTTTGGTCCAAAAATGGTCTTAGTTGTAAAAAGATTAATTTGAACAAAGTCAACTTTTATTAAAACTTTTCAAAACCATTTTCGATATGGATCAGAACTGGACACGCCTGAGATCTGTCACTGAGATGCACAACCCCGGATCCTAGCAACTGGAAAGTTGCCCCTAGTCTGAATAGTACCGCAGCACTGCACAGCAACGGAAAGTTGCCCCTAGTCTGAATAGCACTGCACCGGAGATCACGATGAATGCTGATAGACAAAGATGACTGAGATGATCAAAATGGACAAAGTTGATCGGGGAAAAGTTTATGGCTGAACTTCAGGATGAAGTTGCCTACGTATCCCAAAGATGGGAATCAAGCCTTACGTAGTTCAGGCTCAGGTTCACTCGAGTATTTTCACTCTCCTTTTACGCTCTAACTTTTGCCAAGGCCGCCCTTTGCGGGTTTTCAACCTTGCGAGCTCAGTTTTTGTAATTTCAAAAAAAAAATTTTGTGCTCTGAGTTTTGCCCAGGTCGCCCTTTCGGGTTTTCGGCCTAGCGAGCCTCTCAAGGGTAATATTTCTTCAACTTGTCCATATTGATCGGTTGTGAGAACTCCAAGCCATCTAGATCCATCAGAACCACAGCTCCACCTGACCAGATAGACTTAATGATGTAGGGGCAGTCCAATTGGGTCTGAACTTGCCCCTTGGGTCGTGGATGGGAGCTCGGTTATCCTTGAGAGTACCAAATCTCCTTCCTTTAATTCCTGGACTTCACTTTCTTGTTGAAAGCCCGGGCAATTCTGCGCTGATAACCTTGAACATGGTACAGTGCTTTCAGTCTTCTCTCATCAAAGAGCATGAGTTCCTCAAACCTGCTCTGCTGCCAATCTGCTTCGGCTATTTGACACTCAGCCAATACTCGCAATGACGGAACCTCAATCTCGATAGGTAGAACGGCCTCCATCCCATAAACTAATGAATACGGAGTCGCCCCAGTAGAAGTTCTGATTGAAGTCCGGTAGCCCCACAGAGCAAACGGCAGCTTATCTGGCCAGTCCCGTAGGTTTCCACCATCTTCTGCAGTATGTGTTTGATATTCTTGTTGGCGGCCTCAACCGCTCCATTGGTTTGCGGCCGATAGGTGGATGACTTATGAAAAGCCACGTTGTATTTTTCCAACAAGTCAATCACTTCCTTCTTGAAGTGGGAACCGTTATCTGAAATTATCTCGTTTGGGACTCCGTAGCGACAGATGATGTTGTTTCGATAAACTTCGCAACATGTGAAGCCTTCAACACCGCATAAGATTGGGCCTCGACCCACTTCGTGAAATAATCTATCGCGACCAGGATGAACTCATGCCCATTCGACCCCTTTCGGAGTGACAGCCCCGATCACATCAATTCCCCAGACTGAAAATGGCCATGGCGAAGTCATATTGTACAGCTTCGACGGCGGAATGTTCATGCGATTTGCATGAATTTGACATTTGTGGCATCGCCGAACAAAACCGATACAGTCCTCCTCCATGGTGGACCAGTAGTAACCCTGTCTGAGGATCTTCCGTGCTAGCATTACTCCATTCATGTGTGCACCGCACCACATTCCCCCCATGGATGGCTTCCATTAGACGCTTGATTCTTCGGCATCGACACACAGCTTATGCATTCCCAGATGACCTCTCTTATACAGCTTACCCCCACAGATGATGAACTGAACGGCCATTCTTCTGATTGCCCTCTTATCCTTGGCATTTACCCCTGGCGGGTATGCTTCCTTTTCCAGGAAATTCCAAATGTCGTGGTACCAGGGGTTTTCGTCCTGAACCTCATCTATGGCAGCAATCGACTCGTAGGCTGGCGCAAATTTCTGGTCAATGATGACTGGACGCATCCGGACTCCGAACGGGATGTCTATCATGGAAGATAGAGTTGCTAAAGAATCTGCGAACCTGTTGTTCTCTCTTAGTAGATGAGCAAAGTTTAGCTTCTCAAACCGAGGAATTAACAAATCCAAGGTCTGGTGATACATCATCATCTTTCTTCTTTGACTTTCCAGTCTCCTTTTGCTTGAGACACAACAAGGTTCGAGTCCCCGATGACGTCCAACCGTCTTGCCCTAGTTCCAGGGCTGCTTCTAGACCGGCAATGCATGCCTCATATTCTGCTTCGTTGTTCGAGACTTTGAACCGGAGTTTGAAGGCTAGAGGGATACGGGAATTGTCGGGTGCTATCAGCAACACTCCTATCCCATACCCGTATTGATTTGATGCTCCGTCAAAGTACATCGTCCAAGTTTCATCGTCGATGTGCAAAATGGCTTCATCTGGGAATAAGTACTCGACTGCTTCACCCCCTTCCACTGGATGGTCGGCTAAGAATTCTGCTACTGCTCTTCCCTTGACTGACTTGCGTGTTACATATTTCAGATCAAATTCGGAGAGCAACAGCAACCAACGAGCTAGCCTACCCGTAAGTGCTGGTTTCTCGAAAAGATATTTGATGGGATCGAGTCGTGAAACCAACATTACGGAGTGAGCTAACAGGTAGTGCCGCAGCTTCCTGGTAGCCCATACCAAAGCTAAGCAAGCCTTCTCCAACGGTGTATAGCGAGTCTCATACTCTAGCATCTTCTTGCTCAGATAGTAGATGGCTTCTCCACTTTGTCCTCTGATTCTTGCGCGAGCATACAGCCCATTGTAGTCTCAGTCACTGAAAGGTACAATATCAACGGTTTCCCCGGCTCTGGCGGTGACAACACGGGCGGGTTCTGTAAGTATTCCTTGATTTGTTCAAAAGCAGCTTGGCATCGGCCGTCCCATTGGAATTTCTTTCCTTTCTTCAGGAGACCAAAAAGTGGTTCACAAGTCAAGGTTAATTTTGAGATAAACCGTCTTATGAATTGCACTTTACCCAGAAAGCCTCGCACCTCCTTTTCAGTCCTTGGTGGGGGCATTTCTAAGATGGCCTTGATTTTGGAAGGGTCGACTTCGATACCTCTCTGTGTAATCAGAAACCCCAGCATTTTTCCCGCTGTAACACCGAACGTACATTTCTGAGGATTCAGCCGCAACCGAAATTCTCTGATCCTTTGAAAGAACTTTTGCAAGGCGGTGTAGTGGCCCTCTCTTTCTTTGGACTTGACAATCATGTCGTCCACATACACCTCAACCTCTTTGTGGATCATGTCATGCAATATTGTGGTCGCGGCCCGTTGATAAGTAGCTCCAGCATTCTTTAACCCAAACGGCATTACTCTGTAGCAGTATGTCCCCCACGGGGTGGTGAATGCAGTCTTTTCCCGGTCTTCCGGTGCCATCACTATCTGGTTGTACCCTGAGAAGCCATCCATGAATGAGAGCAAAGCATGCCCTGCTGTGAAGTCCACTAACTCATCAATATGCGGCAAGGGAAAGTCGTCCTTCGGACTAGCTCTGTTCAAATCCCTGAAATCCACGCATACCTGGATCCTGCCATCCTTCTTCGGCACTGGAACAATGTTGGCCAACCAAGTCGGGTATTCGGATACCAGAAGGAAGCCTGCGTCGATTTGCTTGGTGACCTCTTCCTTAATCTTGAGAGCCCAATCCGGGCGGATCCTCCTAAGTTTCTGTTTGACGGGTCGGGCCTCGGGGTCAAGGGGGATCCGATGCTGTACAATCTCAGGATCGATTCCAGGCATGTCTTCGTAGGACCACGCGAAAACATCTTTGAAATCTTTTAATAAAGCGACTAAGCGCTCGCGTTCCTCCGAAGACAACGTGGACCCGATCTGGACCAGCCGCGGGTCCTCCTCAGTACCAATATTCACAGTAGTGATTTCATCCATAAGGGTTTGACAAACTCTCCTGCTCTTGTTCAATTAAGCGTTGCAAAACCGGAGGAATTTCGTCCTCGTCGTTTTCATCAAAATTTTGAAAGTCTGAGTTATGCAATAAATCAAGGGCACAAAAAAGTACTCAGAAACCACAGTTACTTGATTCTCATTAAGCACATCCAAATCGTCCGATTCCTCGGTTACAACAGACTCAAATGAGAAAGAAAAAGACGACCTGGACAAAACTGTGGCATCCGGGTTATCATCCCCAGGATTACCAGACTCAGACTCAGTCGAGCTGGAACCTGATTCCGACTCACAAGATTCGGTGGAATCAGATTCCGGCTCACTACCTGACCCGGTGCTGCTGGACAAAAATCCCTCCTCGTATTGCCAAGTGAGAGAGGGTGCGATAGATGCATCCAAAATAGTTGCTGTTAGGCCCGCAGCCGTTTCATCTCCAATCATGGAAACCGAGAAGTTATCCCCCAAGCACTTATGGTCGATCGGAGGATCTGAAAGTAGACTTGCCAGTGCTACCCCCATTTCAATTTCAGCGCCCTCGGAGTCCACTGCCTTACACTGCTCAACCTCAGCTGATGGGTCTGTCTGCTCTTCGGCAACGTCATCCCCGGATAATTGTAGGTCAAAGAAAATCTCGAAGCCTGGCACGCGCTTCTTCTCCGCGTTCAGCCACGGCTCGGGGAAGCCACAAAACGGAAAGTCCTCCCCCTCCCGGACGAAACGTCCGTTTAGGGTACCCTGAATGGGCCTGTGCATTAAGTCAAAAGGCTTCCCCGCCTTCTTCGCTTTGGCTCTCCCAGCCATTTCCTTCCCCTTTCGCATCCAATCCTCTTTGGTGGGCAGATAACCCAAGCCAAAGGTATGAGGGTTGTGTGGCACTTCGGCCAATGCTGCGACGCCCTCCGGCCGCTCCTTCCTAATCCCATCCCGGGGATGTGTTGTAGCTTGTTCATGAGGTATACAGATTGAGCACTGACGTACACTCCCTCATTAACAGCCATGATATTCTGCACAACCCGAGCCTCAGCCAGAGTAAACCCTGATAAGAAACATCCTCCGTGCCGTGCTCGATTTCCAAGACTGGTGTAGATACCTCTGGCGGTGGATGGATTGATGAATTCCCGAAAACAATGGCTACCCCTTCCCATGAGGGTATTTCACCATCTGATGTAAGTGGAAGAGACTGCCTTACTTGGTGCAACCACGGCCGCCCCAAGAGTAGGTTAAAGGTTGCAGGAACGTCCAAGACATGGAATTCAATGTTGTGTTGTCCTGGACCAACCTGGGTCTGAATTTTGACAGTCCCATCACCTCCCTGCTGGTGTTATCATAGGCTTGATCACTTGAGTAGTCGGCACGAAGTCCGCGGGCTTTAACCCGATTGCATATGCCGTCCTTGACGGGCAGACATTAATGGCGGATCCCGTGTCGACAAGAACCACTGGCACCCACTTGTCTCTACATTCCACAGAGATGTAGAGGGGTTTGTTATGATTTGTGCCCTCAGGCGGCAGTTCTTTGTCTGAAAAGGTTAACGTCGGGGAACCTCCTCCCGGAAAGACCAGTCCAACCAGCTGCGTGGGTGGTATCTATAGAGAGTTTAGCCTTGTCCATAGCAGATAGGACAGCCTGTCTGTGCACTCGTGACGCCATAAGCAGTCCCCAGATGGAGATGTCTGCTTGTATCTTCTTTAACTGTTTCAGTACAGCTTCTTCTTCAATCTGCTTCTCCTTCTGTTTCTCAGCTTCCTTATCCTTCCCAGATGCCTCGGGCTGGTCTAGGTGCGGGGGCTTGAAATACCGCCCGCTTCTTGTCATGTGATCAACCTCATCGAGATACCAGGTGTCATCTGGTTGATTGTTCCCCCAATCTTCATCTGTGTGGGCAAGACATAAGTCGTCATCTTCCCACCACATTCCGTTGGCATTCAAAAGGCACCTGTCTGGCTCTGGCATGATCGTACTTGCAGTACCTTCAGCCCACATGCTCACAGCATCTTCTGTTCTCGTGCCCACATCACTTTCAATCCTTTCATGGGCTTTGGCTTTCCCGGTTCTCTCAGAACCCTGTTGTTCCACCTGCGTCAGCGCAGTTTGTTTGTTGTTCAACTTCCCTGTATTCTGAGCGAAATTCTTTGTACTGGCGCTCTCCGGCAATATACTCTGACTTTCGGCCCTTCCGGCCACAATTGATACCCTTGCCCCTGCCGGGCCCTGATAGAATTCTACAACATCCGGTTGATCATCCAGCCATTCGGTAGCCTCTGCTGATTCCTCATATTCAAACCAGCTGACTGCCGCGTCCCCCGATTCTTGGTCATTGAAAAACTGGAGTTTGGCAAAGTCTTTCTCTACGGCCGTTAAATCCTCTGTTCCCTGCTCAAATCCATCCCCCTGGATCACACACAGTTCTGCCCTCTCTAGCAATTCTGCACTTGGCTCAAACTGGCCTGCTGACAGAATGTACCCACTCGGATCGTAGGCTTCCCCAACAAAATCCTCAGACTGCTCAAACCCTGACTCAACCATTCTATCCTCCTCTGCAATCTCCTTCGCACCGTCTTCAGTAGCCACCACCATTGGCTCAGGTTGGGTTGTGGAGATGTCCATCATGCACAAAAAGTCAGTGCAGTCGGGAAGGAGCACCTCCGGCTTAGGTAGATGGGAAGGAGTGATATAGATGCTAGGATCGTAAGACACGACCCCAGTCTGGATAAAGTTAATTCTTTTGGGAGGTGGAGCTTGGTTGTGTGTAGGGAGTGGGTTGGTTGTGATGTTAGGTCTTTCTGGTGGCAAAATCACATGTTTGTCAACGAGATCCTGAATCTCGTGACATAATCTGAAGCATCGGTCGGTGTCATGACCGTGTTGCTGGTGATATGCACAATATTTGGCCGGGTTGTGAGTGGGGGGTAGTAGATTTGGTAACGGCCTCGGCTCCAAGGGTTTTAGATGCCCTTTTCTGATTAAGACCCCTAGAGCCTTGGACAAGGGCATGTACAAAGGGGTGAAGGTTCTTTGTCCTCTGGGTTGGTATTTAGTGGTCTACGTATTGCTTCCGGATGCACCGGAGAAGGGTGTGGCTGCCATGGGCCTTGGAAGGGGAGGGGAATGGTGGCGACCATGCTTACCTCCGAAGTTCTTGCAGTTGCAATGCCACTCGGGCCTGCATTGTTGTTGCGGTTAAAGGTTCTTCGGGGTTACTCCATGTCTTGGTCAATCAGACCCTGTTTCATTGCATCTTCAATTTGTACCCCCATCTCGTGCAGATCCGAAAAGGTGGGGAAGGGGAGCACAATCATTTTTTGCATCAGTTTTGGCTAGAGATTGCACACAATCATCCTGATCTGGTCCTTATCGGTGGGCCTTAAAGTCATCATCTAGGCCTTCGCCCTCCACCGGGTTACAAAATCCGAGAAACTCTCTTTGGGCTCCTGCCTTGTTGTTTCGAGATCTCGAGTCGTAATATCGATCTGGGTGTTGTAAGAGTATTGCGCAACAAAGGCCTCGGCCATTTCATCCCAACTTCTCTTGACATCATCCTCCAACTTCGCATACCAGATAGTGGCCACACCGACAAGGTCCGGCCAAATAGTGAAAGCTTCTGGGGTCTGGTAAGGCCCATTGGCCGTAATATATCTGAGAATAGCCGGAGGTGGACCATGGGATCACCAGATCCGTCGAAGCGATCGATCTGCGACATTTTGAATCGGTCCGGCAGCGTCACAGCCACATCGGTATATCCGTCCTCGATATCCGGGATAGCTTTTACCCCCCGGGACTTTTTGAATAGTTTCTCGAGCTTGCTCAATTTCAGTGCTGTAGGGTCTACTTCGAACTCGAAGGGAGAGTCCGGGTGGTTGACGGGTGTATGTACTTTGGATGATTGAGGTGGAAGCGCGGGCGGAGCTGGCCCCGTTGGAAGGTCTGTGTCCTCCTGGATGTTCTGGACATTTGGCAAGGTGCTTTGGATGTTTGGCAGGACATTCTGGGTAGTTGGTGTCTGGTCGGGTATTGGGATCCCTGGTGGGGGAGGAATTGGGTGTGAGGCTGATGCTCCGGCTTGCTGCTGTAGCCGGGTAATTAGCTCCGCCTGCTGGGCCATGATTGTGGCCTGCTGTTTAGAGAACTCCGCTTGGCGGACAGCGTCCTCCTGCATCTGCCTCATACTCTCTGGGAGTTGGCGCATCATTTCTTCCATTCCGGCCATATTCTACTAGTCTTGCTGACTGACTGGTATGTGTATTTCTATGGCAGAAACTGAGACCTCAGCCCGACTATTCACTGCTAGGGTAGACCACTGCTCTGGTAACCTCTGTTCAGACACTACGCTTTCTCGGCCTTCTCCTGACAACCGGGGGTAGAGAATGGAACACTGGCTGTCCGTCAACCAGATCCTCAGATCGATTGAGCCGACGACCTCTTGTCCAAAGTGCTTGGGGAATATCTACTGGGTCGGAAGCAATTGTGCTAAAACTGCCCTAGCAAAAGATAAATAAAGCAATAAGGAAATAAATAACCAGATAAACAGACAGCATAACAGCTTAAAATAAATACACAATACACAGTTGGGCATAACAACACACGGTCGATAAGCTGAATACACACTGTCCTCAAACACTGATCATTATCCCTGAATCATTGTCTCCGAAAACTGAATCCGATACCCGCAGATAACTAATTTTCAAACACTGACTGATGCCCGCAGGCTTGATGCCTAAACTCCTTAAACTGATACATGCATTCCCTGTAGAGACGCACTCTAAAAGCACATAACAGATAAGTGAGAGCCAAAACACCCCTATGTTGGGGTAGGGTTTCCCTGTCCTATTTTGTCAGGAGCTAGGGTTTCACTACACACGCAGCGGTTTCAAACAACCTATATCGGGTAAGCAACCTGTCCTAATTTGGAATGGTCACTATGGATTCCGAATATACACTAGGTCGAATGGTCAAAAGGGTGCCCCGGTAAAACTGGGGTTTGTGTTCCCATACTGGCAGAGCCCATAACCGGTAAGCCTTATGGCACGCAGCCTCTGGCAAACTGCTCAGGAATAGCAGATGGCAAACACGGTGTCCTAGGCGCACCAATGCAAATGCAATGCAAAGAAACACACAAGTGTAGTCAAAACCAGATATCATGAGTTCGAGTCAAGTTCTCTAAATCCCCAGCAGAGTCGCCAGAAACTGTAGACGTCCCCGAACGCCCCGGGAGGGATGAGCCCCCCGTTCCGTTCATTTTGGGTTCACTACAGTTCAGGACTCAAATTGTCACGGTTCTTAATTTGAACCAAAGAGTCCAAATCCGACAAATCGTTTTGAGAAAACAAATTTTTTTGAAAGAAGTGCCAAACATGGACTGCTTTACCAGATACAGAGTCGCCACCTAAATATTTTACTTTTGGAAAATTTAGGAAACCCTGACTCGTGCCTAAGGCCACGTGTCCGTCATCACCAAAGTTGCCTCGGCTCTAGAACTTGGGTACGATTGGGGAAGGTCACTTCGTGAGCACCCCCGCTCGCCCGATCAAAGATCGGCCTCTACTAACCATGATATCTAGTTTTGAAAACATTGTGCGTTCTTATTCCGGTTATTAGCTTAGATTTACTATGTGATGCGCACAGCATACAAGTATAGACCGGGTCGCCCGAATTGGAACAAAACATTTCATGTTTGTTTTTGAAAGATGGTTTGTGTAGACGTCCCCCAAACGCCCCGGGAGGGTGAGTCCCGTTCTGTTCATTTTGGGGTCACTGCAGTTCGGACTCAAATTGTCACGGTTCTTAAACTGAACCAAAGAGTCCAAATTCGGCAAATCGTTTTGAGAAAAACAGATTTTTTAGAAAGAAGTGCCAAACATGGACTGCTTTGCCAGATACAGAGTCGCCACCTAAATATTTTTTAATGGGAAAATTTAGGAAACCCTGACTCAGTGCCAAAGGCCACGTGTCCGTCATCACCAAAGTTGCCTCGACTCGGGAACTTGGGTACGATTGGGGAAGGTCAGCTATGAGCACCCCCTCTCGTCCGATCAAAGATCGGCCTCTACTAACAATGATGTCAAGTTTTGAAAACATTGTGTGTTCTTATTCCGGTTATTAGCCTAGATTTACTATGTGATGCGCACAACATAACAAGTATAGACTAGATCGCCTAATTTGGAACAAAGCATTGCATATCCGTTTGTTTGGAAAATGTTTGAAATTTGCTACTCGCAAATAGGCTAAAACGCGGATTTCAATGAATTATCCCAATTCAAGTAATCCAACCTTCACCCACAAGCACTCAGGCAGTTATATCAACTAAGCATTTAGCCACATGGTAAGCATGCTGTCATGTTAACATTCACACTCATGCGAGATGCTAAAGCATAAATACTTACATCGTACTCCGTGCCAAAGTAATGAAATCAGTTAGAAATCAATACATGATCTTAACTATACAGAAATGCCTAATGCAACACATGCAAAATGCAACTATAGCAGGCTCGGCTATTCTAGACATGGCATGTGAAATGCTACAGCTAACACATATTCAATTTGAAATTGAAATTCAAATACAATTAGTATGATGCGCCGAGCCCGGTGCATGCAAAACAGATGAATGAATGCAAACATGCGATCATACTGTATGCTAATTTAAACATGCCCTAATCTAACCATCATAAGCGGTTAAATAAAAGGGAGAAAGAAAGGGGATTGGAAGACATGCACACACGCACGCACCCTTATTACAACAATTGGCCCTCACTCGGAGGGTCCGAAAGAATAATACAGTCCGAATAAATACAGTCCGAATAAATAATATAAAATCCTAATTAATTAACAAATTAATCTAGGAAAGTAATAAATTGGCATGCAAGCCAGGGACCGCCTCAGCTCTGATCCAGATGATGAATGATGCATGTTCAGGTTGCCTTGCGCGGAAATCCACTGCGATGCCCCAATTAGCCTCTGTTTGCAATTGTTCTTGGAATGCGTGCCAAGCTCTAGAAGGCTGTTGATTCTTGATTTGCTGCAACAGAGAGCAACAAAGGGGCATGGCAAAGTATTTTCACACATGTATGCATGGCTACTCTTCAGGGAGTGTAGTCCTCGATCCTCGTGCCACCAATCACGCATATCGATGCATGATGGCCGAGGAGTCGAATTGCATGACTCGATGTAAAATAAATGCACATGTAAAGCAAGTAAAGCCTAGAACCCTATCATGAATCATCAAGAGCTTCGGCGACCGAGAATTGAGACGCATCCCATCACTTGAAGTATGAAATACCCCTCGTTTCCCGTGCTCGGATTAACGTTTAACCCGAACAATGCAACACATAAGCATGGCAAACATGCAATATGGACTAAGTATGCAAACATGCAACTAAACCAAACATGCGACAAGCATATGAACATAATGTGAGGCGACAACCTTGGATAATCATGGCAAAATGCAATGTGAACATGCGAGCAAGCGAGGCATGTAAAGCTAAGCAAGTATGCAATGACATACTATGTGTAACAAGCATGAGACAACATGGTAAAATGGGCTTACACCAACATGGACAGCTCTCAACTAGGTCCAAATTAGTAGCCATTAGATGAAAATGAGACACTCGAAATGCGTGCGCACATGCACGCAAACCGAGGACCAAACCTAAGGCACGAATGCCACTCTACCAAAGCATGGTGAGGCATGGAACATGGTATGCAAACATGAAAATTTCAGCACTCAAACATGATGCTAAACAGCCCCGAAACATGGCAACATGGCACCCGATGCATGAGATGAACCCCGAAATGCAAAACTAGGCACATAGAATGACTTACAGCTATACAAACATGCATTATTGGACTATGAAGTCTAAAGACGGAACCAATAAAGTCCCAAAACATGGACTTTTCCAGTTTAAAGCAAGGCCAAAAAGTGCTAACAAGATGGACTAAATTAGCATGCGAATTTGACTAGCAAACATGGTTTACATGGCAAATATATGATGCAAGTGAGAACTCATCAAACCAGAAAAAATCAGTGAATAAATCATGTGAAAATAGGCCCAAATAACCATGGAAATGCAGCCAATGCATACCAAAATGAGGGGCTCCTTTAGAGGGCCATGCAAGGAGTTATTAGGCACATTAAGATAGACAAGTGGCATGACATATAAAACTCTGAAAATCAAATATGGTAGTCCTAAAACTCACAAAATTGGCCCCAAAATCAGTCAACAAAGCATGCAAGATGGGGGCCCTTTAGAAGACCAAAATGGCCATCAAGCAAGTCAAGGTGAGAGGGGGTCACCCCCCTCTGATTTGGAGGCTCAAAATAGGGTCTTAGCCACTGAAAATCTACTGGATTTCGGTGGCTAGAAGGCCAAACAAGGCATGCAACAATAGCTTAGGCTTAAGGCTCAAAACAAGAGGCAACTAAGCATACTAGATAGCATATGACCTCAGATAAGAAAATGCCCTTAATCGAACATGGAGAGGGCCTCAAAAAAAAACTTTTTACAGTTTACAACATGCTTCAAAAATGAACACAAATAGGGCTAATCTATCATGCAAAAATGGCCCTAAAAGTGAGAATGGAGACAAGGGGCAGTATCCGACCCCAAACAGCAAGGATCCCTTCAACAAAGTTGAAGAGGGGCTCAAAATAAGGCATTTCACAGTTTACATCAAACCACGAAAATAAACAAAAGTAGGCCTAAACTAGCATGCAAGAAAAGGGCCTAAAAGAGGGGTAAAGAGGCAAGTGGTAGTAAATGACCTCAAACAGAGGAGAGCCCTTCAACAAAGTTGAAGAAGGGCTCAAAACAAGCCACTTTACAGTTTACATCAAAGCTCAAAACAGTTCACAAATAAACCTAAAATATTATGAAAAAATGGGCCTAAAAGAAAGTTAAAGAGGCAAGTGATGGAAGGAGGCCTCAAACAGAAAAAGACCCTTAATCAAACATGAAAAGGGACTCAAAATATGATTATTTTCAGTTAGGGTCGGAGCCCAAAAATGCTTGCAAGCAAGGCTTATAAATGAAACAAAAAAGGCTAGTTTAGGGAAAAAGTGTACTTACCCTTGAAGAACAAGTCTTTAGCAGCCTTTTGGTCCAAAAATCTGAGCTTCTAGCCTCTGAAGATCAGTCTCAAGGTGTTTGAATGGAGGATAGAGGTCTTGTGCTATGAGGTGTAGTGCAAAAATGCAAAGAAATCCAACTTCCAAGCTCTAACCACAAGCAATATAGAGAGAGAGATGGATTTTTGCCTTCCAAAATCTCAGAACCTGGTGTAAGGAAGAAGCCCCTTGCTTAAATAGAGCAATGCAAGGCTAAATCTTATTGAACAAGCTTCCAAAGGCTTTGATCCCTCCATACACGTGTATGGAGGGCAGATATGAGGAATCCAGCTGGTACAAAATATCTTCCCGGAAACTAGCTGAGAAAGGAGGGGTGCCGGCCATCAGCAATGGCCGGCAGTGCCACACTGATGGCCGGCAGGTGCTCACCAGTGGCCAGCAGGGGCAAGGACATGGCCGGCAGAGCCATGCCTATGGCCGGCAGTGCAAGGAGGGTCACTCTGGCAGGACCTAGTCAGGGTCCAAAAATGAGGCAGAAAGGACACAGGGTCCGGAAACTCGAACCGATGACGTTCCGCCGCGACAGTCGAATGCTGGGCGAGCAATCGAACCAGTTGTTGGGTGTACCCTACAAGCACAACCAAGTCTTGAGGACGGTCAAAAATGGGGTGTCTACAGTTGCCCCTCTTTGACAGAACTCAGAAGTCACAAAGTGACGGGAGTGAATGTCAAAGCCCAGAGACGACCCATTTTTGACAAGGCCGAAGACTCAGACAAACAATTAGCATAAGCATGCAGCGATGTGCCCGAAGGCTGGGGCAAAATGCAAATGATATGCAAGATGCAAGATTTGATAATTGGACTTATACGCTGCGCGAAGCCGGTTTGAAAATCAAAACAATGCAATGTACTAACAAGTACAGATGAAGTGCGAAAGGTAGCGCGAATGAAATGCATGCCAAATGCGATATGAGATGTAATGCACCAACAAGTGCATATGATGTGCGCAAGATAGCGCGATGGAAATGCATGCCAAATGCAAAGAGGTGCACAAGACGGTGATGCGCTAGATAGCGCGAGTGTGTTAGACAACGTGAGTGCACAAGACAGTGCGATGCGCTAGACAGCGCGAATGCGTTAGACAACGCGAGTGCACAAGACAGTGCGATGCGCTAGACAGCGCGAATACGTTAGACAACGCAAGTGCACAAGACAATGCGATGCGCTAGACAGCGCGAGTACGTTAGACAACACGAGTGCACAAGACAGTGCGATGCGCTAGACAGCGCGAATGCGTTAGACAACACGAGTGCACAAAACAGTGCGATGCGCTAGACAGCGCGAGCAATGAATGCATACCAAAAATGCAAACAGGTAGGGTGCGCAAGACAGCGCGATGCGCAATATAGCGCGATGCGCAATATAGCGCGAACAATGAATGCATACCAAAAATGCAAACAGGTAGGGTGCGCAAGATAGCGCGAACAATGAATGCATACCAAAAATGCAAACAAGTAGGGTGCGCAAGACAGCGCGATGCGCAAGATAGCGCGAACAATGAATGCATGCAGTAAAGATACAAAAGGGCGGCAAACCCTAACCATACCAGAACCATGAGGGGAAGAAAAACAATCAATCAGGCACATATACAACGCAACCCGAGAAAAATTCCAAACACGCTGAAATCGCGTAAGGAACGGGACACTCAAACCACGCTGAAATCATGAGAGGAGGTCCAACAAACCGCCCAGCGCATCTACAACGCAATCTGGGATAAATTCCAAACACGTTGAAATCGCGTAAGGAACGGGACACTCAAACACGCTGAAATCGTGAGAGGAGGTCCAACGAAACGCCCAGCGCATCTACAACGCAATCTGGGATAAATTCCAAACACGCTGAAATTGCGTAAGGAACGGGACACTCAAACCACGCTGAAATCGTGAGGGAGGAGTTCAACAAACCGAGCTGAGAGAAACAGAGGGAAACACCACCCGCGTTTCCAAACGAAGAAGAGGCATGGAGACATCCCCGTGTCTCTGAATGGTGTGAGCACCGGAACGTATTCCAAATGATTTTAACCAGAGAAGAAGAAACATAGGGACGTATCCCGGTGTTTCAGAAAGATAAAGAGACATAAGGACGTATCCCCGTGTCTCTGAATGGCGTAAGCACCGGAACGTATTCCAAATGCTTTTAACCAGAGGAGAAGAAACATAGAGACGTATCCCGGTGTTTCAGAAAGGGATAAGAAGCATAGGGACGTATCCTGGTGTTTAGGGACGCATCCCAAAGATTAGGGACGTGTCCCAGAGGTTAGGGACGTATCCCAGAGATTGGGGACGTATCCCAGAGATTGGGGACGCATCCTGGTGATTAGGGACGTATCCCAGTGATTGGGGACGTATCCCAGAGATTGGGGACGCATCCCGGTGATTAGGGACGTATCCCAGTGATTAGGGACGTATCCCATTGTTTAGGAAGGAAAGAGAAACGGAGGGACGTATCCCGGTGTTTAGCAAGGAATGTGAAACATAGGGACGTATCCCGGTGTTCCGCAAGGAAAGAGAAACATGGGGACGTATCCCGGTGTTCCGCAAGGAAAGAGAAACATGGGGACGTATCCAGGTGTTTCAGAAAGGTATAAGCATTGGAACGTATTCCAAATGCTCTAAACCAGAGGAGGTCTAACCCGTCGCACGCGCGAGGAGAAAGAATGACAATTACAAATGATAAGGTGCATAACAATGCAAGTAAGATGTGCATAATCAATTCAATGAATGAGCATAACAATGCTAGTGAAATGGGTGCATAACAATGCAATTGGAATGTACGTCACAATGCAAGCATGAGAAGTGCATAACAATGCGGGTGGAAGGGTGCATAACAATGCAAGTGGAACGTGCGTGACAACGCATATTTGAAACAAAATGCCGAATAAGGGAATACAAGCCTTAACGAGACCAAATTCAAACGCGACCTCTGATTTACCTTTCGGAGGGGTTTGCAACACACTCAGCTCAAAAACGGGCACACCCTGTTCATATTAGAGAGAGATAACATCTGCTGCTGCTTTAATTGACATTCTGACTTGAAGTAGGCTTAAGCTTGGGGCCGAGATACACTCATACTTCAGAGTAGTGACAAGGCCTGAGGAGGTACATCCGGAGTACAATCACGGAATTTGCTGAAGGTGAAACATACTCAGATGCTTCGATTTTCCCTCTTTTCTTTTGCTTTGTAGTCTGGAACCCATATAACTTCAGATAGGTCCCGGTTTTACTGTTCTCACATGACCTAGGTTGAACCCTGCGGTTTATGAAAGAAAGAATCTTGTTTTGCATAAATGTGGAGAATGGCACAGCACTCTGAGCACAAAACGATTTTATTTTTGAAATTAAGAAATGAGTTCTTAACCGGGTATTGAGCCTACGACTGAACACAGCAAAGACGACCCAACAACGGAAAATAAATGTAAACAACCTAAACACATCTATCGACACTTGAAATGATTCAAAACAAGAATTGAGACAGACAAAACAAAACACAAGACTCAAATGTGCACAGGGAGCCTGTTCAACCGAGTATGTTCCCACCCTTTCTCATTTGTGATTCTCACATCACTCTGGCACCCAAACTCTATTTTTCTAAAAAAGCCTTTTCTCACTTTTTCTCTCATCGCACATCTCTCTATTCTTCAATCTCTCATTTTTCATCCCTCCCTTAGGTGATTGATGGATGAACAAGAAGTTGCGGGCTCATGCCCCTAGCATTCCGCTAGATTCTTCTTTCTTGTTCACAACAGTGAGTTTCTCCACAGAGGGGCTGCGCTACAATTGAGTGTGTGGCAAATCTGCAGCTGACATCGGTTGACGATGCTCTGCCCGGGGAGTTTGGACGTGATCAGATCTGTCCAGATAGGGAGTGGAATATTGTCCCATTCTGGTTCGTGGTTCGCACTTAGCTTGATACCTCGTTGTTTGGAGGATGAGAGAGCTTTCAGCCCTTTTGTGGTTAGCTTCAGTGGTGCCCTTTTCCTGGCAAATAGAGTGCCCTTCTGACAAGTATGTTGGCGATGGGGAAAGACAGAAAACCTGACTCAACTGTGCCCCTATTTCATCATTTTGACCATTTTTTGTTTTGGTTTTAAAACAATTTTGACCAACATGAAAGTTAGATTAACATGCTTGTTCAACTTTTGATTTAAAATCATGCAAGTCAGGCTATGAGCACTGAAAATTTTCCTTTTTGGGTCCAAGAAATGGTCCAGTTTTTTGGAAAAATGGAATAATTTTCAAGAGAATAGTCAACCTCAGTAAAAATTCTCAAACTATTTTGCAAACGCCAATGCTCACAAGCACGGAACCAACTCTTGAGATGCACAACCTCGAACCCACAGCAATGGAAAATTGCCCCTTGTTCGAAGAGAGCTGCATGGCAACGGAAAGTTGCCCCTTGTTTGAACGGCACCGCAGTGCGTTGGATGGCAACGGAAAGTTGCCCCTTGTTTGAATGGCACCGCAGCATATTGTAGACAGTCTTTATGGTAATGATCACAACCGAACTCTCGGATATAGAGAAGGCGGGGATCATCAAAACCAATACATGGACACACTTGATTTGGAGGTGTTTGTGGCTGGACTTCAAAGTGAAGTTGCCTACGTATCCCAAACATGGGAATCAAGCCTTATGTAGTTCAGGGTAAAGGTACACTCGTGTATTAACCCTCACCTTTTGTTTAGGCTCTAACTTTTGCTAAGGCGCCCGATGCGGGTTTTCGACCTTGCGAGCTTTGTTTTTCTTTTTCTTTTCAATTCTTTTCATTTCTTCTCATCTTTTATTTGCATTTTTTCTCTTTTTTTTTTCTTCGCATTTTTTATTTTCTTCTTTTTTTTTTAATCTTTTTCTCTTTTCCTTGCTCTAACTTTTGCCTGGGTCGCCCTTCCGGGTTTTCGGCCCAGCGAGCCTCTCAAAAGGTAAAATTGTAACAAGTCCATGCCAAATGGTTTTAGGGTTTTGAAGCCATCCGTATCTAGGAGAGTGACTATTGTATTGATTTGCAGAAAGATCCATCTTCGGCTCTTCGAGCACATCTGACATTTTTTTTGCTCCTAGTTCGAGGGGTGCTCCTGTTCTAACTTCGCAAGCTTCTTTTGATCACATATGATATTCTCGCCCTTAGTTCATGGGCTGCTTCTGATCTGGCCACACAGGCCTCACATTGTAGTTGACCGTTGAACATTCTGAATTCAAGTTCAAGGTTTGGAGGCAAAGGGGTTGAGTCTCGAGGCTGAGAGTGATCCTAGGCTGCACAATCTCAAGAGCGACTCCACACAGGTCTTCGCAGGACTGCACAAAACATTTTGTTTTTGCAAATTTTTAAGAAAGCGACAAGTCGCTCGCACTGAAGATAGTGTGAAACCAGTCTGGATCAAGCTAGGGTCCTTCTCAGTACTCACGCTAACAAGCATGATTTCATTCATTAAGGGCTTAGCACGCCTCTCTTTCTCTCAAATGATCAAAGTTTTGCGAATCCCGAGGAATTCCTTCCTCTTCGTTTTCACCGCAGTGTTCAAAAAAGGTTTTGAAAAACTTAGGTCAATACAATGACTTCAAGGCACAGAAAGTAGGCGAAAAGCACTGCATTTCATTCAAATCTTGTGGCACAACAGGCTCAAAGTAGTAATAAGCACAAAACATGACAGCCACAGCTGCTTCATTCATACTTCCTGGTTGCAACTGGGTTTACAGCAGAGGCAAACTCAAAAAAGAAAACAAAAGGAGTAATTACAAAACAAAACGGTGTTCGAGGCAACAACCCCAGAATCACCTAATATTCTATACAAAGGGGACTGACTCGCCACAACAAACAGACCCTTAAGCAAAAAAAAGACTGACTCAAGACAAAGAGACAGACTCAAAACAAAAGACTGACCTAATACCCAAGCCAGAGTTTACAAAATTAGCAACCGCAGATGCTCAAAAGTGCGTGTCAGACGCCACATCCAAAAATACGTCAAGTATCGCCAGCAGGCGGTTCACTTCCTGATTACATACTCGCAGTATCGGTATCCTCAAAATCCAAGAACTCTGTAGTGACTGACTTGGCCGAAGTAGGCGGGAGAATGACCTTATCATCAATCAAATCTTGCACTTCATGACGAAGGTGGAAACAACTGTCGGTGTTGTGACCGGTTTGCTGGTGGTACGCGCAGTACACAGTAGCGTCATGTTTAGCTGGAGGGGATAGGGAGAGGCCGCGGCTCAAGAGGTGTAAGATGCCCCTTTTTAGCCAAAATTAGAAGTGCCCTAGACAAAGGCATGTGAGAGGAGTGAGAAAGACTCGGCGCCCTCGAGGCAGATACCTTGAAGTCTGGGAATTCTCGCTAGACGCGCTAGCAAAAGGATCGGCAGGTGCAGCCTTGGATTTCTGGTCTTTCCCGGATGTAGGGTTGGGAGCGGAAGAAACTGCTCTGGCATAACGGGGCCTATCCCGGTTTTCTGTGGCTTGTACTGCCCGTGGCTGGAGTGAGGAAAACATCATCCACGATCTTTGTTATGACGCCGAGCATCTGTTGCTTACTTATCCCCCCGGCTTTCAAAGCCTCGACTGCCCATAGCAGTCGTTCAATGGATCGGCGTCCGCCTTCATCTTGTTCCTGCCCCTGGCTTCAGCCTGATCGAGGGCCTGGGTTGGTGCTGATATGTCATGGTTATAATTGGAAGCCATCTCCGGTTGACTAAGCTCGATCACAATCCGCCCCAATAGCGGGGGCTCCTGTGGTACAACATTTCAGCGTATGGTGCGGCTGGTGGCGAAATTGATATCCCGTAAGCAAGATCTGCCACGGACCTCTGGAGGTCACCTATCATCCCCATCAATTCGAATGTGGTGGGCTCACGAGCCTGGTACAACTAGGGGATCCAACCGGGTGCGCCGCAGGCGACCTGCGGATGCGGTACATCGACATCGGTCCACTTTGCAGAGTGAGTCCTTGGTCCAACGCGGCTGTCATAACCATGATCTCTTCTGAATTCTGTGCCATGATAAGTCCACTGCTCTGAATGGTGACTAACGGATTAGATAGCTGCCTTGCCTCAGCAAAGGGAGAACACTGACTGTTCTGAATCAACTCTCTAAGCCTTGTAAGGAAGAAACAAACAGCATTTCAGCCCAAACGGATCAAACACAGGTGTGGCCGAACAACTATATTACACTCTACCCACTGACCACTGTTCCCCAAAATCACTGTCCCCAAAGATTGAATCTGATACCCGCAGATAACTGATTCTCAAAACACCTGACTAATGCCCGCAGGCCTGATGTCCAAACTTGTAAACTGATACATGCATTTCCCTGTAGAGACGTGCTCTAACAGCACAAACAGATAAGTGAGAGCCAAAACACCCCTATGTTTGGGGTTAGGGGTTCCCTGTCCTATTTTGTCAGGAGCTAGGGTTTCACTATGCACGCAGCAGTTTCAAACAACCCTATCGGGTAAGCAACCTGTCCTAGTTTGGAATAGTCACTATGGATCCGAATATGCACTAGGTCGAATGGTCAAAAAAAAGGGTGCACCGGCAAAAACCGGGGTTTGTGTTCCCATACTGCCAGAGCCCACAACCGGTCAGCCTTATGGTCATGCCTTGACAAGACAAGCCTCCAGCAAACCGTTCAGGAATAGCAAATGGCAAACGCGGTGTCCTAGGCGCACCAATGCACATGCAATGCAAAGAAACACACAAGTGTGAACAAAACAAGATATCATGAGTTCGAGTCAAGTTCTCTAACTCCCAGCAGAGTCGCCAGAAACTGTAGACGTCCCCCGAACGCCCCGGGAGGGTGAGTCCCGTTCTGTTCATTTTGGGGTCACTACAGTTCGGACTCAAATTGTCACGGTTCTTAATCTGAACCAAAGAGTTCAAATCCGGCAAATCGTTTTGAGAAAAACAGATTTTTTAGAAAGAAGTGCCAAACAATGGACTGCTTCGCCAGATACAGAGTCGCTACCTAAATATTTTTTAATGGGGAAATTTATGAAACCCTGACTCGGTGCCAAAGGCCACGTGTCCATCATCACCAAAGTTGCCTCGGCTCAGGAACTTGGGTACGATTGGGGAAGGTCAGCTATGAGCACCCCTCTCGCCCGATCAAAGATCGGCCTCTACTAACCATGATATCAAGTTTTGAAAACATTGTGTGTTCTTATTCCGGTTATTGCCTAGATTTACTATATGATGCGCACAGCATAACAAGTATGACTAGATCGCCTAATTTGGAACAAAGCATTGCATATCCGTTTGTTTGGAAAATGTTTGAAACTTTCTACTCACAAGTAGACTAAAACGCGGATTTCAATGAATTATCCCAATTCAAGTAATCCAACCTTCACCCACAGGCACTCAGGAAGTTATATCAACTAAGCATTTAGCCACATGGTAAGCATGCTGTCATGTTAACATTCACACTCATGCGAGAAGCTAAAGCATAAATACTTACATCGTACTCCGTGCCAAAGCAATGAAATCAGTTAGAAATCAATGCATGATCTAACTATACAGAAATGCCTAATGCAACACATGCAAAATGCAACTATAGCAGGCTCGGCTATTCTAGACATGGCATGTGAAATGCTACAGCTAACACATATTCAATTTGAAATTGAAATTCAAATACAATTAGTATGATGCGCCGAGCCGGTGCATGCAAAACAGATGAATGAATGCAAACATGCGATCATACTGTATGCTAATTTAAACATGCCCTAATCTAACCATCATAAGCGGTTAAATAAAAGGGAGAAAGAAAGGGGATTGGAAGACATGCACACACGCACGCACCCTTATTAACAATTGGCCCTCACTCGGAGGGTCCGAAAGAATAATACAGTCCGAATAAATACAGTCCGAATAAATAATATAAAATCCTAATTAATTAACAAATTAATCTAGAAAAGCAATAAATTGGCATGTAAGCCAGGACCCCCTCAGCTCTGATCCAGATGATGAATGATACATATTCAGGTTGCCTTGCGCGGAAATCCACTGCGATGCTCCATTAGCCTCTGTTTGCAATTGTTCTTGGAATGCGTGCCAAGCTCCGGAAGGCTGCTGATTCTGATTTGCTGCAACAGAGAGCAACAAAGGGGCATGGCAAAGTATTTTCACACATGTATGCATGACTACTCTTCAGGGAGTGTAGTCCTCGATCCTCGTGCCACCAATCACGCATATCGATGCATGATGGTCGAGGAGTCGAATTGCATGACTCGATGTAAATAAATGCACATGTAAAGCAAGTAAAGCCTAGAACCCTATCATGAATCATCAAGAGCTTCGGCGACCGAGAATTGAGACGCATCCCATCACTTGAAGTATGAAATACCCCTCGTTTCCCGTGCTCGGATTAACGTTTAACCCGAACAATGTAACACATAAGCATGGCAAACATGCAATATGGACTAAGTATGCAAACATGCAACTAAACCAAACATGCGACAAGCATATGAACATAATGTGAGGCGACAACCTTGGATAATCATGGCAAAATGCAATGTGAACATGCGAGCATGCAAGGCATGTAAAGCTAAGCAAGTATGCAATGACATACTATGTGTAACAAGCATGAGACAACATGGTAAAATGGGCTTACACCAACATGGACAGCTCTCAACTAGGTCCAAATTAGTAGCCATTAGATGAAAATGAGACACTCGAAATGCGTGCGCACATGCACGCAAATCGAGGACCGAACCTAAGGCACGAATGCCACTCTACCAAAGGATGGTAAGGCATGGAACATGGTATGCAAACATGCAAATTTCAGCACTCAAACATGATGCTAAACAGCCCCGAAACATGGCAACATGGCACCCGATGCATGAGATGAACTCCGAAATGCAAAACTAGGCACATAGAATGGCTTACAGCTATACAAAGCATGCATTATTGGACTATGAAGTCTAAAGACGGAACCAAGACAGTCCCAAAACATGGACTTTTCCAGTTTAAAGCAAGGCCAAAAAGTGCTAACAAGATGGACTAAATTAGCATGCGAATTTGACTAGCAAACATGGTTTACATGGCAAATATATGATGCAAGTGAGAACTCATCAAACCAGAAAAAATCAGTGAATAAACCATGTGAAAATAGGCCCAAATAACCATGGAAATGCAGCCAATGCATAGAACCAAAGGGGTTTAGAGGCCATGCAAGGAGTTATTAGGCACATACAAGATAGACAAGTGGCATGACATATAAAACTCTGAAAATCAAATATGGTAGTCCTAAAACTCACAAAATTGGCCCCAAAATCAATCAACAAAGCATGCAAGATGGGGGCCCTTTAGAAGACCAAAATGGCCATCAAGCAAGTCAATGTGAGAGGGGGTCACCCCCCTCTGATTTGGAGGCTCAAAACAGGGTCTTAGCGACTAAAAATCCACTGGATTTCAGTGGCTAGAAGGCCAAACAAGGCATGCAACAATAGCTTAGGCTTAAGGCTCAAAACAAGAGGCAACTAAGCATACTAGATAGCATATGACCTCAGATAAGAAAATGCCCTTAATCAAACATGGAGAGGGACTCAAAAAAAAACTTTTTACAGTTTACAACATGCTTCAAAAATGAACACAAATAGGGCTAATCTATCATGCAAAAATGGCCCTAAAAGTGAGAATAGAGACAAGGGGTAGTATCCGACCCCAAACAGCAAGGAGCCCTTCAACAAAGTTGAATAAGGGCTCAAAATAAGGCATTTCACAGTTTACATCAAACCACGAAAATAAACACAAGTAGGCCTAAACTAGCATGCAAGAAAAGGGCCTAAAAGAGGGGTAAAGAGGCAAGTGGTAGTAAATGACCTCAAACAGACGAGAGCCCTTCAACAAAGTTGAAGAATGGCTCAAAACAAGCCACTTTACAGTTTAAATCAAAACTCAAAATAGTTCACAAATAAGCCTAAAATACTATGCAAAAATGGGCCTAAAAGAAAGTCAAAGAGGCAAGTGATGGAAGGAGGCCTCAAACAGAAAAAGACCCTTAATCAAACATGAAAAAGGACTCAAAATATGATTATTTTCAGTTAGGGTCGGAGCCCAAAAATGCTTGCAAGCAAGGCTTATAAATGAAACAAAAAATGGCTAGTTTAGGGGAAAAGTGTACTTACACTTGAAGAACAAGTCTTTAGCAGCCTTTTGGTCCAAAAATCTAAGCTTCTAGCCTTTGAAGATCAACCTCAAGGTGTTTGAATGGAGGATGGAGGTCTTGTGCTATGAGGTGTAGTGCAAAAATGCAAAGAAATCCAACTTCCAAGCTCTAACCACAAGCAATATAGAGAGAGAGATGGATTTTTGCCCTCCAAAATCTCAGAACCTGGTGTAAGGAAGAAGGCCCTTGCTTATATAGAGCAATGCAAGGCTAAAGCTTCTTGAACAAGCTTCCAAAGGCTTTGATCCCTCTATACACGTGTATGGAGGGCAGATATGAGGAATCCAGCTAGTACAAAATATCTGCCCGGAAACTAGCTGAGAAAGGAGGGTGCCAGCCATCAGCAATGGCCGGCAGTGCCACACTAATGGCCTACAGGTGCTCACCAGTGGCCGGCAGGGGCAAGGACATGGTCGGTAGAGCCATGCCTATGGCCAGCATTGCACTAGGAGGGTCACTCTGGCAGGACCTAGTCAGGGTCCAAAAATGACGCAGAAAGGATACAGGGTCTAGAAACTCGAACCGATGACGTTCCGCCGCGACAGTCGAATGCTGGGCGAGCAATCGAACCAGTTGTTGGGTGTACCCTACAAGCACAACCAAGTCTTGAGGACGGTAAAAAATGCGGTGTCTACAGTTTGCTACTCGCAAGTAGGCTTAAAATGCAGATTTTGCCACCCTCGGGTGGGCTTAGAAAAAATGGTTTTGCCACTATCTGGTGGGCTTAAAACTCAAAGTCAAATGCATTGTTCCAATCCAAATAACCCAACCTTCACCCACAAGCATTCAGGCAGTTATATCACATAAGCAAATAGCCTCATGGTAAGCATGCTTTCATGGCAGTCACTCACACGCATGCAAGGATGCTAAAGCATAAAAACTTACCGAGTACTCCCAGCCAAAACAGAAACTACGTTAGAAATCCATACATGATCCTAACTATACAGAAATGCCTAATGCAACACATGCAATAATGCAACTAAGATAGGCTCGGCTATTCTAAACATGGCATATGGAATGCTACAGCTAACATGTATTCAACTCGGAATTGAAATACAAATGCAGTTAGTATGATGCGCCGAGCTCGGTGCATGCAAAACAGATGAATGAATGCAAACATGCTATCATACTGTATGCTAATTGAAACATGCCCTAATCTAACCATCATAAGCTGGTAAATAAAAGGGAGAAAGACGTGGGGTTAGAAGACATACATTACACACACGCACACTTATTACAATTGTGCCCTCGCTCGGAGGGTCCGAATAAATAATATACAGTCCTAAATAAATAATACAGTCCGAATAAATACACAATCCTAATTAATTAACAAATTAATCTAGGAAAGCAGTAAATGGCACGCAAACAAGGGACTGCCTCAACTCTGCTCCGGATGATGAATTATGCATGTTCGGGTTGCCTGGCGCGGAAATCCATCGGGATGCCCCGATTAGCCTCTGTTTACAATTGAGCCCAGAATATTGCGCGAAGTCCCAAGAGATTGCCGGTTTCTGATTTGCTGCAACAGAGAGCAGGAAAGGGGCATGGCAATGTATTTTCACATATGTATGCTTGATTACTCTTCAGGGAGTGTAGTTCTCGATCCTCGTGCCACCAATCACGCATCTCGATGCATGATGGCTGGGGAATCGAATTGCACGACTTAATATGTAATGAATGCACATATGAACACAACAAGACCTAGACTCCATCATGGTAAACCCGGAGTGTCGGTGACTAAGAATTGAGACACGTTCCGTCACTCGAAGTACGAAACGTCCCTCGTTTCCCGTGCTCGGGCTAACTCCTATCCCAAACACAAGGCAATATGCATGACATGCATGAATGCAACTAATATATAACCTAGCATGCACAATGGTATGAGATGGCATACACGATGCACGATGTAACATGGCATATACGATGCTCTAACATGCAACCTAGCATACACAATGCTATGAATCGAAATAGCATACGCAATGCAATATGGGCTTATGCCAATATGAGTGGACCTCAGCCACACTCACATCAGCGGCCATGAGATGAAAATGAGACACTCGAGATGCGTGCACACATGCACGCAAACCGATGACCGATCCTAAGGCACGAATGCCACTTTAACAAGGTATGGCAAGACATGAAACATGGCATTCAATCATGCAATTCCAGCACTAAAATGTGATGCAAAATGATCCCGAAACAATGGAAACATGGCACCCGATGCATGGAATGGTCCCGAAACACAAAACTAGGCACATGCATTGGCCTATAGCTATACAAAGCATGCATTATTTGATCATGAAGCATGAAGACAGAGTCAAGGCAGCCCCAAAACATTAACTTTCTTAGTTCAAAGCATGGCCAAAAGGTGCTAGCAAGATGGGCTAAAGTAGCATGCAATTTTGACTAGCAAACATGGTTTACATGGCAAGTATATGAAGCACATGGAATCTCACCAAATCAGCAAAAATCAGTGTACAAAACATGTGGAAATATGATCAAATAATCACTGAAATGCAGCCAACATGTGCAAAAATGAGGAGCTCCTTTAGAGGGCCATGCAAGGAGTTATTAGGCACATACAAGATAGACATGAAGCATGACCAAAAAAACTCTGGAAATCAAATGTGGTAGTCCTAAAACTCACCAAATTGGCCCTGAAATGTGACTTCAAAGCATGCAAGATAGGGTCTCTTTGGAAGGCTAAAATGACCACCAAACAAGTCAAGGTGAGAGGGGGTCACCCCCCTCTGATTTGGAGGCTCAAAACAGCATCAAAGCCACTGGAAATCCACTGGATTCCAGTGGCTAGAAGGTCAAACAATGCATGCAACAAGGGCTAGGGTGTAAGGCTCAAAATAAGAGGGAATCAAGCATACAAGGAAGCATGTGACCTCAAATAAGAAAATACCCTTAATCAAACATGAATATGATGTCAAAAAAAGACTTTTTCCAGTTTATAACAAGTCTCAAAAATGAATACAAATAGGGCTAATCTATCATGCAAAAATGGCCCTAAAAGAGAGAATAGAGACAAGGGACAGCAGCTGGCCCCAAATGGCAAAGAGCTCTTCAACAAAATTGAAGAGAGGCTCAAAAAAATGCACTATACAGTTTACATAAAGTCTCAAAAATGAACAAAAGTGAGGCTAAATCAACATGCAAGAAAAAGGCCTAAAAGAGGGATAAAGAGACAAGTGGTAGCAGCTGACCTCAAACAGAGAAGATCCCTTCAACAAAGTTGAAGAGGGGCTCAAAACAAGACATTTCAAAGTTTATGACCAAGTCCAAAACAGCTCACAAATAATCCTAAAATACCATGCAAAAATAGGCCTAAAAGAGGGATAGAGAGACAAGAGGTAGTAGGAGACCTCAAACAACAAGAGGTCCTTGATCAAACATGGAGAGGACCTCAAAATATGACTATTTAAAGTTTGGGTCGGAGCCCAAAAATACAAGCAACAAAGGCTAAAAAAGCATGTAAAATAGAGCCAAAAGAGAGGGAAAAGAGACTTACCCTTGTAGCCTAGGTCTTCAACAGCTTTTGGTCCAAGAAATTGTGCTCCTAGCCTCTGGAAATAGCCTTCAAGTTGCTGGAATGGAGCGTGGAGGTGTGGTGCTATGGTGTGTAGTGTAAAGGGTGCAAGAACCTTTAGGGTTTGAAGGGTTGGAAGAGAGGGAGAGGGAGAGTTGTATGCAAGGCTCTCAACCAATTTTGTAACCCTTAAAAAATGAGCTGGGGGGCTGGCTTTATAGAGGAGAGAAGTGGAGAAAAGGGGGGGGGAAAATCAAATTCAAATTTCCCCCCCAAAAGACCCCCCCGGATACAGGATCTGGGGGAAACAGAGGGTGCAGTTGTAAGGAACCAGGTGAGAGGGTCATGGCCGGCTAGGTTCAGAGGGTTCAGGTGGCCGGCTGGCCACCTCCCCTGGCCGGTCGGCCAGGGTCAAAAGGTTCAAGCAAGAAAAGCTGGCCGACCACCCATATTGGTGGCCTCCCATGTGTACACAACACAGCTATGTGGTCAAAACCCTGGAAATGTAACCCAGGAGAGAGAAAAACCAACTTTTTAGAGGGGTTCAAAAGGGTCAGGAACAATTCCTGGCCGGCCATGTCATATTGGTGGCCTCCCAGGTGTGTACAACACAAATATGTGGTTGAGGGCCAAAGAAAGTGGCCCGAGAATGGTCAACACCAGCTTTCTAGTGAGGAAAACGAGCGACGGAGAGCGATGAAGGAATAAAGCTGGCTTTTCGGAACAATTGCTGGCCTCCCACCCTTCTACAAGCTTCCTAACAATGAAAATGAGGTCTCCACCAAAAATGAAACAAAACGGATGCAAAACGAAGGTTCGGGGGCCGAAACACGCGGCCCGAGGCCCCGAAAACTGACTATTAAGCACTGGAGATGGCGTTTGACCACGAAGTTGGTCTCTCGAGCCACAGTGTCCCTCAAAAGGGAGGAAATAAGATATGTGCCAAAAACCGGAGCAAACAGAGGTGGTTAGGCGGTCCCGAACCGAGGCACACGGCTGACGGGTCTGAAAACCGAGAATTGGGCTCCGAAACGGGAAAAATAGCCTACGACCACGAAATGTAGCCTACGGCCACTGAGAGATGATCTACGAGACCTCTCCCTCCCTTCGGGAAGAGAAAACGGAGAAAACAGAGCCTGGTTCACAAACCGAGGCAAAGCACAAAAAAGCCCAAAAGTTCAGAGGCAAGGCTCGCAGCCGAGACTCTGAAACCTCTAAACGAGCACGATATGCAACATCACCAAGCGCTCAATCGGTGACGTCTGAATCTTGAGGTCGGTCAAAAATGGGGTGTCTACATTCACACACACCCAAATAATTGATTTCACCAAAGTGGAGTATGTGTAGCAGCCATTCTCTTCACCTCGAGATGAGCAAAAACAAACCCTAAAATATTGTGAATCTAGGGTTTATTATCAAACCTTAGTTGTTTCCAAATTGGATTGGGTCTCCACAAATTAAATATAATATATAAAATATATTATAATTAATACTAAACCAAATTAAACTCTTTTTCCAAAACCAATTGGGTCCCACACTCTAATAAGGAGGTATACCCAACAAAATTTGACGTGTTGACAGCCTTGATAATGATGGTTTTCCATTCATTGGAGCAAATCTCCAGAGTGGTGATATTGTCATTGGGAAATGTGCTGAATCCAGGGTAGACCACAGTATAAAATTGAAGCACACTGAAAGGGGCATGGTTCAGAAAGTCGTGCTATCTGCTAATGATGATAGAAAAAACTTTGCTGTAGTATCTTTGAGACAGTTAATTTCACTTTATAATTATGATTGAATTTTGGTATGCATATATGTTCATGAAAGTGATTTGCTTGATACTTACAGTGTTTAGGTTTTTCCTTTTTCTTTCTACAACAGTCGTTTGCCATAAAATGTTCAATTCCTGATTAACAATTGAATTCTTGACTGTTTGTTTCTTGCACAGGTTCGAACGCCATGTCTCGGTGACAAGTTCTCTAGCATGCATGGGCAGAAAAGTGTTTTGGGTTTTCTGGAATCTCAAGAGAATTTCCCTTTTACAATTCAAGGGATTGTCCTGGATATTGTCATAAACCCTCATGCATTTTCTTCACGTCAGACTCCTGGTCAATTGCTAGAGGCTGCCTTGGGAAAGGGTATTGCATGTGGTCGTTCTATTGATGCCATAACGGATCAGCTTCATAGGTAACAATGCCATAACAAAGGCATCTTTTTACATTGTGCCATGCTTATTGCAATGCATGTTGGCCTAAATTTCATATGTGCTCCATACAAAATGTTTTATGTATCTTTTGACATTTGGTATGACGAAAACAAAAGTTAATGGAAAACATTTTTCTTGGTCAATGGAAAACTTATTTGGGCAGAAAATATTTTTCACTTTTAAAAGGTTGAGAACTGTTTTCCGAATTGAACTCTTCCTAATACCACCACCACCTCACCACTGCTGCCACCACCACCCCATCACCACTGCCAATGCCACCATCGCCATCACCATCACAATCACCACTAACACCACAACTAATACAATCACTCACACATTAGTTCCAAGGTTGCAACCAAACATAGGAAAAGGCTTTCTATGGAGAAAATGTTTCTACCAAAACAAATGGAGTGATGATATCACTCATTTTGTCATATAAATATAGATATACTCCGTGGTACCCATCGGCGTACTTGATGCATATACATGGCAGGGCTGGATTTTCAAGATGGGGGAACGAAAGAGTGTACAACGGCTGAACTGGTGAGATGATTCACTCTCTTGTATTTATGGGCCTAACATGCTACCAGCGTCTGACTCATATGTCCGAAGACAAAGTGAAATTCCGTAACACTGGACCGGTGCATCCGTTCACCAGACAGCCCGTGGCAGACAAGAAGCGTTTCGGAGGGATCAAATTTGGCGAGATAGAGCGTGACTGCCTTATAGCCCATGGTGCAGTAGCCAATCTCCATGAACGACTCTTCATGCTCAGTGACTCCTCTCAAATGCACATCTGCCGGACATGTGAAAACATCACAAATGTTATTCAGCGGCCGGTGCTTGGCGGTCGTAAGATTTTTTATTTTTTTTTGGATAAGTAAGTCATATTATAACAAAAAAGATAGATATACAATGAAGTTTAACACACATCCTTTGTAGGGAGAACAAACATAAACAAAGAAATAAACTACTCCCTCAAAAGAAACAAACTAAGCCTATAGACGACAAACACACCAAACACAACAAAGGATTCAAAATTTCCCTCTAGCACTCTTCAGAGTGAATGTGCCCTACGGAGCGAAGTTGCTGTGTCAAGAGCTTTTCTCCATGGGCATATCTCTGAAGTTTGATAATGAAGTCTTTTGAGTTGTGAAAACTCTGTTTATTTGTTAATGTTTGGAGCAAAGACATATATATGTACTTATATAAACTTATCTAGTTGTATTACAACCATTTATTAAGCCATGAAGGGTGAACTAGTCTTTTGTTCTTGTGTTTTAATGGGTCGGTTTTTTATTTTATTTTATTTTATTTTATTTTTTTAGTATTTATATTGTAGAAACCAGAACCAAAAAGGCCTGCTTAACTACATGTTATGCTTCGTTTAGCACCTCTTATAAGCTCATTTTGCCAAAAAGAGTGCCAGAAGTGTCTTTACTTGGCTTCGTTTGGATCCTGGATCAGAAGAAGTGTTTGTTTTGAATGGTTGGATGTTGGTATGAATGGTGTTTATGGTAGTTCAGATCTGGCCAGGTCTCATGTTGTTTGCTGATGAGTTTGATGTTATGAATGCACTACTGTCTGTTTTGGTTTCTTGTCTAACTGGCTTCTTGTTATTACTGATTGAATGCAATGGTTTCATGCTGTTTTGCTGGTTTTTAATGTTTGTGATTGTGTTTCCTGCTGGGTTTTGTGAATGCACTGTTGTTCTGTTTCTGGTATCATGGCAGTAGAGAGGTATTGGCTGAGTTTGCAGAGTTAGCACATTGTGGTGTCAGGTATGCTGAGTATGAACGCTATGTATCATGCTGCTATTGTGCTGATCTGGTCTGTGTAACTGGATTCTGGCATTGCTGATCTTAATGATGCTTGAGTTTGTAGCTGCGTAGGTCTGTTATGCCCAACTGGCTGATATGCTGCTTTGTTGGGGAAGTTGGTTTCTGCTGTGTTGAACTAATTGGATCTAGAGGGGTGGCTGAATGGTGGCTTTGGTGAATTGGCTGCTGGTGTCTTTGGGTTTGCCCTTACCTGCTCAGATATGTTCAGGTTGTTCCTGGTTTGTTCTATTGGTTTATGATGTTTTCTGTTGGTTTTTGCTTAGGACTGAGATACTGGGTTGAACTATCTTCCTGGTTTCATCTTCAAGAAAGACAAATCGTTCGTAGAGTTTCTCAACAGAGTGAGTTTCTCAACAAATCGTCCCAGAGATGATGCCTTCTCGGTCTGTTAAGTGAGCCTTAACAGAATTGTTGATTTTCTGATGTCCTGAAACAAGTGTGTTGTCACGCCCCTAACCTGCCCCTAAAAGTTTTGGGCATGACCTAATCAGAAACAGACAAAATAACCTGTGATAAAAGATATTCGGGGCCTGAATGGAAGCGTTAAATTAATAGAACAACATGCAGACACATCCATTGAGCTACCACAAATATGCCAGGACCATAACTCGGAATTAACATATAGTGAGCATGCAACTGAGGTTAAGTTACATACACATATACAAGTCCAGCCCAAAGGTTGGGCATATAACAAAATATTACATACAAACAACTTTGGCCAACAAAACATTAGTACAGAATGGCAGGGTCTAACAAAACTGTCCTAGCATGTAAAGGCTTCTCCAAGTGCCTGGCTGTCCTTAGGCTGACACAAGCTAAATGATATTGATGCTAGGACTGACCTCCAAGTTGATTTTCCTACAGAATCAGACAAAATAACAGAGTGAGACAAGCTCAGTGAATAATAATACTTAAGCAGTTTAATAACCAACTTTAACCACAATGCATAACAGTGCATTCACAAAAATGAGATTCAAAAGTTAGTCTGATATGATTTTTACTTTCAGAACGGCCTTTGGCCTAATGTTACAGTTATAGCAGAACGGCCTTTCGGCCCAGAATTATCAGAACGGCCTTTCGGCCCAGAACAGCCTTTCGGCTCAGAACAGCCTTACGGCCCAGAACATACAAATATGTATGTATATCTTTTCCAACCTTTCATTTTCATTGAGTTCCAATCAATACATATGCTAATATCGTAACTGACGGAAAACAGAATGTTATTAACAGACATTAGCAGTAAATAAATATATGTTCAATGTACTATTACTCACAGCGTTGTGATGGCGTGCTAGTTCCTTCTGGAGTGTGCCCTGCACACAATCATAACTTGTAAATTAGTTCTCTTTCTTCTTAAATCATAGAGGAACCATCCTCTGTCATCATACTCAACATGAATTTATAACCATCTTAAAATCATCAGAAAGATATTCTAAAATATCAGAGAGTCAAGCACGCAAAACTGAACAAATACATTTTTTTTTTCTGAAAATAAGTCCCCCGCTCGAGCGCCAATTTGGCCACTCGAGCGTGCTGTACAATTTCAACAAAAATGCTGAGAGATCGATTATTGCGCTCGAGCGGAAATTCCTCCGCTCGAGCGGCCATGACCTCCGCTCGAGCGGCCATGACCTCCGCTCGAGCGGCCGTGGCCCTGATTTGGGACAGCCCGATTTCAACCAAAAAAAATTTGGCAACAACACTCCATTTCACATGAAATCCAAGGTTAGATTAATGCAATATTCCAACCTAACTTCACCATAACATGGACTCTTCCTTGAGCATGACAAATTAAGCAAGATTAGAAGTTTCAACAAGCCATCTCTCTCTCAAATACCAAACTCAAACCAACCATAACCTTTCCAAAATTCCCATTATTTTGGGTTTACATAAACATATGCATATAGAGCTACCTAAGCTTCTAATTCAAACACATAATTGAATATTCTCATGGAATAGCAAAGAAATAAGGTATAGATTTCCCTCCATAACTCAATTTGGTTCATCAACATAAACCATGTCATAAAACTCTCACATTTACCTTAACTTTCCAAAAACAAAAGAAGAATTCCCAACCAAAGTCAAGAGAGAGTGGCTAGATCAAGAAATTTCCATACCTTGAGTTCAATCTAAACAATCTTCACAAATTTCCCAAATTCTTCACTTGGAGAGCTTCTCTCCAACACTCACGTTTCCCCTCTTCCAGGTACACACAAGAGATGTTTCTAAGTCATAAAATATCTCAAAGCTTGATATAAATCCATTTGCTTATATAAAAAGAGAATAAGACAAAATTCAATCGTTTAAGCATCCTAAATTGAAATTTCACAGAAAATCCCATTAGAGCTTAAAAATCACGCAGATTTCAAATGTCAAATCAATTTCTGAAAATTTAGTCTCTAAGGCGTCCAATTTCAGGTTCTAATAATTCAAGTATGACAGATAATGTTCTTAATCAACAGATAGGAATCCATATTTCTAAGTCTCATATAATTCAATGTAATTTCACATAGAATTTCATAATATGCATTCGAAAACACAGAATAGAGGGCTGAAAGGGTACCAGAATTATGTACGAGGGTCGGGCTATTACATGTGTTGTGGCAGCAGCAGGTTTGTGCATTGTGCTTTGTTGCTGTGTAACACTGTGGCAGCAGTGTGGGTGAATTCAGGGCATCAGATTCAATGCTTGCATTGGCAATGCTTGTTAGGTGCAGTTCAGGGCACTAGAGGTTCAATGCTTGTTTTTGGGGTCTGTTGTGTATGCTGCTATGTCTGTAAGTTGGCTGCTGATAGAAACTCATTGGCTTGAAGCTGTGTATACTATGTCTTCATCTGGGGTCAGATTAGGGGCTGATAATGAGCCTGCAGGCTTTGTTTGGTTTTATCACAAGGGTGCTGATCTATTTGGTTTAGTCACAAGGCCGTATGGTTGTTTGTGTTGTTTGTTTGTCTCTTCGTTGGTCTCTCACCAACCCTGGAAGTGCTAGCAAATGATAGGATGAGCTTTTTGATGCCAACCTAGTTGGGATCAATTAGCTCATTGTGATGCGTGCACTTCCATTCCCTTTATTGATGTAATGTACTTGTTTATTCCATCAATAAAGTTTTTTTTTGCCGATCAAAAAAAAAAAAAAAAAAAAGTTTCATAAGAGAGGATTTTATATATGTACATTGAGTTTAATAATTAAAAAGCAAAAAAAATTGACAATTTTATTTAATAAAAATAAATTGATGATTTATATTGAAAATAAATTAAAAAATTCGGGTTTAAATTAGCAAAATAAAAAATACAGAGTTTATTTTGTTACAAGCTCAAATTTTGAAAAAATTTCTAATAAATTATTAAATAGAGCAAATAAAAGCAAAACATGAGAGACAGCAAGGTGAAGGAAACACAACTTGATTACATGATAGGAAATACAAATTTGGAAGACAATGGAGTAAGTAATATTTCAATTATTACAGCTCCTTTTTGGGGGTTTCTTCTTTTATTATTGATGTTTTTATTAAATAGCTCCTTCTAAGCCTTCTTTGTACTTGTGGTTGCTTCATCCACTAAATGAAGGAACAAAAGGAGTGGGAACTAAGCACAACCCATTTCTCTTCTTGACAATAGCTCCATGCCCCTCATTCATATCCAAATCTTCTGGCTTCATCTCCCCTGGAAGCTCCCAATCGAAGTGGTAAAGAAGTAGAGCTAGAGGCAGCTCAACATTTGCCAATCCAAACAACATCCCCGGACATATCCTCCTCCCGGCCCCAAACGGAATAAACTCAAAGTTATTTCCTGTAAAATTGCGTTGTAAGAAGAATAACAGAGAGAATCAAACTAATTATAATACGGTCTGTTTCTCAAACCGATGGAACTGAACCAATAATGCTATCTGTTTTTTTGTTTTTAAATTTTTTAGCACAAATATCAACATAAATAATATATTTAAATGCTTTTTATTTTTTTGAATATTAGAAAATAAATTATAAATGCTATACGTTTTGAATTAATGATTAGGATGGAAAACATTTATGAGGCATCCTTTCTATCTCTTTTAATTTAGTCTAATGGAGGATTATATAGATTTTTATAAAGGGACATACTTACTATTTCAGTTTCAAATCTAAACTAGAAAGTGTTGTTCGGACTCATAAAGTTCACCACAACAGGTTCCGTTTTAATGATTTGAATGTTCAATTTATAAGATTCTTCGTGTCACATCATCTAAAAAAATAATAATAATAAAATTAAGTATGATTTAGGAAGGTGTTGTGTTGGGCTTATATGGGCCTGCAATGGGATCTTGATATTCTAAATCATTCAATTTCTAAAGCTATTTAAGCATATTATTTAAGCATATTATTTATGCAAAAAATAAATCGTCAATTATTTTGGAAACAAATGTAATTAATCATATAATTACAGTTATCTAATGAACTTTAGATTTTTCAAAGATGAATTGTTTGGAAGGCTCGAAAAATATATAATTCAAAATATCATTATTATTGTAGACTTTATGGTGGGCCCCACAAAAGCTCAATAATCACCAACTAGAGAGAATTCTGCATTACTATTTCATAGAACTCTTAACACTTCATATTAGTAACGGTTAAAATGGAACCGTAACGTGCGGTTTCAATTTCTCAACTAATAATAATAAAATAAAATAAAAAGAGTGTGCTTTCTTTTAAGTTGAGAGTATTTGGATTTGGTAGATCTATTTTGATATTTATTTTGATAATTTGAACCGTTTATTTTTTAAAATTAGTTTAATAAAATATTTAAGTAAAAAATTAAAATAATTAAATATCAGTAATTATATATTTGAATCATATTTACTTTTTATAAAAATAAATAAAAAATATAATTTCAAGAATAACAACCTACCTACAAAATCAATGGAACTGTGTTGGAATCTCTCCGGCATGAAGCTCTGAGCATCATCCCAGTGGTTGGGGTCTCTTCCGATGGCCCAAGCATTGACAAGGACTTGGGTATTGGCGGGTATGTTGTATCCATCAATATTGCAAGGCTCTCTGCTTTCTCTTGGGAGCAACAATGGTGCTGGAGGGTGAAGCCTTAGGGTTTCTTTGATCACCATTTTAAGGTAAGTTAGTTTTTGAATGTGAGTCTCATGGGGGAATCTTCGCTTTTCATTGAGCTTTAAGAGTGATTGTCTCAACTCTGCTTGTGCTTTCTTCATTACAGTTGGGTTTTTCATCAGCTCTGCCATTGCCCATTCGACCGTTGTTGATGAAGTTTCAGTTGAACCAGTGAACATGTCCTGCATATTCAATTCAACACACATATGGGGCTACCTTGTTGGGTTCACAAAATACACAAATGATCTTCAAAGTATGTACTGTTCCAATGTCA
The DNA here is from genome assembly GCA_030407325.1 of Camellia japonica. Classification (NCBI taxonomy): domain Eukaryota; kingdom Viridiplantae; phylum Streptophyta; class Magnoliopsida; order Ericales; family Theaceae; genus Camellia; species Camellia japonica. The sequence goes on from JAPPVO010000013.1 coordinate 141,136,638, forward strand.
TTTTTGGTTATCAGAGTTTCAATTTTTATAATTTAATCCTTATACAATGTTATATAGAAGATAAAAACATGGGATGATGGACCAAGGAAATTTGACGAACTATAATATAGAGAAGAAAAGCACATATGATGTAAATTAATAGCTAGGAAATATAGATACGCATGTGATATGGATATGGATATGACGATATAATAAAATCTAAAAAAATAAGAAATGGGCACGCGTAGGATACGAGTAGGATACGTTTGTAAAAAAGTATTTTGAAAATATTCGCTTAATAGTCAGTTATGAGCTCAAAAATGTTGTGAAACTATACTATAATTTTATAATACAAAATAATAATATTTAAGAAATAGGTAATAATTTAAATTGGTAGCTAGTTTACTTCTTATACTTTTTAATAGGTCTTACAAATATTTCATTTTAATATCAAGTTTAATATGTTTATATTACAATAATAGAAGAACAATATTTAATTTAATTAATTCTTACTTTCTATGTAGTTACGAGAACAAGTCAATTTGACAAATTATACTCTAATTCACTATATTTTTCTTATCAAAGAACTAAGCAAAGTATTAAAAAAAAATTTATTGTTTTTATCATCATAATTATATTATAATATTATATAAGAAATATTACAATTCTAATTTTGTGACTTGGAATATTCAATATTTCAAAATTAATGAAAAATTAATTAAATAGTATTCGATATTCTTAGTAAATATCTGATACATATTTACGAGTATCTAAGGAATATTAATATCCGATACAAATACGTTATCCTTTTAAAAGTATTCATACTTCATAGATTAACAGAATTAGAACTTTGGTGACATATGTGACAGGGAACACATATTTTAGTTACATATGTATATTCTAGGGAAAATTACACAAATAGTCCCTATAGTTTGAGGCTTGTGTCACTTTGGTCCCTAACTTTTCAATTGTGACACATTTGACCCTGAATTTTTAATCTTGTTTCAAATAAGAACAATTGAAGCTATCATTAGATTTTTCAAGGGTAAAATTGTCAATTTGGTAAAATATAAACTAATTTGACAAAAATAAATGTCAAACAAATATTTTTGAATTTTTAAAAATTATTTCTACCTACTAAAAATAAAATTATGTAAAATTGATAAATCTTTTAGACATTTATTTATTTTTTTATCAAATTAATTTTTATTATGTGTTTAGATGATGATCATGTAAAATTAATTTTAAAAAATTAATCATGTAATTTTTATTAATTTTACATAATTTTATCATTGGTGGATAAAAATAATTTTTAAAAAATTAAAAATATTTTTTGACATTATTTTTGTCAAATTAGTTTATATTTTATCAAATTGACGATTTTACCCTTGAAAAATCTAATGATATTTTCAATTGTCCTTATTTGGAACAAGATTCAAAATTCAGGATTAAATGTGTTACAATTGAAAAGCCAAGGACCAAAGTGACACAAGTCCCAAACTATAAGGACTATTAGTATAATTAACCCTATATTCTAATACACAATCATCATTTGAAATTGGATCATTAAAACTCAAATTAAAAAATTAAAATTAAATTTAGACATCCAAATTAATAAACAAACAAACAACACATAATTTAGGTTGCTTTTATCTGAAAACAAAATAATGGAATTATATATAATACTATAACACAAGAACTTACAAAAATGATAGCTTTAATGTTGTCGTCTGTGATGGGAAACTGAAGGCCACCAGTTTTCTCAAGCCTTAGTAGAACATCTAGTAGATCTTCATCTCTTTGTTCACTTTCTTCTGTGCTTGCCATTCTTCTCTCTCTGATGATGCTTTCAAGGACATCATCAATCTTCTTATGCATCTTCATCAACTTAGGCTTCATCCCACTAACCACATGAAGCAACTTTATGGATGGAAACAAATCAGCCAAGTCAAAACCTCCTGCCAAAGATGTGGTGTCTTTCATCAGCTCCATCAATACTTCTTGGTCTCTGCACTTCTTTCCTATTCAAAAAAGCAAAATCATGAAAATCAAGCAATCAAAACAACAGTAAATAATAATAATAATAATAATAATAATAATAATAATAAGGGGGAATTACATGCAGTTTGGAAAAGGAAAAAAAAAAATTATCAACATATGAAGGGTGCAAGTGTGTCTGTGGTGGGGTGCAATTGAAACTTGCTCCGCATGTATTCATTATTTATTCTCCTTTGCTCTCACATGCATGTAATTTTTCCTAATAATAATAATAATATGGAAAGGAAAATAGCTTGTCAAATTAATGAGAAATATGACAATTTATTCTACAACTATATTCGCCTCCCTTCCTGCAGAAAGAGATATGGGCCCTCTATTTATAGGGATTAACTGGATTTTTGAAAAACTAATTACAGATGCGTGCAAAAATTTAAGAATTTTAGTTAATAATATTTATAAAGTTCACCCTTGATGAATAATTTATTTCCTAAATCTACACTTAATGTATTTTTCTCATATATTTATAAATATTGGACATGCAAATCAATATCGATAGTGCTACATACACCAATAAATATACTAATTAATGTACCAACTAGTGTTACAAATTACAAATATTGTTGCTTAATTAACTTTCCAACATTACCCACTGCTGCTTTGCAAGTTATGTTACTTGTCAGATCATGAAGTTTTTCTGACAGATTGACTGGGACTCCGGATGACAACTTTACATATTCAATAAGATCCGAGACTTCATTTTCTCGAATGCCATGGAAATACCGGACTTTACTGGCACTCAAGAGTTCCTCCCTGCAAATTTTCCGCATTTGTCGCAAATAACCACCGTAGGGAGAGAAACCGATGTCAGAGCAGTACAGAAGAGTCTCGGCGACAAGAAGTCTCGGCCTGTTTGCTAGGGCAAGATCATGGGTTGTCATCACCATTTTGGCTAGCCGAGGCGATGATATGACAATGGCAGAGACTTGGCCGAGCTGGAGGTGCATTAGAGGCCCGTGTTTGGTCGCTAAGTCTCGAAGACTGCGGTGAGGAAGAGAGGATAGCTGGTGGATATTTCCGATGAGAGGTAGCTTCCATGGACCTGGTGGGAGGTTTCGAATGGTGGTTCGGGTTTTGGGTCTTATCCACTGCTTTACTAGCATGAACAAGAGCAGGATGAGGAAGAAAAGAGTGGTTAGAGAGAAGGGAAATTGGGCCACCATGGTAGATAGAGAGAAGAGAGTGTTATGCGCAACCTATTCTCCTCCAAGATTTTCATAACATATTTATGATTGAGGGTGTTTAGTAAAGGCTATTTTTTGATTTTTTGGATTAAAATTTATAAAAAGATAAAATATATTAAAATAGTTAATAAGATAAAATATCACATCAAATCTATTATCATTTCATTTTATTTCTCACAAATATCATATCAAACTATAAAAAAATCCAATTATCTTTCCAAACACAAAAAATTTAGCCTATTAAAATAGTCTAAAATTAAAATAGCAACTTCCTAAACCCTCATAATATATCATTTATAAAAGGTAAATTACAAATACACTCTCTTAAATCTGCTTAAAGTACAGATTACTCCTTATAGTTTAGAAAATTATAAATATTTCTTATTAGAATTTTTTATTGGATAAATTACATTGACAGCTCTTGAGGTTTGCCACTAATACAATTTTCCCCTCACATTTTGAAAATTACAACCCCTTTCCCAAGATTTAAAGTAACATTATCAATTGCCCCCTCTGTTAGTTGACTGTTTAGTCAACACACAATTTTTGTTTATGTCAGCAATTGTTCTTTTCAAAATACCATATTTACCATTGATCTTTTATTATTCCTTTCATTCCTTCCACACCACTCTGTATTACATAAATCAACCACAACCTTACAATACTTCAATTACCCTACTTTAACAATACCAACTATTTAACAGTCCCTAAAAAGAAAAAATAATCTAAAATATTACACCCCACCCAACATTGATTTGACATGCATTCAAAAATAAAAAAATTCTACAATCCCATAAATGAAATGAGAAAAAAAAAATCTTAAAATATCAAATCACGACACCGCCACTGTCACCGTCGCCGCCACCACTACCATGTCACCGCCACCATCACTACCATGCTACCACCACCATCATCGCCATGCCACAACTGTCACTACCACCATCGCCGCTACTATCACCAACACCACTACCACCATCACTTTCATCACCATTGCCACTATTGTCATAAACACGACGATCATTTTATTATCAGTACAATCGCTACCTCCACCACCACTATGCCATCGCTACTGCTACCGCCATCGCTACCCCTACCGCCACCACACCACCATCACAATATAAAAATTAAAATGTACAATTTGAAATAAATAAATTTCAAATTTGATCTAATACGTATCAAAAAATTTTTTTTTTAATTCAACACTTAAATTTTCATCAAACAGTTTTTAGTTTAACAAATTAAGCATTTAGTTTTTAATACTTAATTTTCAGTCTTTAGTTTTCAGTTTTCAACTTTATCAAACAGCACCTAAGTGTTGTGAGCCCATACTTTAAATAAATCTAGAACACTAATATTCAATTCGGCATATATATATATTTTTTCTTTAAGGGATTATAAACCCATAGCATAGTGGTAAGAGAGTCGCTATGCTAGTAGCATTGAGAGTAAAAGAGAACAATGAAAGGGGAAGAGTTGATGGTAATTCCATAAATTAATATCTTTAGTGGAGGGTATTAATTTCATTACACTTTTTTCCATTAGTTTGTTAAAAAACAAACATTGATAAGGAGGGAAGTGTAATTTCTGAAATGTCAGAGGGGATTAGTATTAAATTGAAACTTCGGGAGGTGTCAATGTAATTTACCCTTTTTGATTTAACAGAATTAATTAAAAAAATGAAATTCATAATTACTCTCTTATACAATAATAAAATTACTTAAATTATTAATTGAAACATATTTCCAACATTATTAAAAACAGTTAATTAACTTGATAATTTATTAATAAAATGAACGATTTGCTATGAAATTAGAAACCTCGGGAAGGTGGAATGTAATTTTCAAAATCACATGAAACGATTTGTATTTTAATCAAATCTCAAAAAATATATTTATAATTTATCTTTTATTTTTTATTATCGTTTGTATCTCATCATTTATTTTAACCCCTTACTTACATAGTTGGGCAAATTATGATGTAGACGTTGTACTTTATTTCCCATATCATTTTAGTTTTTGTATTTTTAATTGGTTTGATTTTGATCATAAATTTATGATTTTGTATCAATTTAGTTCAATTAGTTATAATTCTTAACAATTTTTTTTTTTTATAAAAAATAAGTACATAAGTGTCATGTATCATATTTTTAAGGCAAAATTATAAACTCACTCAACTTAGTTAATTAACCTCAACCAATTTAGTGATATTTTGAAAAAAAAAAAAAAACACTAAAGACATTATTAATTGAACCAAATTAAAACAAAATCTGAAATTAAGAGCCCAAATTGAGCTAATTGAAGTATAAAAACCAAAATAATACAAAGATAAAATATATAGACTACTAATATAATTTGCCCTATATAATTATGATGTTGGATCATTTTTGAATTCTCTCCTTTCTCTTATTTCATTCAAGTTACATCTTTACCATATGATCGATTTGTCAAATTTGATCGTAATAGGGAGAGAGTCTCAATACGAAAAATTATTAATTGGTCTAGGGACATGTGGTCATGCTCCGGCCAATCACAAAGTTTTATACTCCTTAAATTTCTTAATCACTCAATATAAAATCGTAAATTTCAACATCTATCAATCAAAATACGCCTAGAGCATTATGTGACTGTGCCTTAGGACCAACGAATAACTTCTCCTCAATACATGGGATAGGTGAGGCACCTTGCGAAAAATTCTATCTAAAAATTCTGGAAGTAGCAGAAGGTCCACGATCACCAAGTCTAAGCTCAACAATAACCACTAATTTATACACAAATTTGGGAGAGAAATAAATATAATAAAAAATTCAAATTCCTTGACATTGGATTTGAACTCGTAACTTCACGCCACAAAAGTATTCCTACACAATCATTAGACCAAACACCTCACTGTAATTTGAGATCGAAACGCTTTACCTCCCTATAGTTCAAACATAATTAGAAAGTTTTCATATGATTTTGAACAAAATTGTAACTGTTAATTCCATTAATTATAGATGTAAAATGATTATAATGCCTTCAAACCTTATGCCTTTGTTTTATTATTTTCTTTTTCTCTCTTCTTTCATACACATAATTTATAATTTCTAACATTAATTCAATTAAATTACAATTAATCATAAATTCTAAATTATTTATTGTAATTTTTAACTTTTTAATATAATTATATTTTAAATCACAATTAATCCTAAATCTTTAATTATTTATTGTAATTCCTAACCTTTTAATCTAATTATCTTTTAGATCACAATTAATCTTAAATCTTTAATTATTTATTATATTTCTGAACATCTTAATCTAATTTTAATTTAATTATATTTTATATCAATCTTTAATTATTATTTATTTTATATTTTAATTTAATAATATTTAAAATCAATCTTTAATTATATTTTATATTTAGATCAATTCATTATTTTATTTTAATTTAATTACTCTAGTCTAGGTATAAAATGAATTTTATCTTTCTTTTTTCAACTGTTTCACTTGCGTTGAAATTTTATGAAACTTGATATAAAATTTCAACGCAAGTGAAACAGTTGAAAAAAAAAAGTGGAAATTACGTCTCAGTGAAAGGTGAGATTCATTTGTAATTTGTTTCTCACCTTTCACTGAAACGTAATTTCCACTTTTTTTGTTCTGTAGACATTTTACAAATTTCATTCGAAACCTTCAGAACTAATAATTAATGGGAAAATTACCATCCAATGATATCCCCCACAAAATTATTACAAATTGATGAAAAAGTTTAAGAATTTTATTATTAATAATTTTAAAATTTCTCAATTGATCTATAATTAATTTTTTTTTACATATATAGTGATTTTAAATTTCCCCATAATTAATCAACAATGTATGTTTTGGTAGCTTATTGTGGCAGTACTACCACATGATTGATAAAAAATAATAAAGGGTAAGTTACACTGACAATCCCAAGATTTCTATTTAATATAAATTCTTTTTTACATTTGAAAAATTACACTTACTCTTTTGTCAGATTAAAATAACATATTTGCCCTTTAACCTTTATACATATAAAATAATAAATAATATAGATATTTCGTTTATATCATTTTAAGATAAATAATAATTATTTTCTTTGGTTTAACTCACACAAAAAATTGAATTTTTTATTTTTTGTGTTTTTTTATTTAATTTTTACTGAATTTTTTTTATTATTTTAAGTAATTTTTTAAAAATTTTTAGATACACCAAATCTAAATATACTTAAGAAATATAATATTTTGTGATTTTTTTTTTAAATTCGCCAAATACAAAAAAAATACAAAAATACAAAAATTTAATATATTATTTTATTTTGTTTTATTCAATGGATTTGTTTTAATTTTTTTGTATAAATTTTGTACTTTTTAAATATATTTAAATTAAATTGATTTAATCTAGATATAATGGTGGAAATAAAAATGAAAAATTATATTCATATATAAAAATTTATACAAAAAATATCATAAAAATATTGTAATAATGATATTGTTATAAATATAAATCATATTTATGGATGTTTTGTTTTAAAGTAAAAGGTGACCATTAAGATATCATTCTGTTTAACTTATGGAAGGAGGATGATGGAAGTCGGTGCTGAGGAAGCATGGAGATCAAGGGTACAGGAACAAAGGAAGGGTCAGTGAAATTCACACGGTTTTTGTGGACAATCTACAAGAATCTCTGGATCCAAAAGAGTTGTACAAAGTCTTTACCAACTTTGGGATTGTAAAGGATGTGTTTATCCCAAACAAAAGATAGAAGATGTCGCGTTCCAGATTTGGTTTTGTACGTTATGCCTGTCCAGTGGCAGCAAAGATGGCAATCCAGAAAGCTAATGGACTCTGGTGTGATAACAGAGCATTGAAAGTAAAAGTCACAGATTTTGGCAAAGATCATGATGAACAACAGAGGTCACTAAAATCACTGGTTGGAAGGAGGAAGATGGGTAATACTAGAAACATACCAATTGGTTGGAGAGAGGTTAATGACACTAGTAGACCTCTAAGTATGGTACAAAGGGGATGTCATACGCACAAGCTGTAAGTGGAAGAGGGGTAGCACCAAATACTAACATTACTGTTAATGCTTCTGAGGAAGGAAATGGCTGGCTTTATAACAGTGCGATTGTTAGACTCAAGCCACTAAGCAGTGTGGCAATGTTCAAAGAGGAGCTGCAAATCAGAGGTATGGGAGATATTCTAGAGACGGAGGAGACAGAGACGTAGTGCTGACTTTTGAATCTATCAAAAGCATGAAAGAGAAATTAAAACTAATGGAGGAATGGACTCATGAGTGGAGTGAATCAATCAAGGTATGGAAGCAGGGGATGGTTATCGATCAGGAAAGGCTTGTTTGGATTACTTGCTATGGTGTGCCTCTAAATCTGTGGAGTAGCAAAATTTTCATTAATATTGGGAAGTTTTGGGGAAAAGTCATTGGCATAGATGACGATACATCCAGAATGCACTCACTGCACAATGAGAAGGTTAGGATAGCAACAAAATGCATGGAGACCATTAATAAAACTATCAACTTGCGATGCAAAGGGGCAAATTACCCAATAAAAGTATGTGAAGAACACGAGGTTATATCGAAGGTGATATACAAACAGTGTAAGTGTTATAATCTGCAAAATAAAGGGGACAAACAAAGCTCTAATGGTGATGGGAAAGAATGGAGGTCAGAAGTGGAAAGCAAGAGGGATGAGGAAAAAGAAGCTGAGGTGGAAAGACAGGTAGGAGGTGAGCTGGACAAAGGAGGTGACATGGAGCCAGTAGGGTATGTGACAAGGCATGTAGGTCATTATGACATAGCTGGCCAAGGTAGGTAGAGGAGCATGTCTATGGTTGAAGAGATGGATTTCTATATGGAAAAGACAAATAGTAAGGGCGCATGCAAGGGAAGGTCAGCTGTGTCAGTGCTGAATTCTATGCAAATTCAAAAAAGAGGCAAACGAATTGTTGAGGATGATGTAGTTGTTACTCCAAGTTTTATGAGAAGCCTAAGTGGGTTTGAGAGAAATAAATCTGGGCTTAATATAGAAGTAGTATTAGGTAAGGCCCATGATGAGGGTGGAAACATTTTGGGCTCGAGATTGTCTGAGGATAGTATATCATAGTCTCAGCCCACAAAAGAGAATTTGGTTCATAACAAAGGAGAGAGGAAGCCCAATCAAGAATTGAAAAAGAAAACAGGATGGCCAATAACCAGTCTGTGATGATAGCTCCAAAAAAGGTAGCGAGCAAGAAGGAAAAAGGAAAAGAGGTTATGAAGTTTCTGGGCAAGCAAAAAGGAAACCTCTAATTTGGGGGTGGATCCTCTTTGAATTTGAATAAAGGAGCTGTGTTTCGATCGGCTGTAACAACAATTTCTTTATCAATGGCAAACAAAGCTGGAAGTGGAAAGCTTGTACTCAATGAGGCAAAAGTGTCACTCAAATTAGGGAATGTCCTTGGGTTGAAATGTAATGGAATGAGGAAGAAGTGATTAGTAAGCTGCTAGAGCTGGAATCTTAAGACAAAGAAATATTGAGGAAAATGGGTGGTAATGCAGATTGATTTCGATTACCTGGTGGCTGGGAGATCAAATTGGTTTTCAATGAAGTTACTATAATGGAATATCAGAGGGCTTGGTAAGCCTAGTAAAAGAAGAAAAGTCAAAAAACTGTTCTTTGAAAGGAAGGTTGATATGGTGCTACTTCAAGAAACAAAGAGGCCATCAATAGATAAAGAGTTTGTAAGATCATGTTGGCTGGGAGAGAAAATGAATTTCATGGCTGTAGACTCAAATGAGCAGCTGGTGGATTGTTTTGCATCTGGAATCCAGATGTTTTTCAACTTGTGGACTGCTGCTGCAACATAAATTGCATCATGTTGTCAGGTACTCTGTATTGTAGCTTTGAATGTGTAATTGTTAATGTATATGGTCCTAATGATGTTACTAGTAGAAGAAGGGTATGGGGTATATTGAATAGACTAAAGTCAGTAGATGAAAAACCTTAGTGTTTAGGAGGTGATTTTAATGAAGTTAGGAGTATCTCAGAGAGGAAGGGCTGCTCTATAAGGGACAGAGGTATGAATGATTTAAATGAATTAATAAAAAAATCTGGAAGTGTGTGATATACCAATGCTGGGAAGGAAATTTACTTGGTGCAACTCTCAAGAAGGAGAAAAATGGAGTAGGATTGATAGATTTATGCTTAGTCCAGAATGGCTACAGAAGTTCAATTTTAAATTATGGGGTTTACCAAGAAGGCTTTCTGATCATTGTCCTATTTTGCTTATGGAAGATGAGAGGGATTAGGTCCAAAGCCCTTCAGATTTCTAAATGCCTAGATTCTTCACCCTCAGTTCAAAACCTTTTGTGGAGAAATTTTGGACTGAAACTAATGTAGAAGGCTAGGCTGGCTTTCAATGTCTAAGGAAACTAAAATCACTTAGACTAGCACTGAAACAATGGAACAAGGAAGTCTATGGAAATGTGGATTATAAACTCAAGATCCTTGAGAAGGAATTACATGCGATTGATTTGGCAGCTGAAGAAAGGTCTTTGTCTGAGGCAGAATTGAATAGAAGAAGAGAGGCAAAAGAAGAAGCATGAAAACTAAGTAAAATGGTGGAATGGGTTGGGTTGCAGAAGTCTAGAATTAACTGGGCTTTGCAAGGGGATAGAAACACAAAATTCTTCCATGTGATGGCTACTTCCAGAAATAACAGGAATGTACTATGTTCAATTACTGTTAATGGGGGTATCAAGGAAGATCCAAATGAAATAAAACTGAAGTTCTACAACATTACAAGAAGCTTTTTTCTGAATCATGGTTCAGCAGGCCAAGTTTATCTGGTCCTTTTAACTCCATTTGGGGGGGGGGGGGGGGGGGGATGAGGCTAGAACTGAATTAGAAGCTAAGTTTTCAGAATCAGAAAAAATGGCAGCAGCAGTTAAAAATTGTGACAGGAATAAGGCTCCAGGTCCTGATGGTTTTAACTTGATGTTATTTCAAAAATGCTAGTAGTAAATTAAAGGGGATGTGATGAAGTTCATGAGGGAGTTCCATCAAAACTCTAAATTGGTGCATGGAATCAATAGCTCCTTTGTTGCTTTGATTCCTAAGAATGATAATCCTTCTTGCCTCAGTGAGTACAGACCTGTTAGTTTCATAGGTTCACTTTACAAAATTCTTGCAAAAGTATTATCATCTAGAATCAAACGCATATTACCAAGGATTATTAGTGAAACTTAATCAGGTTTTATAGGGGGAAGAAGTATTTTGGATGGAGTGTTGATTGCTATTGAAATTATTGATGGTTGGAAGAAGAATCAAAAAAGGGGTATTGTGTTAAAGCTTGATTTTAAGAAAGCATATGATTCAGTGAATTGGGAGTTTCTCTTCTCTATGCTTTCAAATTTTGGTCTTGGTTCCAAATGGATTAATTGGATGAAAGAATGTATCTCATCAACTAAAATATCCATTTTGGTGAATGGATCACCAACTTCTGTATTCAATCCACAGAGAGGGCTTAGACAAAGTGATCCATTATCACTTTTTCTATTTAATATTGTGGCTGAGGGCTTAAACATCTTGTTGAATAGAGCTAGGCAGATGAGTTTGATTAATGCCTCGTTTGGGAACAAGCTAATTTAGTAACTTTTTGGCTATTTGGCTAAAATATGAGCTAAAAAAAACTAGTATGTTTGGGATAACTTTTTGACTTTTTACGAAAAGATGTGCAAAAAGTAGAGAGAAAAGAGAATCTTTGACTTTTTGGTATGGGTTGTTGGCTTTTTGGCTAATTTAGTAACTTTTTGGCTTTTTGGCTAAAAAGGAGGGTTCCTAAACGAGGCCTAAAGACGCGGTGGTTGGTTCACATGATATAAACATTACTTATTTGCAATTTGTGGATGACACACTATTATTTTGTGAAGTAGAAAGTGAGGAGGTGTTTAATGTTAAAAGGATCTTGATATGCTTTGAAATATTGTCTGGGTTGAGGATCAATTACCATAAGAGTGTGGTTTGTGGGATTGGAATTAATGATGAGCTATCCAAAGAATTTGCTGCCATTTTGGACTGCTTACATCAAAGGTTGCCATTAAAATATTTAGGTATGCCCTTGGGAGATAATCCAAGGAGGAGAAGGACTTGGAAACCAGTAATTAATAAAATCAAACAGAAGTTGGCTTCTTGGAAAAGGAGATTCTTATCTTTTGCTAGTAGGATGACAATGATAAAGTCTGTGTTATCATCCTTACTTATCTATTACCTATCTTTGTTCAAGATGCCTGAAGGGGTTGCCCAAGAGATTGATAAAATTCAATCTAGATTTCTATGGGGAGGTGATACACTAAGAAGAAAAGTTCATCTAGTTAAATGGGGGGAAATAACGCAAAGTATAAGTAATGGGAGATTAGGAATAAGGAAAGTGAGACACATGAATGATTGTCTTCTTTTGAAGTAGTGGTGGAGATTTGGGATTGAAAATAATGCTCTCTGGAAACAAGTGATCTGCAGCAAATATAGGTTGAAGGGGGTTGGTGGCCATCACCTATTGAAGTAACAAGAGTATCTATAGTCTGGAGAGATATATTGGGGATTGCAGGATCTTGCCTTCAATTGGTGGGATTTTTCAAAAATAATATATCCCTTACTGTTGATGATAGGAGGAAAACAAAGTTTTGGCTTCACGATTGGATTGGCAATGTATGTCTAAAAGATGAATTTCCAAGATTATATTCTGTGCCCCTAAACAAAGCTGAATCAATGCATGTGGTCAGTAATAGGAGAAATGGGTGTGAAGAGTGGAAACTACTTTTCAAGTGACCTTTGTTTCAGTGGGAATTAGAAGAATTGAAGAGACTGAGAGTAATGCTCCTTAATGCACCTGCTTTTATAAAATGAATGGTGGATAGATTAAAATGGAATGCAGATAATTCTGGTGTGTTTAGTGTTGCTTCTGCCTATAAGTGGAGTGCATCATCTGCTGAATCTGTTAGCAACTTAGCTAGGTTCATATAGAAGAATGTGGCTCCACCTAAGGTACAGTTTTTTGGGTGGTTAGCATGGAAGGAGAGGATCAAGACAACTAGTTATCTTCAAAGAATTAGTGTCCTTAATGATGCTTCAAATGTAAATTGTATTTTCTACAGGTCTGAATTGGAAAATGTAAACCATGTGTTGCTGTTATGCCCCTTCATTTAGAGGATCTAGTCCAATATTATTAGGTGGTGGGGTGTCTCTTGGGCAATGCCTGGATCAGTGCCTTGTCTGTTACAATGGTGGGCTGGATTTAAACTAAAAAAAAAAGGAGTTGGCCATCTAGAAAGTCATACCATTGGTGGTGCTATGGTCTATTTGGAAACAGAGGAATGAAAGTATTTTCAAGGGCTCCCCGGTGGACTTTGAAGGGCTGTGTGAGTCTATTAAGCTCAGGGTTGCATTTTTGGTTAAAAATTCTAACCTCTCTTTTATTTACTCTGTAAATGATATTGTGTATCATTTGCAGCAGGTTAGATTATGTATATAGGTCTGAATTGTGTGGTGTAAGGCTGCTGCTACTGGGGCTGTTCTTCTTGGTAGAGTGGGGTTGATTTTCTAGGAGATTTTCTCTGTTTGCTAATCTGATATGTTCTATTCAATCTGGTTTACTTCTGTAACTAATGCTGATATGTTGAGTTTTTGCTAGTCTTTTGCTTATTGAATGGTGGCATATTGAATGATTTGAATTGTTTGACATCAATGTAGAATAATTGTTTGACACCATCAATTGGATCTCTGTTTGAGGGTTGTTGGTTTGTTGATTGGAAGTGATGTTGGGTAGAGTTCATGGCAAAAAGGTAAATGGTGTGGTCCCTGGTGTGTTGTTGCAGAGGGTCATTGGTCTGCTACTACTACTGCTAGCTGATGCTGGACTGTATGCTCAGGTCTGTGATGGAATCTGGTGTGTTCTCCTATGGGTGTTGTTGCTTTGGTTTTGGTCCGTTTTCTTGTTGGTTTCTCACCAACTCTAGGAGTGCTAGCAAATGATACGATGGGCTTTTTTGTGCCAACCTAATTGGGATGATTTAGCTCATTGTGATGCTTTTTGCACTTCCCTTTTCTTTATTGATGTAATTTGCTTTGTACTTTGTACTTGATTCTTGCATCAATAAAGTTTCTTTTTTTTTTATCAAAAAAAAAAAAGAAGATATCATTGTGTTTAAAAATTCTATATAAAATTTATATTTGTATATCATCATTCAATAAGACTATGTTCAAGTATAATTTAATTATGGAAAATTGTAGAATGTAGTCATAATGATATGAAGAAAAAATGGTAGGAAAAATGACAGGATAGTCATTTAAAAAATTTTACGACATGACATCAGTAATTCAGGGGGTAATTTGTAATGAGATTACAATCTTTGGGGAGAGGAATGCAATTTTTTATGTAAGGAGAGATCTGTATTAAACAAAAACTTCAAAGTTGTCAGTGTAATTTATCCAAAATTAAAAATAAAAGATTCAAAATGTGCACCACGTGTCTATAAATATTTCACTATTTATATCTCAATGAAATGATATGATATTGATATGATTTATACAACTTTTACCACACACACACACACAAAAAATAAAAAATAAAAAATAAAAAAAAGAAGAAGAAGAAGAAGAAGAAGAAGAAGAAGAAAGAAAGAAAGAAAGAAAGAAAGAAAGAATTTGATACTTTATATAGTGGTGTTTATTTATATCTTATTATGGGGGTTGTGGTAGTTTGTTAGGCGGGCTTAGACTTATGCTTAGTTGATTGTGTTGACTTCTACTTATGATGAATTAATAGTCTTTTTGATGATATAATATTTTTGTATTTATAAATATTGAGAGAAAAAAAAAATTCCAAAACTGATTTTTATTCGTCGAACTTGTTAATTACTAGTTCATCATTTTAATTGTATTTTCTCAACAAATATGCTAAAAATTCTAAAAATTTTAACCATTATACTAAATATTTACATAAGTGGTTGGCGTCTTGTACGCATGTGAATATTATATAAAATATTTTATAATTCATTTGGAATTGCTCGTTACTCATGAATTCGAAGCTTGTGAGTATTGCTAGGGACATGCATTTTCTTCCGTCTTCCTTTGCTTTGCATTTCCGGCCTTGTCCCATACAAATTTTTTTTGTTCTGTTAAAGAAGTGGAGTGGGAATGGGTTTTGCTTCCCCCACCGCATTTTAACTCACCCGACCTCATTTGTATCTAGGGATGGCAATTTGAAACCGACCCGACGAGGATCCCCGATCCCGACCCCGATTTGAGCAGTTTTTCCTCGAAAAATACCCCTGACGGGGAGAAGACGGTATTTGAAAATCAATCCCTGATCTGTCACGGGCCGGGGACGGTGATCAGTGTTTAAGCCCCAGCCCGGCCCGATCCCCGTTCCTGGCCCCATCCCCGAATTTTCCCGAAGTGAAATTACTTTTATACCCCTTATATCTATTTATATATATATATAATAATAAACCAAACCAATGTATTAGATTTATATATCACTTCCTGTGTTGCTCTCACACTCACTCAACTCAAATATATCTTTCTCTCTCTTACTCTCATCTCAACTCTCTCTCACTCTCTCGTTCTTCTCATTGTCAACTCTCTCTCTCGCAGTCACCGACGGCGACGTCACCACCACCGCTGGCCCCGACCCCCTCTCTCTTTCACCGACGGCGACATCACCACCACCGCCGCACAATGTCTGTCTCTCTGTCACCACCACCGAACCCACCGACGGCGTCGCTCAGATCTGTGCCAGACGATGGATCTGTTTGTATTATATCTGTGTGTGTGTGTGTGTGTGTGTGTGTGTGTGTGTGTGTGTGTGTGTGTGTGTGTGTGTGTGATCTGATCTGTGTGTGGGGATGGCAATATATGTGTGCGTGATCTGATCTGTGTGTGTGCGTGATCTGATCTGTGATTATTTTTTTTTTTTTTAAGTTTAAATCTGTATTTGTTGATGATGATAAAACATAGTGATATATATATTGATTTGTTGTTCTTGTGTTGAAGCTCAGGAATTTTTCGGGGTCGGGAAACCCGATCCCCGTTAGGGGGCGGGGACGGGGACGGGGACGGGGACGGGGAGGTGATCGGTTCCCCCGCCGAGGATCGGGGGGGGGACGGCGATTTTTCAACTATCGGGGATTGGGGACGGGGAGTGTAGTCCCCGGCCCCGCCCCGCCTCGCCCCGTTGCCATTCCTATTTGTATCTAGTAAATAAATTAATATGTATATAATATATCATTTAGTTTTTTTTTTTTTAATATGATAAAAGTAAAACATAAAATATTAGATTATTTATTTTTATTCATTTATTTCACGTCTTGCATCTTTTGACTATCATTAATTATACATTACTATCTACAATATATTGTATCATTTATAATTTTTATTAGTATTTCTATTTTTTTGTAAGTTATAAAATTAACCTATCCCCGCTTGCTCCCACCCCGCCCCCACCATCAATCCAATTTGTCCCATCCCCATATGATATGAGACGAGAACAGAGGACGGCAAACCCATTCCATAGCCATCTTTTTTTTTTAATCAGCAAAAAAAGAAGAGCGCTACTATTAGCACCCCCATCAATTATTTTGGACCCCCTATTTTTTAGGGTTTTTTTTATTACAATAATAACCTCAAATGAAATTACTAAAAATGACATCAATAATTTTGGGACACCTCATTTCACAATTAAGCTCACACATTCACTACATCATGAATTAGGGTTTATGAGAGCACCCACCTCTATCACTATCATGCCTGGAAAATAATACAATAATTTAACCGTAAAGACTAATACAAAATGATATAAACAAAGTATTAGACTTTCATTAATCAGAGTCTATTTACAAAAGGGCACATGCATTATACATACATAAACTTTACCTTGAATCTATAGCATATGGCACCAAACTAAGTGATCAACGAAATAAATGCCCTACGGGCTTAAATCTTTTCAACACAGTTCTTGCTTATAACAAAAGTGTGCCTAGCTCAACACAATTTAAAGCCCTTGGCTATACAAAAATAGATATAACAAATAGAAGCTCTTGCTCCCAATCTCTCCAAGTTACAACCTTGGCGGAGGCATATCACTAGCACCTGAAAATGTTTTTTCCCAAATAGGGTGAGCCAAAGCCCAGCAGAGACAATCTAGCACAATATATGAATTTTAACAAGGTTATAAACATGATGCACATGGCCAATGCTCAAAATAAAATTATTTACAACTCTCCTTTCCAAATCCATATTATGCCAAGTATGATACCCTAATCCATTTTATATCAATTCGTTTCATGTCATTTTGTATCTCCTCAATTCATGAGTCATATCCATTGTTATCCAGACAACCCAACTGAGATTACAACTAAGTGGTTTTCTTACCACACAACCATTACACACAAATACTTCAATTTTTCATTTTACGAAAACTTCGTCCGCAAGAATCGGCAATCATGTATACACAATGTTTTCGGGACTTTCACCCTGGAAGCACAAGCTAACTTAATTCAATGGAATCCATCCTCTTTCTCCTTCCAAGCATGGAGTATATCCTCTTTCTTCTCACAACAGCATACACATATAATGTATTAAACTCAGTCATATTCAATAACAATCAATAGGAGATTGGTTTCAATTTACCTAATCCTCATGCAATTTCTATAATAATCATAGCTATCTGTAGACGTCCCCGAACGTCCCGGGAGGGAATCCCGTTTTGTTCATATAGGCCCACTACAATTCAGGACTCAAATGTCACGGTCCTGTATCTAATCTCGCAGAGTGCAATGCAAGATCGATGAATCATCAAAGAGTCCAAATCTGGCAAATCGGTTTTGAAAACAGATTTTTTGAAAGAAGTGCCAAACATGGACTGCTTTGCCAGCTACAGAGTCGCCACCTAAATATTTTATTTTGGGGAATTTAGGAAACCCTGACTCGTTGCCTAAGGCCACGTGTCCGTCCACCAAAGTTGCCTCGGCTCGGGAACTTGAGTACGATTGGGGAAGGTCACTTCGTGAGCACCCCCGCTCGCCCGATCAAAGATCGGCCTCTACTAACCATGATATCGAGTTTTGAAAACATTATGTGTTCTTATTCCGGTTATTAGCCTAGAATTACTATGTGATGCGCATAGCATACAAGTATAGACTGGGTCGCCTGAATTGGAACAAAACATCTCATGTTTGTTTTGAAAACGGTTTGCTACTCACAAGTAGGCTAAAATGTGGATTTGCCACCCTCAGGTGGGCTTAGAAAACAAGATGATTTGCCACTCTCAAGTGGGCTTAAAACTCGCAGTCAATGAATTGTTCCAATCCAAGTAACCTAACCTTCACCCACAGGCATTCAGGCAGGTATATCACATAAGCAAATAGTCTCATGATAAGCATGCTATTATGGCAGTCACTCACACGCATGCAAGGATGCTAAAGCATAAACACTTACCGAGTACTCCAAGCCAAAACAGAAGCTAATTAGAAATCATGCGTGATCCTAACTATGCTGAAATGCCTAATGCAACACATGCAAAAAATGCAACTACAATAGGCTCGGCTATTCTAAAGATGGCATGTGAAATGCTACAACTAACAAGTATTCAACTCGAAATTGAAATACAATTCAGTTAGTATGATGCGCCGAGCCCGATGCATGCAATACAGATGAATGGATGCAAACATGCGAGCATAAGTATGCTAATTGAAACATGCCCTAAACTAACCATCATAAGCTGGTAAATAAAAGGGAGAAAGACGTGGGGTTGGAAGACATACATCACACACACGCACACTTATTACAATTGTGCCCTCGCTCGAAGGGTCCGAAAGAATAATACAGTCCAAATAAATAATACAGTCCGAATAATTACAAAACCCTAATTAATTAACAAATTAATCTAGGAAAGCAAGTAAATTAGCATGCAAGCTATGGACCGCCTCAGCTCTATTCCGAATGATGAATAATGAATGCTTTAGTTGCCTGGCGCGAAAATCCATTGCGATGCCCCGATTCGCCTCTGTTTGCAATTAATCCCGAAATGTTGTGCAAGGCTTTAGAAAGTTGCTGATTTCTGATTTGCTGCAACAGAGAGCAAGAAAGGGGCATAGCAAAGTATTTTCACATATGTATGCATGCCTCGATCCTCGTGCCACCAATCACGCATCTCGATGCATGATGGCCGAGGAGTCAAATTGCACGACTCGATGTGAAATGAATGCATATGAAAACACAACAAGACCTAAACTCCATTATGGGTAATCCGGAGTGTCGGCGACCGGGAATTGAGACACGTTCCGTCACTCGGAGTACGAAACGTCCCTCGTATCCCGTGCTTGGGCTAACTCCTATCCCAAACACAATGCAAATGAGATGGCATACACAATGTGACCAACATACAACCTAGCATACGCAATGCTATGAAATGGCATACACAATGCTCGATATAACATGGCATACACAATGCTCTAACATGCAACCTAGCATACGCAATGAGATGGCATACACAATGCGACCAACATACAACCTAGCATACACAATGCTATGAAATGGAATACACAATGCTCGATGTAACATGGCATATACAATGCACGATGGACTTACACCAACATGAGTGGACCTCAGCCACAATCACATCAGTGGCCATTGGATGAAAATGAGACAACCGAAATGCGTGCACACATGCACGAATACCAAGGACCGAACCTAAGGCATCAAATGCCACTCTACCAAAGCATGGCAAGGGATGAAAGATGGCATACAAACATGAAACTTCCAACACTAAAATATGATGCGCAATGGTCCCGAATCATGGAAACATGGCACCCAATGCATGAAAGAGGCCCCGAAACTCAAAACTAGGCAAATGCATTGAACTATAATCATGCAAAGCAAGCATTATTTGATCATGAAGTACAAAAACAGATCCAAGGCAGTCCCAAAATATGCACAATATTAGTTCAAAGCATGGCCAAAAAGTGCTAACATGAAGGGCTAAACAACATGCAACCTAGGCTAGTAAGCATGGTTTACATGGCATGTATATGAAGCATAAGAGAGGTCACCAAACCAGCCTAAAACAGTAACATGGCATGTCAAATAAACCCCAAATAACCACTGAAATGCATCCAATACATGCAAAAATGATGAGCTCCTTTGGAGGGCCATGCAAGGGGTTACTCAACACATACAACAAAACACTTAACATGGCAAAACCAACTCTGGAAAGCAATTATGACAGCCTTAAAACCCACCAAAAAGGCCCTGAAATGGGTTAAGGAAGCATGCAATGAAAGGTCCTCTTGAAAGGCCTTGAGGAGGATTGTTCCACACATGCATGAGGGACACAAAATATGGTCAAAGAGGCTCCAGACAGAGCTAAGGCAGACCTTGAAACTCACCAAATTGGGCCTAAAAAGTGACTTCACAACATGCAAGTAAGGGGCCCTTTGGAAGGCCAAATGGGCCAACAAACAAGACAAGGAGAGAGGGGGTCACCCCCCTCTGATTTTAGCTCTCAAAAACACATCTAAGCCACTGAAAATCCACTGGATTTCAATGGCTAAGAGGCCAAACCAAGGCCAATGCGAATGCTCTAATGCATAGCCCTAATCATGAGGAAATGAAGCATGCCAAGAGGAAGATGACCCCAAACAGAAAAATGCCCTTAATCAAACTTCAAGAAGGGCTCAAAATAAGACTTTTTTTAGTTCATGGAAAATCTCAAAAATGCTTGCAAGTAAGGCTAAGATCTCATGCAAAATAAGCCCTAAAAGAGAGATGAAGCATACAAGGATGTAGGAGACCTCAAACAGAAAAGTATCCTTAATCAAACTTCAGAGGAGCTCAAAATAAGACACTTTATAGTTTATAACAAGACCCAAAAATGCTTTCAAATAGGGCTAAGCTATGGAGCAAAATAATGTAAGAAAAGGGAAAATGGAGACTTACCCTTGTAGCACAGCAATGCAGCAACTTCTGGACCAAGTTGGTGAACCTTCAACCTCTGTAAATCAGTCCCAAGGTGCTGGAATGGATGGTGGAGGTGGTAGGCTATGAGGTGGTGTGTAAATGACCAAGGACAAGGGTGTTTGAAAGCTTGAAGTAGAGAGATGGAGAGGAAATGGGTGTATGCCTTAGTCAAGATTGTTCAACCCTTGCAAAATGAGAGGGAGGCCTCTCTTATAGAAGAGGAAAGCCATGGCTTCTTGGAGAAGCCTCAAGAGGGGGTCAAAGCTTCTTGAGGAAGCTAGACAAAAAGGGTCAAGCTTCCTCAAGAAGCTTGACAAAATGGGTAAACTTCTCCTAGAAGCTAAGCCAAGGGGTCAAAACCACCTTAAGAAGGCCAAACAAAAGGCTAAAAACTCGGACAGTGGGTCAAATGCTTCACAGCTAGCACAGTTGTGAAGCACTTGGGAAGGCCAAAAAGCAAAAGGTAGGCCAACCAGTTCAAGTGGTCAGCCGACCACTTGCCCTGGTCGGCCATACCAGAAAGGTGGCCTCCCAGATGAGTAGAATACAGCTGCAGGGTGAAAAACCAGAAAAAGTGACCCAAGAGAGAGGAAAACCAGCTTTTTAGCAAGGTTCAAAAAGGTCAAGAAGAAATAATGGTCGGCCTACCCATATTGGTGGCCTCCTAGGAGTGCACAACACAATGGTGGTATGAAAAACCAGAAATTATGGCTCAAAAGTAAGAAAAACCAGCTTTCTATCAGAAAAACCGACTGGAGGAGAGAGAAAATGGTTTTCAAAAGAATTGCTGGTCTCCCACCATCCTACCACCTTCCTAGCAATGAAACAAAGGTCCATACCAAAAAAGAACCCAAACCGATGCAAAACGAGGGTTCGGGGGCCAAAACGCGTGGCCCGGGGCCCCAAAAACAGGCTGTGAAGCACCGGAGGTGGCGTATGACCACGAAGGTGGTCTCCCGGGGCACAGTGTCCCTCTAAGGAGAGGAAACAAGGTGTGTGCCAAAAACCGGAGCAAACGGAGGTAGTTAGGCAGTCCCGAACCGAGGCGCACGGCCGACGGCTCCGAAAACCGGAAATTGGCCTCCAAATAGGAAAAATGGCCTACGCCCACGAAACGTAGCCTACGGCCACTGAGAGATGGTCTACGAGACCTCTCTTTCCCTTCAGGAAGAGAAAACAGAGAAAACAGGACCTGGTTTGCAAACCGAGGCAAAGCATAAAAGAGCCCCGAAGTCCGGAGGCAAGGCTCGCAGCCGAGACTCTGAAACTCCAGAACGAGCACAATATGCACTATCACCGAGCGCTCAATCGGTGACGTCTGAGTCTTAAGGTCGGTCAAAAATGGGTTGTCTACAGTTGCCCCTCTTTGACAGAACTCGAAAGTCATAAGTGACGGGAGTGAATGTCAAAGCCCAGAGACGACCCATTTTTGACAAGGCCGAAGACTTAGACAAACGGGCAAGATAAACGAAGAGATGTGCCTGCAGGCGCACCCGCAGGCAGGGGGGCAAAATGCAAAATGATATGCACAAAGTCGAATGTAACTCATGATCATGCAAAGCAGCAAGCTATAATGAAGCGCACACGCAACAGTTTTAAGCAAGAATGCAAAATAACAACTACATTTCATGCAGTTTAAGAATGCGGAGAATCACAATTCTCGTTGCGTCTCACACGGAAAAGATACAATACCCGCGCGATTCGTCTGGTCGCACCAGCTTCAAATGAACCGTACATACAATATCGTGCCTGCAAAAGAGAGAAACTTAACAAGCACAACATAATTAGCAACACATGTTCAACACTATATCGAGCGCAGACAAACATGGTGCCGATGGGAAAGTCCATCGCAATGCGAGAAAAAATGTGCGCGACAACGCAAGTTAAGTGTGAGAGTATGTCAATACCCGTGAAACGTGCACAACAATGCAAGTGGTATGCATGAGAATGCAAGTGACGTGCATAACAATGCAGGATAAGTGCAAACTCAAATGCGTGTTTGTCATGAAACAATGGGCAAAGAAATGCAAGTTTCGACGAGTGCGACTCAATCGCGACCTCCGGTTTACCTCCCGGAAGGGTCACAACATATTCACAATGGACACACCTCACTCTTGACGAGTGACGATGAAACACGCATCGAGAGTTGGCGTTGAAGTTCCCGCGGAGGGATTTCGCGACGAAAAGTGCACTTTCTTTGTACTTTCTATAGTGCCGGGGACTCCGATCACTACCAAAATTTGCAGAGACCTTGGAGACCATCTTGGGAACACCACCGACCAGGTTTGGAGTCCACTGGAGGCCACCGACCAGGTTTGGTGAAGAGGGGTGGTCGGCCTACCAGAAAAGGTGGTCGGCCGACCACCTAGACAAAATCCGGGGCAGTTTGGTATTTTCACCCTCATTTCTTTAAATGCACTCGGCCAAACACCTTTTCCTCACAACTCTAAGTCCAAAATCAGTCCCTCTCCCTTCCTAGAGCATTTTCCCTCTCAGATCTGCGCTCTATACGCGTTTTCCAACGCCCCACGCAAAGTTGCTTCGCAAAATCTTTCAGTTTTCTTCACTTTGGACCGATTAAAATTTGATTTTGGAGCTTCTTTTCTCATTTTCACCACTTGAGGTAAGTTTGTCTCAATATTTGGAACATTTTCTCGGGAGTTGACTTTTGTTGACTTTTTCATTTCCCGAGAGTTGACTTTTGTTAACTTTTTCTAATTTTGGCTTATTTCGCTCATTTTTGCTCCTTTTTGCAGATTTCTTGAGATGGCGGGTCATTTTCCTCATGGCGGAGGTTCTCCAGGCGCCGAGGGTGAGCCGGACATCATGTCTTTACCTCCAAGGGTTCGGCCATTCATTCCCGAGAGGTATGACCCTCCGACACACGTCCTCCCTCGGGCAGTTTTCTATCATTTTACCGACTTTGATGCTCGAGCACCTGTGGATCTGCTATTGCGGGAGCTAGAGTCCCACCTCTTTCATCAGGCACAAGAGGTATGTACTTCACTTTTTACATTTCCTGCCTTATATTCTGCATTTTCCGTGCATGTCATGCTATGTACGCTTATCTGCTCATTCTAGCACACAGCTTGTTCTGAACACTTAGTTTATAACGCAATATTCTGTTCGCATTTTGAACACACAGCTCAAACACTTGAATTTCTAAACCCGCAGTCCATGTATTAATTGTGAACACGCAGCACACACTTGTTGAAAGTTGAACACGCAGCCCAAACTTTGATGATGAACAAACAGCCCATATTTGATTGTGAACATGCAGCACACACTTGTTGAAAGTTGAACACGCAGCCCAAACTTTGATGATGAACAAACAGCCCATATTTGACTGTGAACACGCAGCACACACTTGTTGAAAGTTGAACACGCAGCCCAAACTTTGATGATGAACACGCAGCCCATATTTGATTGTGAACACGCAACACACACTTGTTGAAAGTTGAACACGCAGCCCAAACTTTGATGATGAACACGCAGCCCATATTTGATTGTGAACACGCAACACACACTTGTTGAAAGTTGAACACGCAGCCCAAACTTTGATGATGAACACGCAGCCCATATTTGATTGTGAACATGCAGTACACACTTGTTGAAAGTTGAACACGCAGCCCAAACTTTGATGATGAACACGCAACCCATATTTGATTGTGAACACGCAGCACACACTTGTTGAAAGTTGAACACACAGCCCAAACTTTGATGATGAACACGCAGCCCATATTTGATTGTGAACACGCAGCACACACTTGTTGAAAGTTGAACACGCAACCCAAACTTTGATGATGAACACGCAGCCCATATTTGATTGTGAACACGCAGCACACACTTGTTGAAAGTTGAACACGCAGTCCAAACTTTGATGATGAACATGCAGCCCATATTTGATTGTGAACACGCAGCACACACTTGTTGAAAGTTGAACACGCAGCCCAAACTTTGATGATGAACACGCAGCCCATATTTGATTGTGAACACGTAGCACACACTTGTTGAAAGTTGAACACGCAGCCCATATTTGATTGTGAACACGCAACACACACTTGTTGAAAGTTGAACACGCAGCCCAAACTTTGATGATGAACACACAGCCCATATTTGATTGTGAACATGCAGCACACACTTGTTGAAAGTTGAACACGCAGTTCGTCATACAACACTGCTTAATCTGAACACACGGCTCATAACACAGCACTTGGTTTGCACACAGCTCATACATTTCATTCGCACGCAGCTTATTCATTTCATTTGCATGCAGCTTATTCATTTCATTCTGAAACTAAATATATGTGTTCATTATGAATGCAGGTATCTTCCCGCGTTACACGAGGATACGGCTCCATTGTTGCGAGGGAGTGGTATACAGAGCTCTCGGAGGCTGTTCGTGATTGGGTTGACCAGCCAGGGTTCGGACCCTTCTGCACTGGGATTTCTCGCTATCCTGCTGGCAGGACGTTAATGAGCGCCCTTGTAGAGAGATTGTGGGACACCACCAACTCCTTCCATTTCTCTGCTACCGGGGACATGACTATGACCCCGTTCGACTTTGCTGTGCTGACAGGCCTTGACATGGGAGGCTGGGCGATCCCTTATGACGAGGACATGGGCGAGTGAGAGGCCGCCTGGATTTATCTGTTGGGAGCTCGCCCACCAGTTGACAGATCCTCAGGCAGAGTCCGGTATACATGGTTTTCTTCATATTTCAGACAGAGGGTGCCTGAGACTCCTGAGGAGATAGCACAGTACACCTGAGGATTTTTGATGTTCCTCTTCGGGACCACTCTGTTCGCCGATAGGGGGAACACTGTTGGGCTATATCTGCTGAGTGCCCTGGTAGACCTCTCGCAGATCAGTCAGTATGACTGGGGTGGCGCCGGCTTGGCCTTTTATTGCTACATGAGCGCGACCTCCGCGGACGGGGAACATAGTCGGCGGCTACTGGAGAGCCTGGGAGGTACTTTCTGCCCTCTTGATTTACATTTCTGTTTTTCAGTATCTGTACATTGCACACACGGCATACTTTACATTTTGTACTCACATTCTGCACTCAGCATTCTGTATTCAGATTCTGCACTCAGCATTCTGTATTCTGATGGCTTTTGCCCTGTTTTCCACAGTTATGGGTTTTTGCGTATTTCCCGACGCTAGCCCCAGAGCTCGTGGTGGAGGTGCCCCTCATGACCCCCTACTCGCTCGTTTTCGAGGGCCAGTACCGGCCGCGACCTCGGGAGACTCTCCCCTATCTGCGGCAGTTCTTCGACACAGTGCGGCCGACAGAGGTAATTCAGAACTCTCAGTTCTCCATGTTTTCAATATTTGATTTATCTTGCGCATCTGCAATTTCTAATCGGCTTATGCATTTGGTTATCCGCAGATCATATGGTAGCCTTGGGTGCCTTTGGGTGGAGACCTCCGATTTCAGTTTGCCGGAGGATGGGCCGCTTCCCGGTATAGGATCTTGTTTGAGGGGCCAGCTGGCAGGGCATGGTTCCTGGGGGACCGCTTCCTGCGCCAGACTCTGGGCTTCCCCGAGCAGAGTGTTTCCTCAGCACCTCCGGATGATATGCGATCCACTGATAGGCTCACTCCTCAGGACGTCGACAGCGCCATGTTGGGCACCGACGTGTTGCTACACTTGGAGGACGGGGAGTACACGACCTACCGTCACACATACTTGATGCCTCCATTGGCAGGTGTCCGTACTCTCGCGAGGAGGTCTGCTGGTATGCCATCCTCGAGTCGCACCCGAGCTAGAGACATTCCTTCGACCAGTAGGGCTGGTACATCTAGAGGTGGGGCTGGACTGGTCCCCCTGATTCCCCCGACTTATCATCACCCTGGATGGCCAGATATGCCGATTGAGTTGACAGGATGGCGATACGGGACTTCCTACCCGATTCCGATAGAGCCTCCTATGCCTGGTTACCCATACGTCTGTAATCCCGACTCACCACCGGTATGTTCCACTGTTTTTCATTTATCACTCAGCTACTTAGGTACTCATTTATTCATTGATGATTTGAGCTTGTATCTGTAGCCACCCAGAGAGTACATGGAGGGGATGCTCGGATTGGTGGCTCCACTTGAGGGCATGGTCTTACAGAGAGAGGCGCAGCTATCCATCATCGGCGTCCCGGTATTCTTTAGTTTTCTTGCATTTATCATACTTCCGATGACATGCTGAACTTGAACATTTGACTGCATTGATTGACCGACTGTATGCGTAGAGCACATCTAACACACACCACATTTACGTACTATATCTGCATACATCCACTTCATGTAGTCTTTTATCTGTGCATCTGATATACATATTTTGGCTAATGCATTCAAATTGCACTCTTCCTTTTCAGATGCCTCCGATATATGCCGGGCCACAGGCCGGGCCACCTAGGCCTTCCCGAGGAGCTGGGCCATCTAGGCCTTCTCGAGGAGCTGGGAGAGGAGAGTCGTCTCGCAGACGAGGCGGACGCAGAGCACATGTCATAGAGGAGGAGTCCAGCGAGGAGGAGGAGTCCGCGCATCCTCAGTCAAAGACATCTGCAGGCAGAGAGGATGACTCTGAGTCTGGTTTTGAGAATGGAGGTGATGCCGAGGAGGGTTCCGAGGACAGCAGCTCTGGTTCAGATGATGGTGCTGGTGGAGATGGTGCAGGGACTTCTCAGTCGAAGAGGGCGAAGAGGGCCTCTTATTCTTGTACTTGAGAGCACAGATGTTCCTACTTTATTTGCCTTTTTTACTAGTAGTTGTAGCACATTGTACATTATTAGGCAGTTTTATTTTCTGTAAAACTTGTACCATTGTTGTAAAATGTTATAACAAAGGAAGCATGATGGAATGAAATAGCTTTTGTTCAAAAAGTGTTCTATTTTATGTTCTTAGCATCGCATCGCATCATTTTGCACAAAAATGAGATTGAATGGAATTGTGCATTGAAAATTGCCAAGTCAGGTAGTGAACCGACGCAACAAACTAAACGACTTAACTTACTAGGAAACAACGGAACCTTAGCAAGTTTACAACTCGATAAGCAAGACACAACAAAGTTGATTAAACTTACAACTCGATAAGCAAGACACAACAATATTTGATTAAACACAGAGTAACAACTCGTTATACAAAACTCGTCAACTCGACAAAATTAACGACTCGATAAGCAAAATAACTCGGTAAGCAAAACAACAACTCGATAATCAAAAAACAACTCGATAAGAAGGACTTAATAAAACTCGATAAACAA